>CM053580.1:341529613-341559403 GCA_028627135.1 Pseudochirops cupreus | reverse complement strand
CTTCACTTCCCATATCCAATCTGTTACTAATCCTATCAATTTAATCTGCTAATTTCTCATATCAATGACCTCCTCTCTATTCACTTTAGTAAAGAAACTCGTTGGCATCTCTCTGGATTTTTGCAATAGACTATTACAAGGTCTTCCATATCCAATGGAGTGATTTAGGTATGAAAAATCTATTTAACCTATCATGTCTAGAACTACTTGTCCTATTCCCACTAGACTGTCTTTCCTTATTCATAGATCATATCATGTAACTCCTCTTTCTATATTGCTTATCAAGTCATGTCAAGACTTTCCTGATTTTCAAGGTCCTCTATAATCTTAAAACAAAGTCAAAACCCATCTATTTTTTCATGTATATGTCTCCTTGACAAATTCTAGTTGAACTGAAATATTCATGGTCACCTCAATGTCTACTATTCACTTTCACACCCATATTTTTATTAATAGTTTATTACTCTTGGAAGAATTTCCTTCAACTGCTGTTCATCTTGAATTGTCATACATTCTTTAAAATTTAACTCAAATTTCAAACATTAACTCCTACATTAAGACTTCCTTTCCGTAGACCATTACTATTTTTCCTATTAAAGCTCACATAGCACTTTGTCTTATATGTTTCCAACGTAGATATATATATATATATATATATATATATATATATATATATATATATATGTATTCTGTGTTGTACTTAACTGTGTGTATCTTACCTACTCAAGCATACATTGCAAGTTGGTAAGGGCAATGTTTTATCTGAACTTTATATCTCTCTCCTATGCACATCAAATTTTCTGTGATTGTATTGCTTTGGAGAAATTTCCTCTGCAAAAGGCCGATCAACCCCTGTTTTTAAACTTACAGTCATATCAAATTGTCTGGGGTACTGAGACATAAGTGGTTTGCCCAGCTTTACAAAGCCAGTATGCATCAGAGGCCTGACTTGGACCCAACTTCCTAAATTCCTAACTCTGAGAGAAGTTCATCATCTACTATGCCATCCATGTTCCCTTGCTTCTTTGCACACAGTAGGCACAAAATTGGAATGGATAGATAATATGATGAATGATACAGTTAGGATACAGAAAGATTTAGAGGAATTTGATCTGATGAGATGAAATTTATTTCAAATAATCATAATGTCCTATACTTTATTTGGAAAATTCCATTTCTTGTGTACCATATGAGGAAGGCATATTTAGAATGTATTTGTTTGTTTGTTTTCTGAAAAAGTATAGGGATTATTTTTACTACAAATTCAATTTAGGAATAGACATCAAAAGGATAGCACAAAAGGTTGATACAATCTCACAGAAATTGGGAAGTTACAATTTTGCCATACTCTGCCCAGGTCAGATCATATATAGATTACTGTGTTTAATTCTGGTTGTTATATTTTAAGAAGACTGAAAAACTAAAAAGCAACCGGAAACAAGTAACAAAGATGGTAAGACAATTAGAAAGAATTCCATATGAAGTTTAATGAAAAGAATTTGTGAAGGAAATGCTGGAAAAAAAGAAGACAGAGGAAAGTGACTAGTTTTATTTTGTTTTCTTATATTGGAATGACTCTTATGTAGAAGAGAGATAAGATTTGCTCTGCCTGTTTCCACTCCAGAATTCAAGACTCTGAGCAAAAGTTTCAGAGGGCAGATTTTGGGGTGAAAGCAAGGGTAGAAAATCATAACAATAATTCTTATCCAGTAAGAATATCATATATTGGAGGTAGTGATTCCCTTAATTAGAGGGATCCAAGAAAAAGATGAATGATCAATTACTGGACAATTTGTAAAAGGAATTTTTTAAAACTATCATTTAGACTATATGGCCTCTGTCCATTTTAATTTGGAGAATTGTAGTTCTGTTACATGGGGATAAATTCTTTATTAGTATAAACTGGTAGTAAGGAGTGCATGTTTTCATTGCCAATATTACTGAAATTGTTCTGTTTCTTTTTTGGAACAGCCCTGTATATTCATTGGCACATGTCATTCCTGATGAGGATACTCTTCCTACTAATACATATTGGCACTTGCTATATAGCTTATATTCATAAAGAATTGACTAGTACACTATGAGATCAAACATCTTTTCCAAAGTCCCACAGTCAGTATGTTTCTGAAGTAAGACTTGAACTCTCATCTAAGTTCAATCATGCAAATTTCCTTTATGGTAAGCAGGAGTCTCATGTTAAATACTTCAATGTTAGATCCCTAGCTGATGCTATTTTCCCACTTGCCAACACTGAATACAACATTCTTAGATTTCTCTATTTGCTGGGATGTGTGGTAAAGGTTCCTGGTATTATATGCAGTTGAAGATTGGCCCTATGATGAATTCCGCTCAGGGTTGAAATTGCAGTGGGAATTGAGGGAAAGTTAAGCGTTCTTACACAATTTACCTTAATGAGTACAGTAATGCACTTGTAAAAAAGGAAGAAGGAACTGTGAGGCTGACCAAGCTGTGTGAAATTGAGATAAGCACACGCCTTCTAATTAGAGGCTGAAATAGACAGTCATTTCTTCCCAGGGCTTGGATAACTTGACCCTATATGAAAAGATCTGGGTCAATAGAATCTATTTTTTGTAGCATGTGGGATGTGGCAGATAGCTTGGCCTTCAATTGCCTGCTTTGTGTTTCATCTTATTTATGGCTGGTCACAGCCGGTGAAAGTGAAGGAGTAGACTTGAGAAGAAAATCCTCTTAACCTTGTAAGGGGATGATTTAGGTGTGGAAGACTTATTGAATAACTTCAGAGGAGAATCTTTTGAGCCTTTATGATTAAAATTTGGAAACATATCACACAAATTGATGCTTGACTCAAAAGAATTCAAAAATCTATTCTGTCCATTTATTTCCTTTTTTTTATTATATGAACAGAAGCAAAACTACTGAGGAATTATTTTCCTGCATAGAATATATATTCTTTTTTGCCCATGCAAAAATACATTGTAGGGTCCTGTAATTAACAGAAGTCAAAAATGTGACTGGAGACATACATCACTATTCCCTGCAAAATACCCTTGTCAGCTTGTGGAATTCTGCTTACTGCATTTTATCTTCCACGCTTCAATTGGGGCAAAAAAGATCTTTAACATCCTGCTACTATGCAGTAAAACTGAAATGTTGATGGAAGGTGCAGGTAGGAGTATGTTCAGTCCAAAGTACCTACAGGCTGTGTATAAAGGGAAAAACTAAAAGAAATGCCTAAAGCTCTACCAATACTAAAGAGCTTGGAGCTTGTGATCTCTCACAGCCTATCTTGAAGGAACATAATATAATGAAAAAAAATACTTGGCTAAACTGCTGGCAAAACTCTTATTGTTTGTACCACTTCTGGAAAAAAGACCCCTGGGACCAGCAGTGGAATCCTGGCTATTGATTGGCTGGTTAAATAGAGGACTATTAGCTTCAGACAGGCTGGATTGATTATACAGCAGCAGAAAGAGCTCAGGCTCAGAGCTGAGGGAACGTCAAGGTGAGGGAGGGAGGAGCGAGAGAGGCAAAGAGAAGGAAAGAGAGAGGGAGAGAGGGTGAGAGGGAAGGAGAGAGAGAGAGAGAGAGAGAGAGAGAGAGAGAGAGAGAGAGAGAGAGAGAGAGAGAGAGAGAGAGCAAAAGCAGAAAGGCAGGCTGTCTGCAGACTACAGCATCGGGATGGAACTGCTGGTGCCTGAGAATTCTGATACCCAGCTCCCACAGTGAACAAGTTATTGAGCTACCTTGCAAACAGATATGAGCTCTGAGTCCCTGCAAGAGAAAACAGACTGAATCTTGGAATAGTTCACCTTACTCCTGTATCTTTGAGGAAGAGGTTTTTTTTTTTCCTGAACAAAATATATGTACATATTTCAAACTCCCTTTCCAACCTTCCCAAGTCTCAGCATTGAATATATACAGTTTGAGTCTCCAGGTAAGGAAATTATGTTTTTATCTATCTGCCGTTTTTTCAGTCATTCAAAGAAAATGTATCCTTATCTTGCCTTGCATGTTTCCAAAATCTCTAAGTATTTGTTATATCTACAGCTGCCCATATATATACATGAGTGCCAATGTTTTCCTGAGAGTCTGTACATACATCTTTTCCATTTTTAACAGTTTGCATATCCAGGGCAGAAGATAATGTAGTGGTACGAGATTTCTGAATTGGACTTTAAGGAATGAGCACATTATAGGAAAATAGGGCAATTATAAAAATGACATTTTTCTAACTCATGAAATGTTTCAATATAAACTATCCCACAGATACTAAGCAACTTTGTACATAATGGTGTTTTGCCAAATTTTCATTGCATTAATCATTTACTATATAATCCACATAAGTATAGAGGATGGGACATACTTCTCTGTGATTGTCAGGAGTTTTGTGTGTGTGTGTGTGTGTGTGTGTGTGTGTGTGTGTGTGTGTCTTTAAGTATGATCTGTCTTTTTGACTGCAGTCTTTAACATAAAATTATCTGTCTTAAAAACATGGCATTAGATTGCCATCATATTATAGTTATGGTAATGAGGGTAAAGTGTTCTGTCAAGGACCAAAACAGATACAGGGATTCATGGCTATTTTATATTTGCTCTTTGGAGATATAGCAGTCCATCAAATTGATTGTTTTGATGTTACAATGACACTTATTTCTTAATGGGTTTCTTGATATTGGTAAACTTTTCACATACTACTGTCTCATCTGGGGTTGTGGAGGGGGTGGGATGAGATTTCATTATGTCTGTAGAAGGTACTAGGTCTCAATAAGAATAATCGGCTTTGGGCAATGCAGCAGTCACAGAGTTGATCGACTTCAGGTTTACAGGTGACAAGAGTCAATTGCTAAAAAGACAGCTTTGTGCTTCCAGACAAAAGGGATTTCTTTCATGCTTGCAGGGGTTGTGATGATGTGTAATACACTTAATGTCAATGTTTGCTTTTTCTGCTTTTTTATTCATGAAGAAAGAATTCTTACTATTGAAGCAAGTTGGTTTGTTCTCTTTTGAGTGTTATTCCTTGCATCACTGATTTAATTAGGGGAAAATAACTGCTATTCATAAGCAGGTACAACTTTTGATGGATTGTTCCATTAGTTAGACAGCCCTAGTGGTTGGTCATTGATGTAGTGTGAGGAATGTTTTATAAAGTGATTCTCTTTCCCTCTAGTCATGATAACCTCCCTGTGCTCCAGTGTTCATGAATGAAAATGCTTGGAACATGTCCTTAATCTCCCAAACAGGACAAGACAATATACTAAATATCCCACTACTGCTATGAGGGGTCTGCTTACCAATGTCTGCTTTAAAATTTTCATTTAACCCCAACATCTAGAAATAATTGAATTATATTGCAAGCTAGGTGCTTACAAAGTGCAGAAGGTAGTATTCACTAAGAAAGATAGGGATGTGAGCTTAGAGTTAACTGAAACTATGTACTTTCACTTGTTGTTTAAAACAAATGCTGCTACCACAATGCTCCCTGTTCATTTTCTGTTCATTGTCATATGGGGAAAATAAGAAGATACATGTTTAGCTGTGAAAAGTAGATAATACTTTATATCTTGCATGGCTAGTACATTCCTGTACTGCATTCCTATGTATATGCAGAATTCTCTTTTATATTTTCCGGAATGTTTTCTTTGTAAATGATGTGTGTGTGTGTGTATGTATGTATGTATGTATTATATGTATGTATATCAGTGTGGAGTCAATACCTAATTTATTTTTAATAATTTCATCTTCACTGATAGTCATTCATCTTTTCATAGGGATTATGAAATAGGTTTAATTACTTCATCTACTGTTATTTAACATTTTTAGCTTGCAACATAAAGCTTAAAAAAAACACTTCATATATTCAAATATTGCCTAAAACTTACTTTTATCATCTTCTTAGCAAAGTATGTGTTTTTTGTGACATTCATTTAAACAGGTGTGTATAGTTAAATATTTAAAGATTTTACATTACAAAGTATGATGTATTTGCATTAACAAATGAAGTTTAAAAAAATGAACCCAACTAAGTATACTTTTGGTTTTCTATCGCTTGCTTAAGCTGTGTTATGTGTACTCCCTCTTTCTCTCTTTCCTATTCTGCTCCACTCCCTCTCTTTTTACACACTTTATAGTTCATTCTTCTACATCCCTTACTAGATGAAAAATCATAAAATCATAATTTTTTTAATGAATACTATAGCTACTGCTCATGGTAGAGACTAAAATTTGTGCCAAATTCCAGAAGGGTTTTATATGGTAGCAGTGAGTTAGAAGGTCAAGTGTTTATCACATCTGAGTTTAAATGTTTAGTTTTTCATTTAAACCTTTTCTCCCTTTCTGCACACTGTTACTAGATTTGGGGATTGTTTTTTCCTTTTCTCTGCATTTTTGAGCATAACTAAAGATGGCCTTTCATTCAAGCTTGCTTTTAATGGAATAGCATCACTTGTCTTTACTGATTACTCATCTCACAACTCTCCAAGATCAAAACTCAGAGGGAGAAAAATCTATTTTATTTCCAGAGATAACTGAGCCGTTAGGGGGCTCTTTCTTACTATGTTATTCTCATAGCAGACTACATTGGGCAACTACATGATTCTTCAATACTGTCTTTTTCCCTTTAAAAAAATACAAGTGCTGCTTGAATTAGCTTATTTCTTTTTTCAAAACAGAAACAATAATGACCAACAAGAATATATGGATTTTAGTATAAGCAGTTGTTGAAAAGTCTGCTAATAATATATCTGATATTTTGCAAGTTATTTATTTTCATATTATTACTTGTAGATATGCAGTGTTAGATCTTTAATAGTAGCAATGAAAGTAAATATTATAATTATCCATAATATGCCATTTTTATACTTATACGATATTGCATTATAAGAAGAGTATAATAGAAAAATCCTTCCTAAAGGAGAAACATCCTTTGCACATTCATTTGTAAACTTCTTTGAACTGGAGAGTGAATCAGTTTTCTGGCATGTAGTATTCTTTGAGAAGAGAATACATTACTGCAAATGAATGCTATCTGTTCAAATAAGATACAAAAGAAGTAGAAATAATAAGATTGCTTTAATATCAATGGTATAAGTTGTATGAGTCAAACTATTTAATTAAAATGCATGTTCCTCCTTCAAAATTTGAAAGTTATGAAGCAAGCAAACAAACATACATATACAGACACAAACACATACATATAGAGAGTGATCCAGGAACTGGTTCTGAATACATTGATTCTACTCCTTCATTAGAGCAGTGCTCTGAGTAATGCACACTGTAACATCTTGAAGACTTTCTTAGGAAGAGCATACATTTCAACAATTTCCAATATTGCTGAACCATTTCTCTGCTCCAGGAACTTGACAGTCTGACTCTCCCTAAGTCATCTCATCATTCTACACATTTTTTCTTTAATGAAACTTACTAAAAAGTAAAAAAGGAAAAACTTTTGTAGTTTCCCTTAGGAAACTATACATTTTGTTTGGAGTGAAAGGTGGGGACAATTGAGGAGACCACTGTTGAGACAGAGGAACTTAACTTCCTCTTTGAAAGTCATTCCTTACTTCTCCTGCAGCAGTGGCAAGGGTTTACCCTAGGGCAAAAGATCAGAAGAGAAAGAATTAATAGAAAGTAGACAAAGTGGTGAAGAATCTTCTTTTTGATGGAAGTTTGATTCTACTGCTTACTTCACATGTACCCTGAGAAGAGAAAATGTAGCACTTTTTGAGGAAATGATAGGAGGCTATTTCTGTTAGAGGAGAGTTGATCAACATGCTAATTCTAGTATATTCATTGTTAAAATCATTTTAACAAAAATTAAATTCTTAAAGTATTTATCTTATTAAGAAAGCAATAATCATGAGGACATAAAATAGTGCTAATACCAGATTTATTGACAGTTCCATAATCTTTAGAAAGTCATTTCACCTGTAATGCCATCAGAGTTTGATCATCTGAATATGAAAATTGTTAGGAACAGTGGAAACTGAGGTGGATTTGGAGATTAAAGAGCTGAGGTCAAATCTCAGCTCTGCCATTTCCTTTCTTTGCAGCCTTGGACAAAGCATTCAACTTCTCTGAACTTCAAATCCTGAGTCTGTAAAATGGAGGGGGTTGGACAATTATGTATGTATGTACGTACGTATGTATGTATGTGCATGCATTGTCTGTGTGTATGTATATATAAATACGTGTGTATATGTATACGCATACATGCAGTCTGATATGTAGTGTATATATACTCTGAATTGTTTACTCAGCACCTCAGGACTTCAAAGTCAGTGTTCTTTGCACTGATTATCTTTTCCTATTCAACTTCTAAGATGCTTTTTAGGCTTCTTCCCACCTTGGTGGTATAAAAGATAAGATAGAATAAAACAACAATGAAGCATAATTGATTCTAACCTGCAGTGTGATCGATTAAGAATAAGAATCATCACAGTTACTTCCTCAGGAACCCAGACAGCTTACTAGAAATGGTTAAGAGAAGCAGGGAGCATTTTTCTCCTTGTAATCACTTGATTTTCCTTCTAGAAGAAGCATCTTTTTTCCTGGGATATTGGCACAGGCTTGGACCAGGCTCAGAGTCATTTCTAAAATTAGCCAATGAGAGAGTTCTTCCTTTTGTTTCCTCACCTATTGTCCTTTTCTAAAATATAAATAGTCCTAAAAGCAACCATATGTTAATGTTCTTCACACTATAATTTTAATATGGCAGGTCAGTATGTAAGAAGTATTCACTGAAAAAAATTACTCTTCTGCTAACAGGACAAATAAGAAAACAAGAAGGGTAAACACTGGTTGACTGGGTCGATGGGGAACAGAATCAGTGGATAAACATGTGAAAAAGCAACTAAAGAGGAAAGGCACTGAAGGCAAAAGAAGGCAAACTTCAATCAGGCATTTTGCAATTTTACACAGGGCTAGGCTAGGACATATACCTATCTGTAAGAGAAAAATTTATAATTTTTTTAAAGAAAGCGATCCTTAAAGAAATGAACAAAGTTCATATTTTAAATTAGTAGAGCATCTTAAGTTTCACATAGTGTTTTCCTTGTAAGAATTCAGAGAGGTAAGTAATACAAACATCATTATCTTCATTTAACAGATGAGGAAACTGAAGCACAGAGTGATTAATTCATTTGTCAAAATTGTATAACTAGAGTTTGTCTGAATCGGTTTCAATCTTGGTGTTTTCTGATTGGAGCAACAGTGAGCTTTCTCAATATCACTTGAGCATGATAATTCCTGAGACATATTTAGCTTTGAAGGTAAACTGGTTATTTGGATATGATGACATAGCATGTCATCAGATCATAAAAAGAAACTAGGGTGGCAACTCTCACTGTTATGTATAAATTGTACCAATGAATACTATAATGTCCAGGATGATTTAAAAAGAATAGTAAAAATGGAAGTTATCTGTTGTATTAAATTAAGTTGATTTGTCTGTGGGGAGAGTCGAATATATTTTTGCATTTGGGTGATCTAAACTTATTGATATGAGAACTCCCTCTGCTGGTCTAGCTTACAATCATTCCACTCCTTCTCATCTTGCATAATTTTTCTATACATTTTTATATGACAGTTCAAAAGAGGGTTTAGCCAACAGGCTAGAGTTCCACTACTGATTCCTTTAATATGTTATGGATACCAAGGCAAGAATCCGCTGCCCATCGGTTATCCCTGATCCTTGGTGTGTAACCAGGCTTTTTCTTTTCCAGATATGCATGTCCTTGTGATATTAAATCAACTTCAAACTGTTCTGTTACCACAGTGGTTCTTTGATTTTTATTTCTTATTTTAGGAAGTGCATACCCCCTTCATAAATTTCACCCTGATTTTCCAATAAGTAGGTCAGTATTGTTTCCTAACAGTTCTAAGATTTGAAATTGGGGAGACCTTATCTCAGCATTTAACATATGGTTTTTTAGACACTATTTTCATGCTGGTAAAATTTGAATTGGTCAGTGATTACATATGTTTCATCTATAATCATTCTACTAATTGAAGTTGTGACCACTCTGAACTATGACATGAAATTGCTTGTCAAAAAGAAAGGCATATGGCAGGCCCTGGATAATATGGTACAAGATATGATCATGTTTTCAACATTTTGCATTTCTCCAGATATCTTAAAATTTTAACAGAGAAAAACATATGCACATATAACTTTTCCCCACCTCCATCCCCACGCCATCAAACAGTATTGAGGAAAATAAAAAACAACAACAAGGAAGCACATAAACTGAACTGCGGGGTAGGACCAAAATCTGGGACTGACTGAATTCTGTGGCAGCTCCATCTATCAACTTTTATGATTACTGGCTTCACCTCTGTGGCACAAAAACAGATTACCTGAGGGAATATCCCTAGTTTTACTGTAACCAATAACAAATCATGTTTTATGCTTCTACTATCTCTTCCCTACAATCTTTCATGCATATGGCACCGCAATCTTTCTTACACATAGTTCTGATCTGATATCTTTGGCTCAAAAAATCTTCAGGGGCTCTCACTTGACTATCAAATAAATATCATACTCCTTTATGTGCTCAAAACCCCGGAAAATCTGATGACACTGAAGCTTTCCATACTTAGGTGATATGATTTTATTATGCGTGTGCTATTACATTCCAGTCAAATTGGATTGCTCTTTGCCTACAAATCGGCCACAACTCTTGCCTCCGCTGATCACTATGCCTAGTTTGTCCTTTCTTGAGTTCATCTTTTAAATCTTATTTCAAACAACATTTTTAAAAATAAAGCTTTATTTGAATCTGTTAGTATGGACTTTGCCCCTCAGAAATCACACAGCATCTGATTCTGTGGCATTCTAATATGCTTTTGAAATATTACACATTATAAATAACTATTTGTTTCTTAGTCACAGTCACTCAGACTGTGAGATATCCACTATAAGATAACCACATCTTACCTAAATTTTCCCAATAATATCTGATATTTGTAGGTTTGTTCTTCATATTTCTCCTCACAGTAACACAGAGGATTTACTGCTATTATTATCCCCATTTTTCAGATGTGGAAAGAGAGGCTGAATGAGACTGAACTACTTGATAAAGGTCACCTAGCTAAAAATCATCTGAGGAAAGAATTAAGTTCACATATTAAAGACCGTCCAGCCAAGCAGTCTATCCAATGTAACACCTATGCCCTAAAATAGTGCTGTGCAAAAAAATAGTTTTTGGGGAGAAATATTTGTTAACTTAATATACAAGGAATTAAAGTTATAAAACAATGGATAATCTTTAATTGTCAAGGTTTCCATAAAAAAGCAACAATATTCATATATTTATTAATCTCATCTGGTAAGTTATGATACCAGACACTATGGTAAATAAATTTTAAAAAGAGTTATAAGTTATTTTTCCTGTCCTCATATGCCTCATATCTGTAGTTAATTTGAGTTATTGTAGTGTTTTTGAAAGAAAATAAGATTTGGTATCAGAGGATTTGGTTTCAAATACTGCCTCTGTGACAAACTATCTTTGTGATTTTGGTCAAGGCAGACTCTCTAGGTTTCACTTTTTGAATTTTTAAAATGAAGTGGTTGGATTAGATAATCTCAAAGGACATTTCTAAATGTCTCTAAATTTATAATCCTATGACCCTTTTCTTATCACTTAAAATCATTTCTCTCTCATTCTGCCTTTTAAAACACCACTCTAACATTTCAAAACATTAATTTCATTGTCACTCTCTTTCCAAAACCTTTAATGGCTAGGCCTGCCACTGCCTATAGAATAAACTTCATATTCTTTTGATTAGCTTTCGACATTGTCCACAGTTTGGCCCAAGCCTATATTATCTTTCTTCTTCAAGACAATCTCTATTATAATTGTTGACTATTTTACTGTTCAGTCAGTCACTCAATAAACATTACTACATGCCTACTATTTTCCAACCACTGTGATATGCACTGGGAATAATAAGGAAAGTAAAAGGCAATTCCAACTACCAAGGAGCTCACAATCTAAGGCAATATTCAAACACCTATGGACAAAACAAGCTACAAACAGAATACATATGTAATAATTAAAAGAGTGAGAGGCATTAGAATTGAGAGACTAGGAAATATCTCCTGCAGTGGGGGGTATCTTCGTTGGGACATTAAAAACTTGACATGGTTAGACATCTGTTTTAGAAAAATCACTGACTACTAGGTGGAGGATTGACTAGAATAGGACATTCTTGTAGCAGGCAGGCAAACCAACAGGCTATTGCAATAATCCAGTTGTGAGGAGATAAGGGTTAGAGCAAAGGTGGTGGCAGTAACATAGCAGAAGAGGGGTATTCGGGAGATATTTGAAAGATGAAATCAACAGGCCTTGGAAAAGGATTGGATATGAAAAATGAGATAGAGTGAGGAGCTGAGACTAACACCTAAATTGTGAGTCTGGAGAACTAGGAAGATTGTGGTGATCTCAATAGTAATATGGAAGGTTGGAAGGTGTTGGAGAAAGAATTTGGGATCTTTAGGTTAAAACATCCAGAAGGAAGTCTGTTTATGATATATAATAGTTGCCCCCAAAATGAACTCCATGTAGCTTACCTTAAAGATTTTGCCCCAATTCTGATTCTTCAATAAGACCTCCTATGACCTTTTACCAGTGCTCCAGCTCACATTAATTCACCCTTTTTCTGGAGAGCTAAAGTACTCACTTGCTGGAGTACTTATAGACTGCCTCATATCATTACTTTATCTTTTAATATGTTCATATCTTATTTCCCCCAAAAGACTAAAAGATTTTCTAGAGAAGGGATGATATCCATTTTTTGTATCTTTCTAAGTTTTGAGCATTGTGTTTTTCACAGTCACTGTTGTAATAAAGCAGGGCAGCACAACAGAAAGAGAGCTAGATTTGGTATCAGTAGAGACAGGAGTGCAAACCTGTCTTCAACACATAATAGCAGTGTGGTTATTGTCACAACTAATCAGTGAGGTGCTAGGTGTACTATACTTATTTTACAGATAAGAAAAGTGAGCTTCTGAGAGGTGAAATGACATAACTATGGTCATACAACTATAAAGTGGCAGAGCTGAGATTTGAAGGTGACACTTTTAATTTCAAGACCAAGGAACTTTCTATTACCCAGCGATGTTTCTCTCTTCTCTGAGTAGGTATTAAATAAACACCGATTGTACACATTTATAAATATTTTTTAAAGAAAATAAGATTGTTTTGGATTTTGTTTCCCTCACCCCATTTCTATTGTTTAAAAAATACAGCAGACTGATTTCTTTAAAGAAAGGAAATAATCTATTAGGAATCAATAGTCCTTTTGTTCTAATCTTTACATTAAGAAAGATTTCGTCTGGAGTTTTTGGCCATGTCACTTAACTTTCTTCTTTCTTCCTGTCTATTAATTAGAAATAATAATATTCACAACCACACAGCATTAATAAGCTAATTAAGTTAATGCTTGTAAAGTGTTTTCACGATTAAAAGTGCTATAGATAAATACTTGGCCACTATATAAAGAATGTCATTAGACAGAGTGTACTGAGAAAAGAAAATATGTTTGCACACTCTTTGAAGGCAAGCACTTTGAAGGTGAGGATAAGATGGAGAGTCTTCTTCCCCTTTTAATGTTGTTTATTTGACTCTTATAAGCCCTGCAAACAGAGCCAAGAAATGATTTTGTTTTGCTAAGACACTCATTATATTCAGAGGGATACTTGGAACAATGTACATAGAAATCTGTTTCTGCAGTATAATTAATGACATGACTTTGGAGCATGTGGCCCTTCATGGAGGTCCTGCAGAGGAACTGATAGGGAAAAAAAAAACACTTCTATTCATAATCTCCTTTTCCTCTTTCTTTGGCAGATTTGTAGTACATTGGCAAATTAACTTGTTTGCTAAAACAACCACCCCTGGCTCCTTTAATTATTTATGTTTCATTTCCATATTTTTTTCATAAATTCCAGTACTTGGTTGGTATCTATATCCTGGCTGTAGTTTCTGCTATACACTTATTGAATGCTTCTGACATAAATCAATACAATGTTAGCTTCCCAGTGAGATCTGTAGGACTAGTCATTTTATTTGTCAAATTTTTTCTTTAATAAAATGTACCTTACCTTAGTACTAATGACTGTAAGTGGTGATTTATAATGTTGTAAAATGATTTCTAAAAACCATAATATATTGTTGAGAAAAGGAAAGGGAAGGGAGGAAGAGAGGGAGAGAGAAGTAGACAGAAAAAGAGACTCTTTGAAAGAAATGTTTAAAAGCTTTTTAAAGTTTTCCTATTACTCCAGTGAAAGAGTCAGTACTTTATGATTCTTATTCCTGAGCTCAGTCATCATTGATTATTATCACCTAGATATTCAAAAAATTAAGACTTCCTATTAAGACGTTTGCTCCTCTGACTCCACTCTCTTTGATCAAGTTGATTGTTACAGAATAAAAATTGGAAGGTGGTGCGATGGATAGTGTTGGACTTGGATTCAGAAAGCACTAAGTTCAAATGTAGCCTCAGACACTTCTTTGCTCTGCCCTTAACAAGCCTTTTGCTCTTTCCTTAAGATAGAATGAGAAATATCACTAAGATAAAAATCAAATTATAAAACATGAATCAGATATAATCTCAATGTTCAGCAGAAGAGTCCTAGAGAAAAATAGTCTTTTCCATACTAAGCATGGCTATTCCAGAGCTATAACAAGCTGTCCCCTTTATTTAAATTCTATATACCCCTTCTTCTCTCTGGCATGATAATAGAGATTCATTCATCATTTGCTAGTTGAAAATATTTCAGGAAATTTTCAGTGACCACTTATTGTTTCTACCATAATTCTCTATTGGAATCACTAATAATATCCACAATCCTTAAATTTCAAAGGTGAGTGATAATTATCTTAAGCATCTTTATATCTAATTGTTTGGTATTTGACTTTTATTACTGTGGGATTCAAGCGAATTCTGCCTATTCTTAAATAGTTGTTTTCCTCATTTCAAAACTTAATATGATGTCTGACATCACTTTTTCTTTCAGTTTTCTTTCATTCAGTTAGTAAAAGGTCATCAATCTCAAGACTGCACATTAGTCAATCAATAAACATTTATGAGCTATATACTATGTGCCAGACATTGCATTAAGTTCAGTGGACACAGATATGAAAAAATATATCCTTGTCCTCAAGAAGCTTATAATCTAATGGGAAAAGACAGAATTGAAAATGGGGAGGGGGAGAATGTGATGGTATACCTCATGTAGGGGCATAGTGGGAAAAAGATGAGGTGAGAAATGGTACAATTTCTGAGGTGATTCCCTTCCTTAAATAGGGGTTTTAAAGTTCATGACCCCATCCTCCAATCAAAGGTGCTGAAGGTAGTGATGAGGTAAAGTACCAAAGCTGATGAGATGTTGCAGCATAAGATTTTCCCAATAATTAGCTTCTTGGGGCATAGTGGAGAAGTCAGAGAAGTCCTAGAGTAGTGCACTCAGGTAAGAAATATTATTGTTCCACTTCTTAAACCGGGCACTTGTCCATACTTCTTATGTATTTGCCAGGTAGGTAGTACATTGGATGGTGTTGGACTTGGATTCAAGAAGATTTGAGTTCAAAACTAGTCTCATTCTCTTTCTACCTATGTCATCCTAGATAATTCACTTAAACTCATTCACACTCAGTTACCTTATCTATAAAATGGAGCAATTACCTCACAAAGATTTTGTGAAGATCAAATGAAATAACATATAAATCACTCTGTAAGCCTTAAAGGGACATATAAATGCTAGCTGTTGTGTAAATATACAAGTGCCTCTGGACAAATACACCATAAATTCTAAAATCTCTTTAGATTTCTTCTATCTTTATTTTCAAAATAACAACCCAATGTTTTAAACAACAACAAAGCTTCAAAATGAGTAAGAAAAAATAAAAATGATATCCAGAACTTCTTTGGTTTCTTAGTTTCATTCAAATTAAAGGTTGCATATTCTATAACTAGATAAAAGACTAGTTTTAAGACGTCCTAGAAGTAATTCCCCTGTCACCTTTATGCATAAGTCATTGAAGAAGTAATAGTTATGAATAAAATTTGGGCCAGTGCTACAAAGTCTCATCTCCATTCAGTTAGTAAAAGGTCATCAATCCCAAGACATTTTACTATGCAAATTTTAGAGCTCATTGATTTCATTGGGCCAGTGCCCTAATGTATGCAGAGACTATGTTCACTAAAACACATGACCTAGTCCCACTCCTAGTTCCTCTTTTCCATGCTGTTCAAATGTAGAGTGCACTATGGAGAGAAAATAAAACTCCAAAATATCTTATCAGAGGAATTTGTTAATGTTTCAATATCGTGCTAATAAGGCCTGGACTCAAGCAGTTAGGATGAGACTTACAGATTGATCTTTTAGTATTCTGAGTTTAATTGCAGCATTTGGTGTCCTGTCCTTGTTTCAGTGAGAACTGTCCATGTTTAAAAAGTATTAGTATAACTGACTATAAACCAGATTTAACACTAGCAAAATCCAAAATAAAATCAAAGCTTTGAAATATTCTGACATATTTTACATTCTTTGCTTAGTCATTCAAACACTTACTTTAATAATTTTTATTTTCAGCCCATTCTTCACAGCAGTGAATTATATCAACAGATAAACCTGTATAAGGTCACATTTTACCTAATGGTAATAGAGTGCATGAGGCAGCTCTAAAGCAATATACCAAGTTTGAGTTTTTTTTTTTCTTTCTGATCCTCAAGATTATTCATTAGGAATTATGCAAATAGACAATCACAGAGTCATTTGCATATAAGCAATATATGTTACACCTGCTCCCTAAGCACTTTTTAAACACTTAGCATTATTTTTTATCCTACTTCTGTTTTCATTAGTTTATCTATTTTGTTGATTCATTTTTCAGTCATGACTAACTCTTTATAATTTTTGGTTTTCTTGGCAAAGATACTGGAATGGTTTGACATTTTCATCGCCAGCTCATTTTACAGATGAGGAAGTGAAACTGGGTTAAGTGACTTGCCCAGGGTCACACAGGTAGTAAATATCTGAGGCTGGATTTGAATTCAGAAAGATGAGATCCAGTCTTTAACTTCACACCCAACTCTATCCACTGAACCACCTAGCTGACCTATCTATCTTATAAATTAACTATTTTTCATACAAATCATTGCCACCAAATCATTCACAGTTGGGAATTATAAAAACTGAAATGAGGTCTCTTGTTGATCTCTTCTCTTTCAAGTTTATAGTTTACTAGATAATTATAAAATCATTTAGTATATACTCCAAGGAAATCCTCTCTGTGTTACTGAGGTGGGTGATCCCAGAACCTCAACAGCCATTTTAGTTGACTGTAAGTTCTGACAAGTCTTAGATGGGAAGATTTCACGTATAGGTCTGACTTGTGAAAATTTCCCTGCTGTAAGAGGATGATTGTAAATAACTCAGAAAGCAAGTCACTAGGTAGTCAACTAATTAAATTATATATCATATTACAAAGAATCTGTGACCAACATTGTTTTTTGTTTTTGTTTTTTTGCAGGGGGCAGTTGAAGTTAAGTGACTTGCTCAAGGTCACATGGTTAGTAAATGTTAAGTGTCTGAGGCCAGATTTGAATTACTGACTCCAGGGCCAGTGCTCTATTCACTGTGCCACTAGCTGCCCCTATGTGACCAGCATTGTTGCAGATTTTTTTTTTTTTTGGAACACAGAAATGTTTTATATCACCTATTTTAGTTTTTTTTTTTTAAGTAACTTTATCATGAAACTTAGGTACTGGCATAAAAATTATGAACATTCTCATATATATGCTTTCTTTACCATTTCACTTTGTAAATCCTACACATCTTTCTAAGCTGGGAGGTTTACATCCATCAATCCATATTTCCTTTATAAAGTATCCTCCAAATACGATGGATCTCTTCTGATTTATTGATTATTGATGTGTGTGTGGGTTGAATATTTTAACATACGGGTTGTCAATCTTTATTCTGTTAGTGTCACCATATGTCCCACCTTCTTTTCCTAGTCATACTAAATGGCATATGTGTATATGTATGTGTCTCCATTGTAAATTGAAATGCTTTAAACAGTGCACTATATTCATCCCTACCATGCATCTTTCCATCACTCTTTGGACTGCCTGCATTTTTTTCATATGAGAACATAATCAAGATATACATCCCTATATTATCAACTACAAAAAATAATATTGTTAAAATTTGGGTTGTGGGCAGCAACAATTTAAGGGATCAAAAATACTCTTCAATATCCTAAATCTCATCCCAAAGTCCTCCCATTTGATTCTGCTCATTTTCTATGAGCATCATCTGTCATATGAGCAAATGTATTTGTATGCATGTGGATAGAGAGATATTCTTAAAATTTCTTAGTTGTCCACAAAAGGATAGCTTAACAAAATGGGTACCATATTTTGAATATTAATTTTTCAACCATTTGTTTCATTTGTTTGTCTGTTTTTCCCAATGTGGATAGGTACTATGAGCTCATCTCAAATCATTTTGTATTTTACTAAGGAAGCACTACAGTTTTCAGGGCTCAATGCAATAATTACCATGTTTTCTATTATTAAGGGCAGTTTAATGTCACAATTCTTAATGAATATTTTGTCTATTTTGTATATTTTCTTGGCACTAGTAAACATAGAGATGATATTTTCCTGTTTTATACCTCACTATTTTGATGCTTGCTGACACTTAGAACAATTGTTTGAAGTCAGTCACTACTGTGGAGATAGTCTGAGTGACCCTAAGACCTTTTATACTTTGGGTACTTAAGCAACCAACTTGCAGGTGATAGTGGTCTGGAAATACCCTTAGGCATATGCACTAATCCAGTCTCCCTATTGTAACATAATAGGGTTGGATCAAAGGTAGCACTGATCTTATCTCCTCATTGAAAACATGTACCAATGTGCCAATCAGAATTTTCTTTTCCTTATATGGAAGTTTTTTACTCAAGTGGATAAAAGCAGCAAATAATTTGAATTTGTTGTAATTGGTCATTCATTTTCAGTCCTGTCCAACTCTTCTTGACCTCATTTGGGCTTTTCTTGGCAAAGAAACTGGAATGGTTTGTCACTTCTTTCTCCAGTTCTTTTTCCTCCTCTAATATATAGAATTAATGCAAATAGAAGTGATTGACTTTCCTAGGGTCACACAGCTAATAAGTGCCTGACATCAGATTTGAACTCAGAAAGATGGGTCTTCCTTATTTCAGGGCAGTTACTCTACTGCTTCACCAAGCTACCATACTAAACTGTCTAGGTAGGCAAGTAAGTAGGGAGTCGCTGAAAATCAATTAGCTTACCTTTTATACCATCTGATTTTTTTTTCCATTGGGGTAAATATGTGTGTCTAAAATGTTATTTCTAATACAGATATAATTTGTACAAATTCAGTCAGATTCAACATTCCAAGAATGGGGTTGCCCTGTGAAGAGAATCAATTGATGTCTTTCATAAACTTTTACTATTTGCTACATACTAACATATTACACACATGATTAATTTGACAAACAAACAAAAAAAAGGAGATAATTCCTACCCTGAAGAAGCTTATATTCTATCAGGGAAAGTAACATAAACAAATGTGTCTGCTTATATAAATATGCACAAATACATGCAAGTATATGAATGCATGTATATATACCCATGCATTGGCATGTATATGTGTGTATACACACATGTGTATATATCTGTGTGTAAATGTATGTTTAAATGTAATACACACATGACATACTGCATGTGTGTGTGTATGTGTGTGTGTAGTAACAGGATAAATCAGAGGTCGAGAAAATACAAGTCTCAAGCAGCTAAAGAGAATGAGAAGTTGCTCCTATAGGAAGTAACACATGAGTCTGAAAAGAATTTAGAGATACAGTGGTACCTTGACATACAAGTGCACCAATTTAGGAGATTTCTGAGTTGTCACTTGGTTGATTTTTTGCTTTGAATTGCAAGCCAAAATTCGAGCTACTAGTTGCCGCTAGTTGACGCAGCGAATGTCACAACCCAATGCCCACTCAGCATCCCATGCTTCACTTGTTCAGTACACGTGTTTACCTCTCGAAGAAAATTAAGTTACTTGAAAGCCAAAAAGATATTGTAGTGATTAAGTTCAAGGATAAAGTGTAGCATTACGAGTGTAGCAAGTAAGTAAATGAAAGTGAACAAAAGAGCAGGAAACAAAATTCCTCTAACCTCCATCTATCTTCTCCACCTCTGCCAGTATCTTCTGTTTGCTCAAGTCGTCTGATATCCAAGGTAAATGCATACTTTATAAAACCAGCTTATTTCTTTACATTCTCTTTTATTATGTTTTTATACAATATTTGTTATTTATAAATACTTTTTCTTATTTAAAAATATGTAACAAAAAATACTAGGGTGGCATTTTGGGGGCTGGAATGGATTAATAGCATTTCAATTAATTTCAGTGGGAAAAATTGATTTGATATATGAGCAAATTGAGTTAGGAGCTCAGTAACAGAATGAATTAAACTTGTAAGTCAAGGCACCAATGTACTAAGAAGTAGACCCAAGGAAGTCATATATTCTAAGCATGGGGGGCAGATTGTATAAACATAGAAAGACAAGAGATGTAGTGTTTTAAATCAAGAATATAAAGAAGCACAGTTTAGGGGGTTCATAGAGAGAAAAAAGAGGAATATCATGTAATAAGTTTATAAAGGCCAATTGCAGTCAGATTGCAAAAGTATTTAAATGCCAGAGAAGAATTTGTTTTTGAATTTAGAGGCAATAGGGGAGTATCAGAGACTTTGAGCAGAGAAATGATATAGTCACACCATTTCATTTGAAATAATTATTTCTGCAGTTGTGATGAAGATGTATTAGAAGTTAAAGAGAAATAAGGGAGAGAGAACATTCGGTATGCAATTACCATTGTGCAGGTGAGAAGTGATGAGACCTTGAACTGGTATAGTGCTTGAATGAGAGAAGAAAATGAGACAGAAGAAAGAGGAAATATAGAGGAATAATTGACACAATTTAGAAACTAACTGTATATGGGAATTGAAGGACAGGAAGGAACTGAATGATAATCATCGACTGCAAACCTAGAAAGTTGTTATGTCACAAAAAAATAAGGTAGCTGAGAAGAGTGGATTTTAGGGAAAAATACAAGAAATTTAGTTTTGTTCAAGTTTAATTTGAGTTACATACAAAATATCCATCTGGAAATGTCCAAAATAAAGTAGTCTGCAAAAAGACAGCAACTTAGAAGAAACCAGTTTGGGATGTATAAATCTATAAAACGACATAGAGATTAATGGAATTTATGGAAACTGATGAGGTTAGCCTAAGCAAGAATGGGACCTATTACAAAACTATGAGACATTTCCTTATTTAAGGGGAAGTATATGAATAACATTGTAGCAAAAGACACTGAGGAGCAGTCAGAAGGACAGAAGGAGAACTGTATGTAGTTTCATGAAAACAGAGATTAAAACAGGGTGTAAACAGGAAAAACAAGGTGGTCAGCCACAAATTCTGACTAGCAGTCAAAAGGAATGAGGATTGAGGAAATAAGAACTGATGTGACAAGTCAGGAAGGAAGTGATAACATTTTAAAATAATTTTAAATGAATATCCGTCTTCTCACCCCCCACTTTTCTCCATCCCCCTCCCATTGAGAAAACAAGAAAAAAAACAAAACCACTGTAATAAAGAAGTATACTTTACCCCACAAGTTAAGGGTATTTTATTTTTCCCATTTAAATTTAAAGATGGTTTTCAAAATTTATTTTATTAAGATTTTGTGTTCCAAATTTTTCTCCCTTCCCTGCCCCCCTCCCAAAGACAGCAAGCAAGCTGCTATATACATTATATATGTACAATCATGTTAAATATATTTCCACATTAGCCATGTTGTTAAAGAAGAATCAGAACAAAATGGGAAATCAAGGAAGGAAGGAAGGAAGGAAGGAAGGAAGGAAGGAAGGAAGAAAAATAAAACAGTGAAAATAGTGTGCTTCAATCTGCATTCAGATTCCAGAGTTCTTTCTTTGGATTTGGACAGCATTTTCTATCATGAGTCTTTTGGAATTGTCTTATATCATGGAAGTGTCATACATATACATACATACACACATACATACATATTGCTGAGAAGAACTAAAGCTATCATAGTTGATCATTTCACGATTTTGTAGTTACTATGAAGAATATATCCCAGATTCTGCTCACTTCATTCAGAAACAATCCATGTAAGCCTTTCCATGTTTTTTTTTTAATGAAATATGTCAGCTCATAACTTCTTATAGCTTAATAATATGCCATTAGGCTCATATAGCACAACTTGTTCAGTCATTCCCTAATTGATGGGCATCCCCTTAATTTCCAATTCTTTGCCACTACAAAACAAACTGCTATAAATATTGTTGTATATGTGGGTCCTTTCCTCTTTTTTATTATGTATTTGGAATACACACCTCGTAGTAGTATTGCTATATCAAGAGATATGCACAGTTTTAAAGCCTTTTAGTCATACTTCCAAATTGCTCTCCAGAATTGTTGGTTCAGTTCACAACTCCACCAACAATGCATTATTGTAATAATTTTCCTACCTTCTTTCTGACATATATGATTTTCCTTGTCTGTCATATCAGTCAATCTGATATATGAGAGGTAGTACCTCAAAGTTGTTTTGATTTGCATCTCTTTAATCAATAGTGATTTAGGTAGATTTAATTTTTCATCTGAAAAACTGCCTTTTCATATCCTTTGAGTATTTGTCATTTGAGGAAAGGCTTGTATTCTTATAAACATGACCCAGTTCTCTATACAGTTGAGAAATTAAGCCTTTATTGAAACACTGGCAGTAAAAATTGTTTCCCAGTTTTCTATTTTCCTAATTTTGGTTACATTGCAACTGTTTAGGCAAAATCTTTTTTTTTAATTTAATGTAATAAAAATTATCCATTTGGCATTTTATAATGTTTTCTATCTCTTGTTTGGTGATATATTCTTCCCTTTTCCATAGATCTGACAGGTAAATTCTCTTGCTCTTCTAATTTTATGGTATCACTCTTTATGCTTAAATCATGTACCCATTTTGACCTTTTCTTCGTATAAAGTATGAGATGTTGGTCAATGTCTGCATTGTGCCAAATTATTTTCTGGTTTTCCCAGTAGTTTTGCCAAATAGTAAGTTCTTATTCCAGAATCTGCAGTTTTTGGGTTTATCAAAAGTAGATTGCTACAGTCATTTACTACTGTGTCTTGCATATCTAACCTATTCCAATGATCCACCACTCTATTTCTAGGCCAGTACCAAATAGTTTCAATGATTACTGCTTTATATAATAGTTTCAGAACTGTTAAGGCTAGAAAGCACTTTTCTTTTCTTTTCATTTTTTCTTTTTGTTTTTTGGAGGTGTATCAGCAAGCACCCTAGCATACCAAGCATGGCTGTTAGCACAGGTTCTTAGATGTGCTTTTCTAAAGGAAAGCAACTCAAAATGGGTTAACAGTTATATTTTAATCAATCAAACAAATATAATTTACCTAGTTCAGGGGGAAAAGTCAGCACCCTGAACTTCAGAGAATACAAACCCAAGTTACAAACAGAAGTTACAAGCAGACAAAGAAACAGATCAGCAGATGGACTTCCAAACATCTGATCATTACATCCCTACGTAGTCAGTTACCAGAGAGGGAAGTATCAACATCTGGGTTTTTCAAATGGGGGGGGGAGGGCGCGCCTCAACAGCAGCCCAGGGTCTCACCTGGCCAAATCACACAACTCTTCTCTAAGTGAGCCCCAAACCAAAACCTCACATCAGGGTGTATACATAGCCTTCTCCTGGATCTGAGAATGTCACAGCACTCTTGACCCACTGCCCAATCACAAAGCAACAAGGCACGTGCATTCCCAAAAAACAGACTCCATGTGACCACATTCAGCCTATCAGCTGGCAGAGTATACTTTCAAATCTGGGAAGGTTCTGAGAGCCACTTAAGCCACTTTAGCAAGGGGCAGGGAAGAGCTTCAGATTCTCATAACAGGAGGGGAGAAGGTAGGGCAATTGGGGTTAAATGACTTGCACAAGGTCACATAGCTAGTTGTTTTGTGTGTGTGTGTGTGTGTGTGTGTGTGTGTGTGTGTGTGTTGTGTCTGATTTCAGATTTGAACTCAGGTCCTTCTGACTCCAGGGCTGGTGCTCTATTCAGGGTGCAACCTAGCTGCCCCTGCTTTTTTTTTTCCATTAAGTCCCTTGAGATTCTTGAACTTTTGTTCTTCCAGATTATTTTTTCATTTATTACTTTTTAGCTCTATAAAGTAATTTTTGGCAGTTTGATTGGTATGGCACTGAATAAGTATATCAATTTAGGTAGAATTGTAGTTACTTTGAATAATTATTATCTTAGCTCATCCTAATCACGAGCTATTTTTCCAATTGTTTAGATCTTATTTCATTTGTGTGATTAGTGTTTTGTAATGGTGTTCATATAGTTCCTTGGTTTGTTTTGGCAGGCAGACTCCCAAATATTTTATATTGTCTACGGTTATTTTAAATGAGATTTCTCTTTCTGTATCTTGCTGTTGGGCTTTGTTAGTAATATATAGAAGTACCAAAGATTTATGTGGGGTTATTTTATATCCTGCTACTTTGTGAAAGTTGTCAATTATTTCAAGTAGGTTTTAGTTAATTCTCTAGAGGATTCACTAAGAATACCATCATATCATCTGCAAAGAGTGATGGTTTTGTTTCTTCATTAACTATTCCATTTCCTTTAATTTCTTTTTCTTCTCTTATTGATAAAGCTAACCTTTCTTGTACAATACTGAATAACAGAGGTGATAATGGGCATCCTTGTTTTACCCATGATCTTACTGGGAAAACTTCTAGCTTATCCCCATTTCATATAATGCCTGCTGATGGTTTTAGATAGATATTACTTAACATTTTAAGGAAAACTTGCTTCATTCCTAAGTTCTCTAGTGTTTCTGATAGGAATGGGTGCTGTATTTTGTCAAAAGCTTTGTCTGCATCTTTTGAGATAATCATATGATTTTTTTTTTAGTTTCATTATTGATAAAATCCATTATGCTGATAGAGTTCCTAACACTGAACAAAGACTCATTCATTCCTGTTATTATTCCTACCTGGTCATAGTGAACTATCCTGGTGATAAATTGCCATGATCACTTTGCTATTATTTTATTTTTTAAAAATTGCATCAATATTCATTAGATAAAATGGTCTATCATTTTTCTTCAGTGTTATGGCTCTTCCTGATTCAGGTATCAGTGCTGTATTTATGTCAATAAAGGAATTAGGTAGAACTCCACCTATTTTTTTGAACAGTTTATATGGTATTGGATTTAATTGTTCTTTAAATGTTTGGCAGAATTCACTTGTAAATAATTCTGGCCCTGGAGATTTTTTTACGGAATTCACTCATGACTTATTTGATTATTTTTTTCTAAAATGGGATTAATATTTTACTTCCTCTTCTGTTATTTTGGACAATTTATATTTTTATAAATATTTATCCATTTTACTTATATTGTCATATTTATTGGCATACACTTGAACAAGATAGCTCCTAATTATTGCTTTGATTTCCTCTTCATTAGTGTTGAATTTACCATTTCCTTTTTTTGATACTGGCAATTTGGTTTTTTCTTTCTTTTTTGTAACTTAATTAATCAAAGGTTTATCTATTTTGTTGTGTTTTTTTCATAAAACCAGTTGTTAGTTTTTTTATTAGTTCAATAATTTTCTTAATTTAAATATTATTCATCTCTTGATTTTCAGAATTTCTAATTTGGCATTTAAATGCAAATTTCTAATTTGTACTTCTAGTTTTTTTTTTAGTTGCATGCCCAATTCATTGATCTGCTCTTTCATTATTTTATTCCTGCAAAAATTTAGAGATATAAAATTTCCTCGAAGAATTTTGCTGCATCCCATAAGTTTTGGTATGTTGCCTCATTATTGTCATTCTCTTCAAATGAAAATATTGTTTCTGTGATTTATTGTTTGACCCACTCCTTCCCCAGTATTAGATTATTTAGTTGTCAGTTAATTTTTTATATATCCTTCCATGGCTCTTTATTACATGTAATTTCTATGACAAAATGATCTGAAAATGATGCATTTAATATTTTTTTCATTTTATGTAGAAATATAAAAACATTTGATTCTGAGATTTATATTGCCTAATATATGGTCAATTTTTATGTAGGTGCAAAGCATTACTGCAAAAAAAAAAAAAAAGGATATTCCTTTCTATCCCTTATCAATTTTCTCCAGAGTTGTATCATATTCAACTTTTCTAAAATTGTATTCATCTCCTTATTTCTTATGTATTTTGTGGTTAGATTTATCTAGTTGTGAGAGGACAAGTTTGAGGTCCTCAACTACTTTAGTTTTGTTGTCTCTTTCTTCCTGTAACTCACTTAACTTCTCCTCTAAGAATCTGGATGCTATACCATTTGATGCATATGTTTAGCATTGATATTACTTCATTATCTTTGGTACCTTTAAGCAAGATGTAATTTCCTTCCTCGTCTTTTTTAATTAGAACTATTTTTGCTTTTGCTTTCTCTCAGATAAGGTTTCCTAACCCTGCTATTTATTTTATTTTATTGTATTTACTTCAGCTGAGCATACTATATTCTGCTCCAGCCTTTTACCTTTACTCTCTCCGTATTTCTGCTTGAAAATGTTTCTTGTAAACAACATATTGTAGGACTCTGGTTTTTAATCCACTCTGCTCTCTGCTTCCATTTTATAGGAGAATTCATCATTCACATTCACAGCTATGATTATTAACTTCTATTTCCTTCCATCCCATTCCTACTCACCCCCATTTTTGCTTTTCTCTCTCCTTTCACCCGGGCCCTCCTTGTCACTGTTTTGCTTCTCAATCTGTTTTCCCTTCCATCAGCCTCAGCTCTCCCTTTTCTTTCCACTTCCCTCTTCTACTTCTGTTATTCCTTCTGTCCTCCTTTCTTTCAGTCCCCTTCCCTTTATTCTACTTTCTCCTTCTGTTTCCCTATAGGGTAAGAAATTTCTGTACCCAAATATGTATTTCCCTCTTTGAGAAAAATCTGATAGAGTAAGGTTCAAACAATGCTAATCCCCTTCCTTCTTTCACTTTACTTTAATAGGTCCTAAGTATCAATTTGTGTGATATAATTTATCCTATTCTGCCCTTCTCTTTTCTCTTCTCCCTGTATAATCCTTTTTTATCCCTTATTTTTTATATTATCACATCAAAGTCAATTTAGAGCCACGACTTACCCCCCGCCCCCTTCTCTCTCTCTCTCTCTCTCTCTCTTTCTCTGTCTCTCTCTCTCTCTCTCTCTCTCTCTCTCTCTCTCTCTCTTTTCCTCTCTTGCCCTTCCTACTGCCCTAATAGAGATACAGTTTGGAAGAGTTACAAATATCATCTTCTTGTGAAGGGATATAAATGATTTAACCTTATTGACTAGCATTTTTTTTCCTGTTTGCCTTTTTATGCTTCTCTTGAGTCTTATATTTGAAGATCTAGTTTTCTGTTCAACTTTGGTCTTTAATTATGAAAGTCTGAATGTCTCCTATTTCATTGAATCTTTTCCCAGGAAATATTAAACTCAGTTTTGCTTGGTAGTTGATTTTTTGTTGTAATCTAAACTCCTTTGTCTTTCCTAATATCATATTCCAAACCCTCTGATCCTTTAATGTAGAGCCAGCTAGGTCATGTGTAATGCTGACTATGGCTCCACAATACTTGAATTGTTTCTTTCTTGCTCCTTGTGTTATTTTTCTCCTTGACCTGATAACTCTGGAATTTGGCTATAATATTCCTTGGAATTCTCATTTTGAGATCTCTTTCAAGAGGTGACTGGTGGATTCTTTCAAAGACTGTTTTACCCTCTGGTTCTAGGATACCAGGGTAGTTTTCCTTGATAATTTCTTGAAAGATGCTGTCCAGGCTCTTTTTTTTTTATCATAGATTTCAGGTAATCCAATAATTCTTAAATTACCTCTTCTGCATGTATTGGTAAAGGTGAGTTATTTTTTTCCAATGAGACATTTTATATTTTCTTCTTCTTTTCAAAAATTTTGTTGCACTGATTCTTTATGTCTCATAGAGTCATTAGCTTCCACTTGCCCAATTCCAATTTTTAAAGAATTATTTCCTTTTGTCCCTTCTTTCCCATTTGGTCAATTCCACTTTTTAAGGAGTTGTTTTCTACAGTGGATTTTTTGGTCCAACTTGGCTTATTGTATTTTTGTTTTGTTTTGAGGGGGTCTGGCAAGGCAATTGGGGTTAAGTGATTTTCCCAGAGTCACATGGCTAGTAAGTGTTAAGTGTCTGAGGCTGGATTGGAACTCAGGCCCTCCTGACTCCAGGGCTGGTGCTCTATTCACTTTGCCACCTAGCCACCCCTGCTTATTATATTTTTAAGGAATTGTTTTCTTAAGTCAGTTTTTGCTGTTCCTTTTCCAAGCTGTTGACTCTCTCTTATATAACTGTCCTCCCCTCCCTCCCCCCCAATTTTTATTCTACCTCTCTTATTTGATTCTTAAAATCCTGCTTGAGCTCTTTTAAGTAGGCTTTTGGGGCTTGAGATAAATTTTTGTTCCACTGTGAGGTTTCATATTTGAACATTTTGACATTGTTATCTTCTGAATTTATGTTTTGATCTTTTTTTTTTACATATAACTTTCTAAAGTCAGGGTTCTTTTTGCCTGTTTTGTTGTTGTTGTAGTTGTTTATTTATTAGCCTATTTTGTGACTTTTAAAGTTGAGCTCTGCTCCTGGGGCACAGGGGGGCACTGTCCCAAATTTCTTGTACTGGGGGCTAGGGCCTGATCACTGGTTTTCTGTACCAGGGCCTCTGGTGTTCATGGCTTACTCACTTCAATGAGTTGCCCCAACCTAGTTGTGTCTGTGTTCCCCTGGGATCTGGGACTGGGAATTTGCCTTCTGAACTGGTCTGCTGCGCCAGGACTGAGAGGCCTCAGTTGCTGATCTGTGCTGTGCCTAAAAGCCTCCATCTGACTTGCCTGAACATCATCTGAGCTTTGCTGTGCTCCCTTTTAACACAAAAGAGACAGACCTTTCCTGTATTCCTAATTCTCTTAAGCTGGAAAATTGTTCCAATTCATCTTTTTGTAGGTTCTGTCCCTCCAGAATTCATTTAGAGGCTGATTTAACAGTGTTTGGGAGGGAAATTAGGGAGAGTTCAACTTCCTGTCTTTTCTCTACTGTCTAACAAGTATACTTGAAACAAATAAGCTTCTGCATTGGGTATGACCCACTTCCCCCCCCCCCCAAAAATAATCCCTCAGTCTACACTTTGAATCCATTACTTTTCACAAGGTGAGAAGCATGTTTTATCTTTAGCGTCCTGATATCCTGATAGGAATTGGTCATCACATTGATCAGACTTCTAAATCTTTCAAAGTTGTCTGTCTTTATAATTTTGTCATAATTATATAAAATTTATTCTGGTTCTGCAAACAGCACTAAGTATAAATTCATAAAAGTCTCCCCAGGTTTCTCTGAAACTATCCTCTTCATTATTCCTTGTACTACAATAATATTCCACCACATTCTTATACAATAACTTACTCAGTCATTTCCCGGTTGATAGTCACTCTACCATCAAGTTTCCTACTCTTTGTCAATGCAAAAAAGATCTGCTATAAATATTTTTGGATGTTGCAATTCTTTACCTGATTTTTATATCATTTTTATTTTTATTTATTTATAGTCAGTTGTAAAGGTGGATAAAGTATTACCTCTTTGTACTGGAATAACAATATTATTATG
>CM053580.1:341491953-341529513 GCA_028627135.1 Pseudochirops cupreus | reverse complement strand
TTTTGTTAATGGAATTCAGATAGAGCTGGTATGAGTGCAAGTCATTATCCTGGTGTTACTCATTGATATTTAATGTTAACTTAAATTTGAACTTACACAGTCAAATAAAATAACTACCTTCATAATATGAGTATGTGAAATAAATATTTACAAAAATATAAGCTGCCAAATTAACACAAGAAAAAATATTTAAACAATCTAGTTTTAGAAAAAAGACATTGACCAAGTCATAAATAAACTCCCTAGGAATATATCCTCAGGAACACTACATTTATGAGTAAATTCTACCAAATATTTAATGTACAATTAATTCTGATATTATACAAAGTATTTGAAAACAATAGGTTAAAAAAAAAGAATACTGTCAAATTACTTCTATGACCCAAATAGGTTTTTGACACCTAAACAAGTAAGACAAAAAAGAGAGAAAGAAAACTAGAGAATAATATTTGTAATGAATATTGGTGCAAAACTTTTAAATAAAATACTAGCAAGAGACAGCAATTTGTCACAAACATCATATACCATAGCCAGGTGGGATTTAAGCCAGATATCCTAGACTGGTTCAATGTTAGGAAAAATATTCAATTTTAGGAAAATTATCAGGACAATTGACTATATCAATAACAAAGCCAACTAATGTTATATGATGAAATAAATACTTACAGAAAAGTCTTTTGACAAAATATGCCACCAATTCCTATTAAAACTAGAAGACAGGAATCAATGAAACCTTTCTTTAAATGAAAAGTTGTATATATCTAAAACAAAGAACAAGCAATATCTGTAATGGGGATATATTTGGAGGACTTCCAGAATGATCAGAAGCAAGGCAACGATGTCCAGTATCACCCTTTTATTCAATATTGTTCTAGAAATGCTATATATTGCAACAAGAAAAGAAAAATAAATTGAAGGAATAAGAATGAATGATAAGTAAATAAAACTATCACTCTTTGCAGGTGATATGTGTGTACAAACAATTATCAACTTCAGCAAAGTTTCAGGACACTAAACAAACCCACATAAATCATCAGTATTCCCATATACAACTAACAAAGCACACAGCAAGAGATACAAAGAGAAATTCCATTTAAAATAATTGGTAATGATATCAAAATCTTTGGAGTCTTCCTGCCAAGGGAAACCCAGGGAGTATATGAACATAATTACAACACACTATTTCATACAAATAAATAAATATCTAAAAAAACTGGAAAAATATTAATCTCACAGGATAGGCTGAGTCAATATAATAATATTACGTTTTCACATTATTCAATTTTTTTATTCAGTGTCATACAAATCTAACTATAAAAATCATTTTATAGAACCAGGAAAAAAGTAACAAAATTCATATGAAAGAACAAAAGAGCAAAATCAAAAGAATCAATGAAAAAATAGAGGAAGAAAGCCTAGCAGAATCAAATTTCAGACTTTATTTCAAGTCACAAAAAACTGTTAGGTACTAAGAAATAAAGTGGTGGATCAGAGGAATAGATTAGGTACCCAGTAATAAATGACTCTGGTAATCTAATGTTTGGTAAACCAGAAGATACAAGCTTTAGGGCCAAAAACTCAGTCTTAGAAAAAAAATTGCTGTGAAAGCAGTCTGGTAGAAACGAGGGACAGGCCAGCATCTCATACCATATGCCAAAATAAGGTGAAAAATAAGTACAAGATTTAGATGTAAAGGGTGATATGTCAGCAAATTATGGAAGTATAGAAAAATTTGCCTGTCTAATATGTGGATAAAGGTAGAATTTATGACCAAAGAAGAGATAGGAAGGTTAATGCGGAGAAAAATAGTTAATTTTAATAACATTAAATTCAAAAGGTTTTGCAGAAGGAAAACCAATGTAATAAAATTAGAAGGAATGTAGGAATAGGAAAAAAAATACCATAAATTTCTCTCATAAATGCCTCTTTTACCGAGTTTATTTGGAACTGAGCTAAATTTAATTTAAAAATAGTTATCCATTCCCCAAATGAAAAATGATCTAAGGATATAAACAGGCAATTTTCAGAAGAAAAAAAAATTAAAGCTATCAATAGTTAAATGGGTAAAAATTCTTTAAATCATTGTTGATTAGAGAAACACAAATTAAAACAACTCTGGGCTACAACATCACACCTATCATATTGGCTGACATGACAGAAAAGGAAAATGAAAAATGCTACAGAAGATATGGCAAAATAGGGATACTAACACACTGTTGGTAGAGTTGTGAATTGGTTCGACTGTTCTGAAGAACAATATAGAAGAGTGCCCAAAAAGGCTATAAAACTCTTCATACATTTGACCCAGCCTTACCACTACTAGGTCTGTATCCTGAAGAAAAAAAGAAAAGGAAAAATATCCATACACACAAAAATATTCCTTTTTGTTATTGTTGAGGCATTTTAGTCATGTCTGATTTGTGACCTCTTTTGGGGTTTTCTTGGCAAAGATAGTGGAGTGGTTCAGCATTTCCTTCTGGAGGTCATTTTCCAGATGACTAACTTAGGCAAACAGGGTAAAGTGACTTGCCCAAGGCCACATAGTTAGCAAGTGTCAGAAGCCAGATTTGAACACAGAATGTTCATTAGAAGTTCATTTTGTGGTGACAAAGAATTAGAAACTGAGGGGATACCCATCACTTGGACAATTGTTGAACAAGTTGTGGTACATGATTGTGATGAAATACTATTGCCTTATATGAAGTAACGAGCAAGATGGCTTTTAAAAAATTTGAGAAGGCATATTAATTTATGCAAAGTTCAGTGAGCAGATCCAGAGGAAATCTGAAGAGTTACAGCAATGTTGTAATGATGATCAACTCTGAAAGACGTAGTTATTCTGACCAACACAGCAATTCAAGACATTTCCAAAGGATTCAAGATGAAAAATGCTATTTACATTCAGAAAAAGAAATGATGAACTCTGAGTAGAGATGAAGCACTTTTTTCCCAACATGGCTAATATAGATAATCTGTCTTGCATGACTTTGCATATATAATTGATATCATTTTGCTCATCTTCTCAATGGGTTTAGGAGGGCCTACAGAGAATTTGGAATTCGAAATTTAAAAAAGAATGCTAAACATACACACACACATATATACACATATGCATACATGTATATATATTCTTACATATATGCATTTTTTTAAAAAAGAATAAAAATATATGAAGATCCATATTCAAAAAAAACCAACAGCACTCAGAATAATACTTAGAAAATGTGGTTATGTAGGTACATACATTCTGATAGTTAACTATACCTCATTTTGATAGTTAACTATATTTTACAGTTCAGAGATCAGTTTTTAGTATGGCAACAGCTATCAAAAAAGCAACGTTTTTCTTATTTTTTTTTTTAATTTTTGCGGATCTGTTATTACCAGGCAATTATAGGCAATAATTTAGTGTTTAAGAATACTATTTTATTACATTACAAGTTATTCCTTAAGTTTTCAAGGATCTTTTAGGTCTATATTTTTAGTATTGTTACTCATCCTCTGTTACTTTGTGGAGGGTTTTTTTTCTTTAGCTTCTGATAAATAATTCTAGACATTAGTTCATATCTTTCTAGGAGATTGCTAGGAGCTAGATTTTTGTTACCTACTGTCATGCATGGTATAGTTTTTAAATGTTTCATTGCATAATCCACTTTGATCAATAAAACCAGGCTCCTTCAGAGCTAACTTTTTCCTTTTAAAGATTCTAGTGGATCTCACTTTATCCTGTATTACTGTCATAAACTTCTCCCTTTGTACAAAGAAATCCTCATGATTCAGTCATTTATTTGATGTTTCTTTCTCAACATAATGTTAGTTGAATTAATGTGGAAATCACCAATGAAGAACTGCTTTATCCCACTCTTGGAATTTCTTAAGCATTTCATAATCTTTATCCAGAGACTTAGCCATTTTTATTACAAATCCAGAAGCAAGTACCTACTGTCCACCTGTATTAGTGTTTGATAAAGCGGTCTGTCTGTTCCAACATAATTTCTATAATTTATAATCCATTTATTTCCTGTTTTAGTTATTTTACAAGCATCACAAAATGTTTATACACAAACATATCATTAGTACTCTCCCTTCTGCGCTCAACATGAGACAAATTTAACTAGCCCATTGGCTAGAGCTCTGGGGCTAGAGTCAGGAAGACCTGAGTTTAATTCCAACCTTAGATATGTAAACTGTGGAATGAACCCTATGAGACCTGGATCCCTCATTCCCAAAGGGAAGAAAAACAGAGTAGACAGGCCAGTCCTCTGCAGTCTCAAGCTCCTCTTTTCAAGAAAACAAGAGGGAGATTCTGCCTGTAAATGTCAAGAGTGATCTCTATTAAGCAGGTATAAACACAATCATGGAGATCAGACTGTCTCATGCTCTATTAACAGCTCAGTTTGAGTAAATCAGGAAATAGTTTATATACTTTTCTAACAAAGGAAGGCAGGAAATAGTAAAGGGAGACAGGGAATGAGCTGATACAAGGAGGAACAGGTTGTGTTACAGACAGGGTTCCAGGAACAGGGGAACTGACTTTTTGGTACAATATAAGCATGACAAAGCATAGCATCTAAGGCTCCAACACAGACAACAAGATAAATAGGGTATCTCCAAGGTTCTAAGGCTAGCTGATAGCTCAGAGGAAGCCCAAAGCTAAACTTCTTTGAGCTAAACTCCTCTGAGCTAAGCTAGTTTCAATATGGGTTTACTCTTGGTCACCACAAAGGATTATTGGTTTGTCAGGCTATTCTGGATCACCACTGGTCAATTCAATCACACACAGCTCCCCTTGGTTGGTAACCTGGATAATTGGGGAGCTCACACAAATGAAAGTAATTAACATATTAATTTTCTCAATACTTACTAGCTATGTGACCTTGGCAAGTCATTTAACCTGTGTCTGCTTCAGTTTCCTCAAATGCAAAATGGGGACCATAAAAGCACCTAACTTATATGGTTGTTTTAGGGATAATATTTTATGTACACATATATGCATGCATGTTTATATGTTTGTGTTTATTTTATATATATGTGAGGTTCACATTGCAAGCGGTTGTGTCATGCCACAGGGAAGTGTTTGAGGCCCGGGACTTAGTTGGGTCACGTGGAGGTCAGAGCATATCGCACTGTCCCCGGCCAGGGGATACTGCACTGCTCAGGACTCTCTTGCGTGGGGTTACCCTCTGTTCCCGATTGGCGTCTCCACACCTTGGGGCCTTCATGCCCTTGTAATTGCACGCCCTCTCTCACAGTTCTGTTCAGCTGGGTTCTATCACATGTGGTAGGTGGATCTGGGGTCTATTTAAGACCAAGGGCTGGGAGGTATCTTTGGAAGCCTGCCTTAGTATATGGCTTTAAGGCTTCCCCATGGAGAGACCTTAATAAACTTTTCTGTTTGGACCTCAGAGCCGTGAGTCTTCTGTTCCTGAAAGGTTCGCTAGCGTCAGTGAGTTGTGTGTGTAACCGCTTGCCTCTGCTGGTAAGTTAGGGCACTCTAAGAGAGAACCCTGACATATATACACATACACAAAGTGCTTAGCACAGAATCTGGCATATAGTAGGTGCTTTATAAATGTGTTCTCCCCCTTCCCTTTTTTAAATTTGGAGATTATTCCTGATGATTTATTTGCATTATGAATCTTAACCATTTCAGTTTCTTATATGTAGTGACTAGGTAGTCAAATTATCAGTCTTTATAGCAAAGAAGAAAAAAAATAAAGCTAACCCACCCCACCCAAAACAGTCTAGTTAAATTTCCCTTATGTTGTTGCTTGTTTTTTGTTTTGTCTTGAATGGTGCTTCATGGGGGAAGGAAACTCCCAGCAAGCAAACTCTCTGTACCAATATTTAACCACTCCACCTCAGAATCTCAGAGAGAATTTCTGGGAACACTGGGAAGTGAAGAAACATACTCAGAGTTTCAAGGTCATTTAGGCAATACAGCCACCTGGGGGGGCACAGTGTGTGTGTGTGTGTGTGTGGGGGGGGGTTTCAGTAGTAACCTCGGGTGCAATTGTGGGGAATTAAATAGAAATAAAGGGTCAGTGGAAGCATAAGGAAAGAAGAGAAGACAATTTTGAAAAACCGTTTCATCTGTTGTGTAACAGAGTTAAAGTCATAGTGATTACATTATTTTCCAAATACACACACAAACGCAAGTTATACCTGATCAAGTCCATTGACAGATTTAAACAACCAAGTGTTGGCAGGTGAATGTGTGGTGCACTATCAGGAAGTCCAGCATGCATCAGCACGAATATGTGCGCGTAATGACTTGTTTACATTACGATAGATACTATATGGCTATATGACACAATATTACATCATGAAAATTTCAATGCAGGACAAAACCCATAAATTTGTAATAAATTATTAAATTTAAGATGCCATTTAGAAATAGTTTTGAAGTGATGCAAGTTAAAAAAAAAACAAAGCTATTAAAGGGTTAAAGATAGTAGATCTCCAGGGAATACTGAGCAACTTTTTTTTTTAAAAGGTGGCAGTAGGCCGAATAAGTTTGGGAACCTCTGTGTGACAGAGAATGGACTTAGATGCAGGTCACATGGATTCAATGGCTGACTTTCTCTCCACTGTCATATTGCTTCTAAATATGTCTCAAGCCTACAAAATTATTTTTCTCCTTTTACATTTTCCTAAATGTACAATCTTAGCAAGGGTAGCTATGACTTTCAATGGTGAGTATAAGCTTTATTTTTACATAACTAATTTATAACAATTATAGAATATTATATTTAAAAAAAGAACTAGTGTTTTAGTGGATATCACCCTATTCTGTCTGAATACTGTAAGACTGATACTAAATGGAATGAACATTTATTAAATGCCCCCAGTGTGCAAGTATTACTCATGTAATAATTGTGTAAATGTAGATGAAGTAGATGATAATGCTCTCAATTATTATATTATATTAAATATTTTATAATGAAAACACTATCTATGATAGAAAATACTCTCCATATTTTTAGCTTAAGAGCTTTTTCTCACCCTGTGATATTGCATGTGATTTCTGTTATGTGATACTGCAGAATTTTCATCATATTGGTCTTCAGTAAACCACTTGTAAGAAGGAAGTGAATCACCATATTTCAAAGCTGCATGGGATATATGCAGTCATCTAGTAATCAAACATATCTGAAACAAATCCCCCTTTAACAATTTGGAAAAAAAAATGATTAACCAGATACTACTGAAAGACCTCAAATAGTGGAAGTACCTGCTATTTCCCAGGTAACACATTTCCCGTAGTGATGTATGAGTAAATGTGAATATTTTGTTTGTTGGATTGTACCTATGGTCTCCTGGTACAGGGAAAGCCCATATAAGAAAATTCCTTCCACCAATGAAAATTGGCTCCTGTTCAGCAAATTGGAGTTTTGGGGAATTGCCTGGGGCAGAAGTGGGGAATGAGGAGTTAAGTGAATTGCCCAAGGTCAATCAGTTAGTATGTGACAGACATAAAAGTTGAACTCTCAGGAGTTTACATAAATCTCTCCTCACTATGCAGTTGTTTCACTGTTGAATATATTGCCCTCGAATTTTTGTCATTGTTTGCCTAGCACCTACCACTCAATCCTTACCTTATACACAACAGGCACTTATAATAAATATCTCTTGAATTCAATTATATTGATTCAAGCTGGATTCTTTTCAAAGTCATTCAACTCAGAAGATAATTGTTATCATTTCCTTTTTAAAGTGCTATCCCAAGACTTTACCATTAAATTTCTTTTAAGACATTAAAAGAATAGTCTGCATAAGATTAGGAGAAAATTGAAGAAAAGGACTTCTAAAAAAATACCATCTAGCAAAGGGTAACTCAGAATACTTGGATAGGGTGAGAATGCAGGGTAGTAGGCTGCATGCTCATTCAGTCCTTGAATTTTCCGTGATGGTGCCTCACCTGCAATAAGCAGCTGTTTATTGCTTGGTTCACTGAAGCATATGATGCTGAACAGAGCCATGGGTCAATAAAGTCATTTAAAATGATTGGCCCTCTGAGTGAAAAAGGTGATGAATCAACCAAATCTCCCCCAGGCAACAAAGGAACAGGGGAACTTTGCAGTTTAGGTGGCAACATATCATCCAATGTATCAGCAAACTGCACATCTCCATAATTAATTTTATTACCTTAAGAGAGGAGATAGCATGTTCTCAGAAGGGCTTCCCTTGAAATGAATGATTATGGCAAGACATCAGACTACACACAAAGCCCTTAAACTTTGACCTCAGGAAGTGTTTAGTCAGTAATTTCTTGATAGATTTTATTATTGCCATGAATTCATCCTAAGTGTTACAAATAGTAACTGTACATCATTCTTCATTTTCCTATGCTGGTTACTGTGTTTTTTTTTTTTCCTTTCCTGAATCAATTGGAAATGACTTCTATTAATCCATAAAACAACTTGATCTTATTTTTATTTTCATCGTTTTAAAGATAGAAAACCAAGTAAGGCAAGAAAAATTATACCATCATAAAGTACCTTATCTGTTTTAGATATAAGATATGACAATAGGTCATCTCATCAAATTAATATTGATAGATTCAATTGAAAATGTGCCATAGATGAACTCTGGTGATATTACAGTACTATAGATTTAAATGTAATTCTGGATTTAAATTGTGGCTCAACCTTTTAATACTAGGACTTTTAACTGAAATGACCTTGGATATCATCTAGTTCAATTCCTTCATTTTATAGTTGAGGAAACCAAAGCCCAGGGATGAAGAAATTTAACAAAGATCACATAAGGAATGACAGGTGAACCAAAATTTGTACCCAGATTCTCTGGCTTCAAATTCAGCATTCTTTCCAGTATGGAGTTTTTGATACATGTGTATTCATGGTCATGTTAATTCACCTCTCTGGTTCTCAGTTTCCTCAGATATAAAAATGCATGGGTTGAAATAGATAATGCCTTTGGCTCTTTTCATTTGAAAAACCTGCAGCATTAACATATTCCCCTTGAGTTTGACCTTTTAGAAATAAATACAGTAATGTTTACATCTCACGTTGAAGTATAACTTTGTAATCATACATAATATATGTGTTGTACATCTGCAATACATTCTTATTAATAAGTTAAAAATGAAAAAATCAGTAGAATATAATCAATCCATTTATTAAAGCAGTATGCAAAAATAAAAACTAATTGTGTGACCCCTTTCTTTATCTGAATAAGGCAGTATGACAGCTCAAAATACAATTTATATAAGGCATATTTATTTACAACTCTTAAGGAAACACCATGAACATGAAAAATGTTCAATTAAAATATTAATTCAGTAATTTGGTTTCTCTTTCAATATTTTACTTGTTCACATAATTCAATTATCTCTAAATAAAATCATGACAATCCTTTGATTTTAGAGATTTTAAGGCTTAAGAGAAAAATTGACAAATGGACGTTTTTGGCCTTTTGCCATTCTAAATCTGACCACCATCTCCCTATGTCATGAACAAGCTTCCATTAGTCTTTATTCACCACCTATTGCAAGAAGTACCTTTACATATCATTAAACAACTATCACCTGTTGGTTGAAACATTTTATACTTGCAATGTTCTTTACTTTCTCTCTTATGCCACATAATTAGTGCAGAATTTTTTTTTTTAAATCACAGCTATTAGATGAGAGCAGCAAATATTGATTGAGCAACTGATGTTGTAAAGGAGCTTTGCTAGACGTTGTGGGCCATATAAAGAAGTGATAAAACAAGTCCCTGCTTACCAGAATATACAGTCTATTAAAATATATTGAAATGTAATTAGGGAGAAAAAACACAAGTGAAAATAAAAAACAATGACAGGTAAAGACATGCTGTTTAAGTCAATAGAAAACATTCATTTATGTATTCATTCAAGGACCATTTATTAAGCACCTATTATCATTTACTATCACTTATATTCATCTATGCTCATGACTCTTAAATCTACTTTTTCAGCTTTTGTTTCTCTACAAATGTGCAATCTTAAATGTCCAACTGACTTCTGGTTATCTCAAAATGAACATCTTAAATTCAACATGTCCCAAGCTGAACTCATATTTTTTGTCCCTAAAGTCTCCCCTATTCATAATTTCTCTATTAATGTCCAGGTGGCATCATCTTTCTAATCACTCAGGTTTGCCACTTAAGTGTCAATCCACTTCTCAGTCTCTCACGACTTCCACCACACATAAGCATAAGTGTGCGCACACACGTGCACACACACACACACACACACACCTCACCTCACCCTGTACCATGTCCAAACTGTTGTCAAGGTCTGTCCATTTTACCTTCGTAAGATCTATCAACATGCCTTTTTCTATCCTCTGATACTGCCAATACCCTCGTAAAAGCCGACATCACATCATGCCTGGACTAATACTATAGCATGCTGATTGGTTTTCCTATCAGAAGTTCTTTCCATTCTGGTTCATCATTCAGCCTTCAAAGTGATCTTCCTAAAGCCCATGTCTGACTGTCACACCCAAAGTCCCTTACATTTTAATAATAACTCTCATAAATAATAAATAATATAACATAAAATATAAGTATAACACGTAATTATAGTATAATTATATTTTAATATAACATTAGGTATTACATAATAAAATAACACTATTATGTGTTATATATTAGAAACAAACATATTATGAAAATATAAATGTAAAATGTAAATAATAATTGCCTTGGTGATTAAATGCAAAATAGTCTTTTTCATGTCAATATCCTTCATAATCTGCCCCCTCCTTCCACCTTTCCAGTCTTCTTATATCTTACATTTCCTGAATCACCTGTATACTTTGTGGACTAGAGACACTAGCATCCTTGCTATTTTCCAAATTATACATTTCATATTCAGATTCCTGGCATTTTTACTGGCTGTGCTCCATGGGATTTTCTCCCTTCTCATCTATGCCTCCTGGTTTCTCTGGCTTATTTCAAACCCCAGCTAAAACACCATATCTCACAAGAAGTCTTCATTCTATTGTCTTCCATTATTTTCAATAAAATTTGTATTGTATATAATATTTAATTCTGTGTTATAGATCTTGGTTTTAGCTTTTTGCTTGGTGTCTTTCCCATTGTACTGTAAACCCCCTAAGATTAGGGACTGTCCCCCACCTTTCACTGTATTGCCATCCCTTGGCAGAGTGCCTGACACACAGATATTTAATAAATACTTATTGACTGACCTTCTATCTGCAAGGTTCTGTGGCAGTTACAGAGATAATTAAAACAGTCCTTGAAACAAAGGATAAATTGCCAAACAATTGGTATAGAAAGCAAGTGGTGCAGATTTCTGAAGAAAAGAAGTCAGTGAGTTACACAAAAATGAATGTGATTTGGATGAAGGGGAAGTTTTCCAGAGTGGGAAATAACATAAACAAATTAAGGAAAGCAGCAAGGCAAATTGTAACAATGAGTAAAACAGATTTTTATATTTAGAAAACTCTTCCTTATAATAAGATATAATATACTTCCCTATAGCTTCCACCCATTGAACATTTTGAAGTATCAAGATCTATGTCTGGAAAGGCAGGCTGGGGTAAGTTTGAAGAAAGCCTCAATTTTGTGAATGTCTGGTTTTATTTTGTAAATAGAAGGAAGATATGGAATGTTTACAAGAGCTAGTGATTCATACTTGATGGAGGAAAAGAGGTTGGGGACGGGAGGGAGAGAAGGGGATGAGTGGGAAGGCAGGAAGGGAGGAAAAGATCAATTGATTATGGTAGCCTGGGTACAAATTATAAGGGTAATGGGAATGAAATTGAGACACATACAAGAAACATTTAAAAGGAAATAAATCGATTATTACTGTCTAGATATGATAAATTAAGAAAAGAAAACTAATAATTTGGATGTTCAAAGTTGATGAATGATACTGGCAATGAAATAGGGAGGAAGACCATCACTGAGGAAGTGAGGAGTTTGCTTTTATATATGCTGATTGCAGAGTTACAAAGGACAATTAACACATACAAATCATTATGTATCTAACAAACATTTATTTAGCATGAATGCATTATTAATACATTAGCCGTGATGCTGAGATAACAACTAAATTTTCATTATTTAATCAGTAGTTTAGATAGAGTTGTGAGCTAATATAATTATATAAACAGTTGTCTTCTATTCTCTCCATCTAATTTTCCTTTCTACCCAACTGGGACATGAAAACTTTGTTCTTAATCATGAGAATAAAAGAGGAATTTATCATATAATATCCCCCTCATATAACTGGAGAGAATCAGGTACCACAACCATTGCAGCTAATTCTTATTACATTGACAATATTAGTTGGATATTTTTGTTAGTTATAGTAATGAATTACCCATCAATTACATTCTAAAATCAAGTTCCAACATGCATCCTTTGTAGAGGAAATGTTTGTGAATGCTATGACAAATATGAGAACATGCTGTAATGACGACAAAATATATGATTACATAGAAAATTGTATAGGCTTCTCTGCTTCCATTTTAGGCTGGGGTGGGGAGATAAGTAATACATTCATTACCTAGAAAATTTTGATGTTCCGAGTGTTTTCGGTTTGTTTGAATCTGATTCCATGTGAATGGAATTTAAGTACAACGGGTTATCACCTGTAACATTATTATATTCTCTTAAAATTAGTGAAAATATTTATATTATAAATTCTAGCAGAAGAAACTGATAATTGTAAGGGGCTTCAGAAATCATGTGATCCTAACCCCTCATACAAAAACAAAAACAAAAACAAAAAACTGAGCCACAAGGAAATTGTGACTTTCTCATGTAATAAACATCAGTAGTGGCATTTGAACCCAATGCCTGGCATTCCAGAACTAGCTCTCTTCCCATTGTATCATGTTGTTTACATGTGTGAGATAGAGTAATTGCTGAAGCTGCAAAAAGAGCCAAGTTATAAGGAAAAATAAATTAAGAGGTTAGGAATTTTGGTTTGGAGAGATCAACAGCAAAAGAGAGTTTGTAAGTAAGGCGCTTAAAGAATTCGTCGGAATAAATCAGGGAAAGCGGTGAACTTGAAGTGAGATTGGGGAGGAGTTAAGAGTGAATTAGAATAATCTGGGTAAAATTTTGGGAGGACAGAGCAGAAACCAGTCACGTAACAGCTTTAGCACCTCCTCAGAGAAATCTCCCCAGCTCGGCACTCACAGATTTTCAAATTTTGTCTAGGGAGGGGGAAGCTTTTACTGTCAGAAGCTCAAAGGGCAGCCTGTGAGTGAGCTCCCCTACTTCGCAAAGAGATAACGAGTTTCCACTGGTAAGCCTCCTTTTTTTTTTAACAAGTTTTTTTTTTTCTAATTCCACTCCTGGTTTTATTTCTGACTCACCAGTCCTCAGGCTCATGACTCAACTCCTTTTCACCCTTCAACTTTGCTCAGGTCCTGGGCTCTTTTCACCTTCAAAAATCCCTTTGCCACAACAGTGCCCTTTCCTCATTGGTGATTCCCTTCTAGGTATTTCTGTGTACAGATTCAGGCCAGCTAAGCTTTATTCCCCTCTGGGCTGTGTTTCTGACTTTTCAGACACACTCTGGTGTCCCCATTCTGGTCCACCCCTCCCATTTTCAGCTCTCTTTTATGCAGTCTGCCCTCATTATAACGTAATTCTTTGATGGCCAAGACGTCTTTCTTTTTGCTAGTGTTTGTATTCCTAGCATTTGCAGATCTCTGTTTAGCACAATGTAGTTCCTTAATAAATGCTTGCTTCCTCTTTGCCTACTATACAATTAGCTCAAAGAAAAACCCTCTTTAAGCTTCTTTAAGGTACTTGTTTCCCCCACCCCCCTATGATATACTCTCCTGAAAACAGATACATAGCAATAGTGGATATAAACTTGGGAGTATAGAAATAATGACGTACAGTGGATATAAATTTAGGAGTACACTAATAATGACGTAGATATGAGGGAACACGTGAAAAAGGGAACTCACTTCTCCGTTTTGCCATGCCCGGAAGCTTTGCTTCTCACGTTTTCTTTCAGGTCCTGTGACTCACCTGGGAACAGTATTTCTTCCGTGTTGGTCACTAAGTTGGGCTCCTTAAATCTATTATTTTCCACAGTTCTCAACTACTAGGGCCACTTCTGTCTTAAATTCATAATTATTTTTTTTGCTGCCAGAGACCATGCTCCTTGAAATTCCTTCTTGCCCCTAACTCTGTATCTGTCTTTCTGCTTCTTACTGGACACAGCATCTTTCACTGAACGAGAAAATCCACTGTGAGATTGGCCATGGTCAATCAAGATGAGAAAGAAGCTCCTTTGTTGCTCCTTTGAAAGAGATGCGGGGGTGTTATTCCACCAAGCATTGCATTGCCTTGAACTTTCTGTCCCTTTGTTGCTGAGTGAAATCAATGTATCCTGCTAGGTGACTATCTCCACTGCAACAGGACCTGGCCAATCAGGGAAAGCTAGTGGGTAGTAAAGGAGAGAACTCCTCCTCAACTCTTGTTAGAGGTCCAGCAGTCACCCCAGCAAAGTTATTCCATGCCTCAAATACCTTTAACTTTTCAATCCTCTCCACAGCCTGGTAAGCTTAGCTTTTTAAAAGGCCTCCAGGAGTTGGAAAATCTTTACCCATGCATGACTTCCTGCTCTTCCAATGCAACTAGTAAACTTCATATTCAAAAAGGGTTAACAAAGTATACATACCAGAGCCTTCCCCACCCCCCACCTCATTGGAACAGTAGTAACACCTGGTTACCTGTTATGTATCTTTTCTTTCTTTGATTATAATAACTATACTGGGAAAGGAAGGTACCAAATCTCTCTTCCCTTCCCACTACTAATAGAGTGAAGCTGCAGTCAGTATTAAAGTATGAGTGAAGCAGGAGGTAAGTGATACTGCAGCATGCTTCCCTGGAAAATAGATTCCCCATAGCCTGAACCAGAATTTAGAACTTTGTTTTTTGTTGATTTTATATAGTTCTCAGTTTTATGCTATTGCATATGTCCTGTGCACCTTAACTCTGGGGGAGAACTTGAATGTTTCCTAGGCTTCTTAGACTATAGGGATCTAGGGAAGAGGGAAAGAATTAAACTTTTCTGCTTCATTGTTCTGTAACATCTTGAATTTTCAAAATATGTTTTTACCCATAACTCCTACTTATAAAACAAATTAATTAAATATCTTTTGATATGGAATGAGTTGTGACTGATTCAGAGAACTGGATTCAAATCTCTCAGATGCTTACTTTCTTCATGACCTTGGGCAAGGAATTTAAACTCTTTGGTTCACAATTTCTTGAACTGTGAAATAATGGGATTAGACTTGATGGTCAATGAGGTGCCTTCCACATTTAGATCTATTATATTATGAAAGGACTTTTAAAAATATCTCTTATAAGTAAAACCTCAAAAACTGGGAGTAATTTCAAAACTCGAAAGGAACATAAAATAATGGTCCTATGGAGTAACTTAAAGAAGAATCTTTATATAGTCCTTTCAAAGTAGTTTTATGCCATCAGCAAGATTTAGAGCAGGGAGAATGAGTAATCAAAACAGTTAAGAAAAGAATCCCTAATTAGAAAGAGGGAGGTGAGAGGGAGAGGGAAAGCTCATAGAAGTATGACGGTCTGGTGCTTGTATGTACATATGTCATATGCCTTTAAGAAATATTAGAGAATAACAGAACTTAAGATGTAGAATGGACCAACAGTCTCAACTGATCCATGTCCTAAACATGACCTATCTAATGATAAGGGGAAAACATAGAAGAGTCAAGAACTTTTTATTTATAAGACTTAATACATTTCCCGTAGGGAAGTTAAAAAGAAATTTCTCCACTTCAAGAGAAACATTTAGAATAAGTACTGAGAATTCAAAGTATATTATTAAGGAAACAATGCCTTCTGTCTGATAGGCAAGCAGATAGCTAAAGACGTTTGATCCTCTCCCAATATAGACGTTATAATAAAAGAAAGAAAAGATATATCTTCAGAGTAGGGATAAGAGCCATAGGGCATCTATATGTAAGGTTTCTAACTTCTAAAGTTCGTAAATTATGAAAAGGTAAAGGTTTTTCATATAGAAGAGAAATTCACACTTGAATTAGAAAATTATAGAAAATAAAGTTGCTATGAGAAGAGTATTTTAAGCTGGGTACTTATCCTTGGGTCCATGGACCAGAGAGAGACTAGTGGTCTATGAGTTTGAATGGGGAAAAATACACCTTTATTTTATCTCCTAACTGAAATTTAGCATTTCCTTATATATTGAATTTTTTAAAAATCCCAAAATGTCATTCATAGACTTCCCCAGAATGACAATGGGGTCCCATGACATAAAAAGTTAATAACCTCCTGCTTTATAGTCTTTCTGGACATTTTCCACATTAAACCTAGCTCTAAATACATGTGCATATTTCTCAATAAGTGACTGAATAGTTCTTTAAACAAAGAAATACATTTTAACAGGAAAGTGTAGATTGATCTGGTGCTAATCTATCTTTTTATTCATCATTACCTAGAAAAAAAAGTCCAACCAAAACTACCACCCCTTTGTTTCAGTAAATAAAATTGAAACATGCAATGTCTACAATGGTGGTTCACAATTTTTTGTTGTTGTTGTTCATAGTGGAGCAGTATCTTTTGCCATGGGTAATAGCAGCATACTGCTTATTTAAGTTAGCAAGAAAATGGGTGAATTGCGAGATTTCCAAATGTGTCCTTTCCCATAAGCAAGAATATCTATTTTTCTTATTGTTGTTATTGAGTTCTTTGGGAGTTTTTCATGACTCAAGATGTAAGAAATGAGCTTTTCTTATTTTTCTTAATATTATGCTTACCATACCACCTGTGATGGATAAGTAAAATTTATGGAAAATGTAAGTATTTACGTATTTTCTTTTATTTGTGATGACAGTCTAAATTTTATCACACACAAGGGAAAATTGAGGTGTAGTCATGAGTCACAGCATACCTTTTTTCTCTGTTTTAAAACTACATTTCCAAAGGACACATAAGGACGATTACTACTCATCTCCTGACAAAGAGGTATTGAAATCAGTAAATTTCATTGACATGTATTTTTGGATATGACCAATTTGGGAATTTGTTTTATTTGTCTTTACATATTTCTTGCAATGTTTTGTTTTGTTTTGTTTTGTTTTCCCTGGGGAGTGGTGCATGTATTAAATGAAAAAAAAAATTTAAAAAGACATCCATAGAGATGCTCTTGTGCATAGCTATAAAATATCTTTTAAAAACTAAGATAAAAAGTTAGAACTAATAATTGAAATACTATTAATTTTAATTTTAACCAGAGGGTCCAAGAAAGGACAAAAGAAAAAATAGAGGATCATTTGATGATAAGTCCAATATGGATCTGATAAGTATGAAATTTATGTAAGTAACTAGGTTTAATGAGATGGTTGGGTTGCATAACGGATAGAGTTCCAGACATGGAGACAGAAAGAGTTTAAGTGTGTAAACTGCTTTGAGAGCAGGCATTATTCACCTCTCCTATTTAAATCTCCAATGCATATCATAGTTCAATGCAGAGAGTAAGGAATAAATGAGTATTGATTCATATATTCATTCTACTTGTCTTAAGGCAAATGGATGACTACATGTGTCGATTGAATAATGACAACTTTTTTCCATGTTTTATTAACCTAATATTTATTAAATTGTTTTATTCCTCCAATCCTAGGTACAAATTTAAATATTTAGGATTATCTGGTAAAATAAAGAGAAACCACACATTATTTGCCTAATGTGGGTAGTGCATTATGCTAAGTCATGAAAATGATACTAAGTTTAGACAAATAATGTTTCCTGCCTCATGATTTTTAAAATCTAGGGGGGTAAAGACAATGATACAGAAAATTATAAATACAGTATTACATAGAGATGTGAAAAACTCCATGTGAAGCCTGAATATGAAGGCTCTTACAAACTGGGGATGTCATAGAAATCTTGGTGACCTAGGTATCATTTGAGTCAAAATTTAGAGAAATGGGAAGAAATCTGGTAGATAAAGGAAGTGGGACCTGACAAGACGTTCCAGGCATAGAGACCATTCATGTAAAGGCATGGATGTATGAAGTCAGAAGTCCTGCGTTTTCCAAGTTGGCTACAATACAGAGTAAATTTAGGTGTATAGATTGAGGTAAAGCTAAAAAAATAAAGTCTTCTTTTCTTAATAGTATTTTACTTTTCCAATTACATGTAAAGATATTTTTCAATACTCACTTTTAAAAGATTTTGAGTTCCAAATTTTTTCTCCTTTCCTCGCCTACCCTCCCATAGAAAGCATGTAATGTGATACAGGTTATACACATACAATCATGTTAAAATATTTTTACACATTAGTCATGTCGTGAAAGAAGAATCAGAACAAAAAGGAAAGACTGAGAGAAAAAAAGAAGAGAAAATAGTATACTCCGATCTTCATTCAGACTCCGTAGTTCTTTCTCTGAATGTGGATAACATTTTCCATCTTGAGTCTTTTTGAATCACGTTAGATCACTGTATTGCTGAGAAGAGCTAAGTCTGTCCGAGGTGGTCATTGCACAGAGTTGTTGTTAGTGTGTACAATGTTCTCTTGGTTCGGCTCATTTCATCCAACATCAATTCATGTAAGTCTTTCTGTGTTTTTCTGAAATCTACCTGCTCATCATTTGTTATAGCACAATAGTAGTCCATTACATTCATATACCACAACTTGTTCAGCCATTCCCCAGTTGATGGACATCCCCTCAGTTTCCAATGCTTGGCTACCACAAAAAGTACTCTATAAATATTTTTATACATGTGGATCCTTCCCCCTTTTTTATTATCTCCTTGGGATACAGACCTAATAATGGTGTTACTCAATCAAAGGATATCCACAGTTTTATAACCCTTTAGGCATAGTTCCGTAAAAGTAAAGTCTTAACAGATTTTGAGATGACCAGTACTATCCCAAAGGATCTGTCTTTACTTGCCAGACTATTAGTTGAAAAAACTGAGCATTTTTGAGCCAAAACAATAACAGCAACATCAAAAGAAAAAATGATATATTTGAAGAGTGTAGTTCAATCTGTAGGCTTTTTTTTTTCCAAGATAAATAATGTCAGTTCTTTTAAGCTTTCCTCCTAAAAGGCCCATTTCCTTTTAACTTCCTTTCCTCACTATTCTTCTCAGTATTACACTATTTTCTTTATACTCTTTAAAATATACAGTTACTTTATCCATGATTCGATTGAGGAATTTCATATCCATTCATTATTTCTGTCCTACTGACAGTGAATAAAGAAGTGAGAGATGATTTGTTTCTATATTTCATCCACTAGCAACAAGGTTAGGATGATCAAATAGTCAAAAGGCTGCAAACACCATCAACAGTAGTTTGGTCAAATGTTCACTGATGTATAAGATGATCAGTTTCCCAAGCTAAGTAACTCAGAGTAAATGATGGTTCAAGTTGTTTTTTTTTTTCCCCCTCCCTAAACCTAGAAAGAAGCAGTGATGCTTATTTGAGCGTCATTTATATTCAGTAAACAAAATGAAGTCTGTTTCTGTCACCTCTCCAGTCTTCAAGGAAAGGAAGAATGTGGCAAGGTGATTAATGGTCATGATTAACTTCCTGCAGGTTGTGGTTTCATGCCCCAGTGATTATTTGGTCATTTTTCCGGGTGAGATGCTACATTAGCCACATATGCCTCCAGCCACAAAAACTGATAAAATCTAGAGGTTAAGCTGCTTAATAGCTTACCATTCCTTCATTCTGTTTTGTCTAGTCATGCTATCAGCCCTTGAATTTATATGAACAAAGCAGTTTTACTGACGTAGGTAGTACAGTCTATTCTGAAGAGTTGTGAGACTTCCAGTTATAACTCTACTGCTAGGGGAACTGAGGACTTGACATTAATATTCTTGGTTCAAATCCTCCTTCAATTGCCTATGAACTGAAAGCCTCTGGACAAGGCACAGCATCACTTTCCTTATGTATAAACTGTGGACAATTATGTATTAGTTGATCCTTATACTTTTGGCATTGAGATCAAATGAGATAATGCATGCAATTTCTACAGACTTTAAAATGCCATATACTTTTATGTTGTTATTTTTAACTTAAAAGAATATTGAAGGGTCTTTATAAAACTTGGAAGTGAATTATCTTTCATTTCCTTCTAACTAGCTAGGCACTCAGTTTTCATCAATTCCAAGATATTATTTGAGTTCATCAGCTCAAACAATCAGTAAGTCTTTTTAAATACATACTATGTTCCCGGTATTATAATAGGCATAGGGTATACAAATATAAGGAATTAAACTTTTTCTCTTCTCTCAAATAACTTCCATTCTAATGAGGGAGTCAGAAAACTTAAATTTCATTTATATACATATATACACACACACACACACACACATATATATATATATTTATATACACAGACATACATATATGTATATGTGATGTATATACCCATATATATAAGTATATGTATGTGTGTGTTATATATGTTACATCAATATGATGTTAATGAATACACATATATACAAACTAGTTAAATACAGGGTAACTTGGGAGAGAATGATGAATCTAGCAGGTGGAGGGATCAGTTGAATCATAGACTTGAGCCTGGACAGAGATATTAGAAGTCATAAAGTCCAGCGCCTTACTTTATTTATAAGGCACTGAAGCCCAGGGAAAATAAATGACTTGCACAAAATAACATTTAATAAGTGGCAGAGAGAGGATTTGAACCCAGGTCCCCTAACTCCTAATCCAACTTTAGAAATGGTTTCCTGCTTACTCTCCAATGTCATGTATTCCTTCATTTTTTCTCCAAGGGAACAATCAGCCTTTCAGGCCTGTCTATTCAGGAAACTTCCTGCTTCCACTAAAAAGCAATTAATCATTTTTCAGCTCTGATTCAGAGGAAACAAAGAAAATCCTATGAGTATGCAACTGAAGACAAGATATTTGCTTTTAATTACAAAGTAGCAGGTACTTCAAATTATCCTTAAAACAAAATGGGAAAAAAAATTCCTTTGGTCTAAGTAATGTGTATGCCTTTTAAATAAGACAGAATTATCCAAGATAGTTCTAATGAGGTTTTAATGTATGGACTCAGAAATTTTGGTTGCTGTAGCTAGTTTTTCATTATTCAGGGACTTATGTAATTGTTTTACTCGTGTACCAGCTATCAAAAAGAAACTTTAAAAAGCAGATTCTTTTTTCTTCAAATTATCCTACAGACAGCAGTGGCATTTGATGTACATTTCATTATGCTGCCCAAATTTGGTTCCAATTGTTTCTAAGCATCTAAATCCATGAGATATAGGAGAACAAGACCTTAATTTAAATGACTTAAAATTGTAAAGGTTTCTAAACACCGAGGGTTAATTTGCTTCTCTGGGTGTCCATTTGCAAAGTCTGCAATAATTTACTAACATACACGCTTTTTCACATCTTCACATATGCCATAGAAATAAATCAAGCTTTAAAAAATAATTTTTTGTGTTAAGTAAAAGTAAACAGGCTTTTCTAGGCCTCTACCATTTCTAGTACCTTACCTGGGAGATTGCCTCCCATTATATGACCCATCGTGTATGTACGTAGTTGTTTTCATGTTGTCTCCCTCTAGTGGAGTCTTAGTTTGTAAGGGTAGGTACTTTGCTGTTGCCTTTGTATCTTTCCCAGTTAGCGTTGAGCCTGGCACAGATTACGCTCTTAATAAATATTTATTGACTACCTGATAGTTGCTGACATGATCCATATTTAAGTAGGATATTTAACAAGTTACTGTGCCTAATGGCCTCTCTAGGAATAGTGTTGCTAAACAGTCACCTAGAACAATAATAATAATAGTAATAATAGTAAATAATACAGTCAATAAATAATAACCTTGAACCATTATCCAGATTTTATGGTGAAAACAAACATTACAGAGCAATACAGTGTCAAATCTAACTTTATTCATGATACTTTTATCTCATGTATTAATATGACTTATCAGGAAATATCAGAAAAAAAAACAAAACAACTTTACATTCTCTCCTTTTTCTCATTCTGAATTTCCCAATAATGTCTCCCTCTTTATGGGGCTTTTTGTATCTGAAATATCAGTCATTTATCTTCACATGTCAAGAGAGAGTATATCAATTTTTATTACTGTGTTGAGGCATAAATAATTTAGCTTATGTTAAGGTTGCCTTGTCTTCTCTTCCTTTGTAATTCTCATTTTATTTCAACTTCCTCCTTGACGTATGTATTACATGTTCCTCATTTGCATTGTTAGGAAGGTCTACCAACAACGTCAATGGATATTAGGTAAACTTTTAACTGCAGATTGCCCTATGAAGAAATGTTTGAACTGGCAAAACACAATTTTCTGCAAACATATTGCACATTTAATCACAGAGAGTGAGGGAAGCTTAAGAAAGGAACCATAGGATTATGATGGAAAGATTTGCTATGGATAGCATGTTTGGAATGCAATGCCTTGTTGCTGATTCATATTACTTAAAGACTTGCTCTTACATGTAGGGAAATGAGAGATTTAGTAACAATTAGCATTTTTGATTAAAATGAGGAACTATTTTTTTTAAACAGAGATCTGCCTCCCTTTAAACATGTTCAAGATACTGCTATAGTACCAGCCTGGCTAAATAATTCTCTGATATTTTTTTCCACCTTGAGAGCAGTTCTGTGTGTTCAATATGATTACACACCTGATTGATAACTATACTTCAACTCAGTGCAATGGTAGTCAAGCAGAATGTTCCTACTGGCTATCTCTTTCACTTCCCACTGTTTTTGTTGTGGTGGTGGTGGTTTGTTTGGTTTTTATTTTTATTTTTTTATTTTTCCCAGTCTAGTGAGAAAGAAAAAAAAAATCAGGTTTGAATAACTTAGGTTCCTCTCTTCATTCTCCCTCTTCTCCCTGCTCCACATAGAAACTTAAGAAAACAGTAATGATTCAAGTGATCAGCATACAAACTGAGCTACTTCTTTAATATAAGATACCACTGAGATTTGAGGGTAGGTTGTTCAAAGTGCCTTTTCCTTGGCTGAATATTGCAAAAATAGGAAACTGGTTTTGTAAGGCTCCCACTCTCCTTTTTCATGTAGGCAGTTGCAGTAAATATTACTCATTGGGACTTATTTCTGCTACAAGTTTTTGTTTTTGTTTTTGAAGGGAAAAAGGCAAGACAGTTTGGGTTAAATGACTTACCCAAGGTCACACAGCTAGTAAGTGCAATATTATTGTTATGTAAATGGTTCTCCTGCTTCTGCTCATTTCACTTGTATCACTTCACACATTTCCTCCTAGTTTTCTCAGAAACCATTCCCATCATAATTTTTTGTACAAAATAGTACATGTTTTTCCACAATCCCTCCAGCATTTGCTGTTTTCTTTTTTTGTCTACTTTCCCAGTTATAGGAAATTTTTAGAGGAAGTATGGGGGTAATAGCTACATATTACCCTAAGAATATTATTTCCGCTATTGTACATGTGTGGGATAAAGACCCCAAACACCCTTACCCAAATAAACTCAGAGGTTTCTACAGGTAGAAACAGAAGCTCTTTATTCTAAAGACAAGTCTCATGAGAGTTGGGCATCACCTATTCCAGACAAGCCTTGTATAGGGAGGCACCCAACAAGAGTCAAGCAAGCAGTTATATACCCTTACACAAACAATTCTAGGAAAAACCCCCCAAATCCCCAGATCCCTTCCCACCACCCCTCCCCTAGAGCTGGACCATCAGCCCATTAGTGGGGTTGTATGGCCTTACAGTCTATGCAAGAACCTGGAAAATCCCTCTTACCCAATACAAAGACATATGGCTATGATTATCCATATTTAGCAGAAGGGGGCTGTCACAAACAGTCCCTTACAGGAAAAAAGGAGGGGGAAAAGGGGTTTACCACCTGATTTCTCCAAAATCAGGTGATTTACAAGAACATGAAACTTAGGCCTAAAAGAGGTCTAGGACCTAGCTCAAGTTTGGTGACTTTCTCTTTCATTTTATGAGAATGCTTTCACCCATCTCACTCATACATGTTGTGTACATAGTCAATAGAATTAATAACCTAACCTCAGATGACACGTAGAGTCATCTTCTGACTCTGTAAATACATGAGTTTTGCCTTTCTGAGACTCAGTTTTCTCATCTGTAAAAGGGGCTCTTATATCAGAATTCTTATAGTAAAACACAGATCAGAGGAGATAAAGTAAATAAATCCTAAATTTAAGTACTTAATAAATTTCCAGAGCTAAGATCAATGTTTGTGATAGTATAAGAGCTAGGATGTCTCCCTTTTAAGTTGAAACCTCACTTATTGAAAGATGTATCCTTTTCAGGACAGAGGGAGATAGTAGAAAGTAGTAGAAAGGTGATATTAGAAAGGTTCTGCCTCCAGTAGAAGGCAGAACATTTTTTTGCTTATCTAATGCAGTTCTTCTGTGGCCAGGAAAACAGTTGCCTGCTATTAAAGAAAACTCAATTGGAGATTTTTTTTTTATCATGCCATACTCACTTTATGGTACAAAAGAGTTGTGAAGCTCAGAAAAGGTTATCCTCACCCACCCTTTTTTTACATTACAATTATGCATAATATGAAAGGATAGTAAAAAGTGAAGCATATCCCTCCATTTTACATTTGGCATTTAAGGCAGCAGAAGGGGCTGTGAACACAGCAGCATCTCTGAAGTCAAAGGTTCCATGTTTGAATCCCTACTCTGATATCACCTATGTGACTTTAAATAATAATTTCACTTAGATCTTAGTTTCTGCCTCTGTAAATGAGGTAGAAAGCAATAACAATAATAAAGGTTTCTGCATGAGGTCTCCACGGAGAGAATGACTTCTAGAGCAGGTGTGATGAGTTAAATCTTTGTCCCACTTCTTTTTTGCATGTATACCTCACTATTATTGTATAAGTTTATGCTTACTCCCACACATCCCTTGGATACTGTATGTATTGGTTGGAAGAAGTAAACTAGGTTTTTAGGAGAACATTTTGTATCAACTCTCAATGAGAGCTACTGCATGTGGCACTCAGGACCTCCAGTAGGAGAATCAGTCTCTGAGAGTTATCTCTGCAGCCCTGAGAGCAGTAGTAGCTGTACTATGACTATCCAATCTTCCAATTTGAGCAGAAGTTAAGTAATAATTCTTTGTCTCTTTGTCTCTGTCTCTCTCTTCCTCCCTTCCTCTCCTTCTTTTCCTTCCTCTTCTTTTCTCCTTCTCCTTCTCCCTCTTCTCCTTCCCCTTCCTCTTTCCAGTTGATGGGCACTCACTCTTTCTCATCCTACTGCTGCTCCTCCTCATTGTTGTCCTCCTCCTTCATCTCCTCGTCTTCCCTAACCACATATGGTCACTCTCTCCACTCAGAGGACCATATCCTTACATTTGGGTGCTCTGTCCAAAGGAAAGTTATTTTGGTTGCTTGTATTTTTGTAAGATATTTTGGAGTTAGGGGGCTAAACTTTTCAAAATTTTCTATTAACTAACTCTGTTCCCAAAATTGGGGACAGTTTTATTTTTGCTCTGTGCAGTTTTCATTTATGATTTCTTCAAATAAAATTCTGGAAAATGGTCTTTTAAAAAGCCATTATTTTTCAAACGTAGCTACTTTTGGCCTTTAAAAGCGTAATCACTCTGACTTTCATTGAATGTCCAATAATATGCTCCAGCTCAAGCCTTTGTGGCTCATTGTTTAAGTTTTGACGACTTGGAATGAGTGCAAATAGCAATTGATTTGTTTTCACCAGAAACTTTGAGGGTCATCTCCTCCAAGACCGACACTTATGTGATGATAAATTAGGTTTATTTTTTTTTGTCTCAGTTCTTTCCTAGCCCTTAGTCATTGAATTGGCATTGTCTCACACAAACTGAGACCTGGACAAAGAACTTCATTTAGAAAGACCAAGTTCACCCACTGCATCCTGGGCCATCATAAGGCATCTTGCCTTTCTGCACAAGTCAAGACATTATTCTCATGATGTCATTGAGTTCCTCTTAGACAAAGTCCAGACATTACCCTCATGATGTCATTGAGTTCCTCTTAGACAACTGAAGACAAACAACAAAGAGCTAATTGCCCTCTGAGTACTCTTTTACCTCATCTTTGATTCTTTTTTAGCTAAAATCCCAAAGACTACACCAGTTCTCTCACACAGATCAATGGCAATTCCCATGTCTAGTTCTAGCAGAAAAATTAACTTAAGTTGGTTAACTAAAAGACAATTATAATTAGTCTTCTACTCAACCCAGTATTACTTTTACATCACATTATAATACTTATCAAAATTTTGGGTTATGGATCTGTAATCTCATCTCTCTAGGGACTGCTTCCTGTGGAAGCTACGTTTCTTGAGGGAATTCATAGTTATCTGTAACTTATAGCCTTAGAGTATCTGAGGCATTGAGATGTTTTAAAAGACTTGACAAAGGTCATATAGTCAGGTAGTGTTTGAACCCTGGTATTCCTGAATTTAGGTACAACCCTTTAACCACTTTCTATATTCTTTATCATTTTTTTCTAAAATGTGTGTGTGTGGAATGGAGTGTGGTCTCATTAGCTAAAGTATATAGGACCCTTGGCCTTAGGGCCATAAGGTAAATAAATAAACAAGAGAAACAATTTCTTAGCAATGTTGTAAAAATGTGAATTAGGTCATCTGGGCAATTGTTTTAAGGCTCAAAACTTAAGGTTGTTAATTGGTGTTGTAGGTAAAAGAAGGGGGAAACTGATGAAAGTGTTATCCTGAACAGTTCCCCTTGCACGTATCAGAATGGAGAAAACAAGGGCACGCCTCAGCCCCTCCCTACCTCAGCTACTTCTTATGTTGCAAAACTGCCAGAGCCTCTAGAAACTATCTCTACTAGGCAAGATCATTCTGAGAGGGAAAACAATGATATTAAATGTAATTCCTTGCATTTGTGAAGCCCGGTAAAAATTTTCATTGCTTATTGCAGCTAAAACTGGCTCTAAGCTGTGATTAATGAGACTTGCTGTTTGAGGAAAAGGTATTTGGGACCAGAACTAAATTTTGTTTGGAGTTTGAATTGGGTATAGTCGCCTGCATAAGTCAGTGCCTGCATTAAATATCCCACAAGCCACTCAGAGGAGTGTGATCCTATGAAATGCTGGTGGAAGTCTATATCTCCTAAAGGCAGTTCTAGCCTCACCTAGAACGGGACCTCTCTGGTCAAACCCATGAAATTCCCTGTAAAAAGGAATGTTTCCCCACCTGTTCCTGAATCTAGCTGTGAGGTGGCACTGAATACTGCATGGATGGAGATCTGTGACTTTACCCAAATTTAAACAGAGCCAAGGATGGGTATCCTGTCATATTTGGAATGTCACATGTCCCGGCTTATTCCTTCTATAGCAAGTTTCAATGACCAAAGCAAGAGGCCAGTAAAAGATTTGGACCATTTTGTTGTGTGGTTAACAAATGTAAGGAATTACTCAGTAAAAAAGGAGGAAAATGGTTTTTGAGAGATCTGGAGGGGTAATTAAAGCTTTGATGAGAAATGTGAAAAATAGATAAGAAGGTTTGGGGACAAATGAGGGTTTATCCAAGCCCCTCCTGTCTCTAAATAATTGATATCGGTTTCAGAAAGGTTTAAGTATGCTGAGAGTGTGTGAGGAAGTATTTTTAGAAAGCAGAAAGATTTGTAAGTTGATTCTAAAATTCTGGGGAAAGCCACAGGATCAGATTGATTCTTCTAAGAACTATATAGGTGTAAAAGGTCGGCTCTCAAAATTTCTCTATCATGGAAACTCAAACCTTGAGCATGTTTGGTAATAAGATTAAAAGTTTGGCTTTTTGATGCAGTGTTGTAACTGTCGTGAAACTTTATTGCAATCTACCTAGCCTGTATGGCTAGAAAGCTGAACCATTTATATGTGTCTGTTATGTTGGATCATGTCTCTGTGGGCCCCTGTCCGGTCTGACTGTGCCTTTGCTCCTGAGTGAACGTCTGAGCCAAGGGACCTGGAAAGGACGATGTGGACAGCCTCTCCAGGGATCCAGGCCTGCACCTGAACTGTTACAGCTTTAAATTATTGCTTTGTGTTATTCTCATTGTGTTACCCTGATCTCTCTTACTGTTAGAAAATCTTATGTGACAATTTGTGAAGGTTTATAAAGTTTTCAATTGAGTACTGTTAAACTGATGTAATAAGTAGTAAAGCAGAACAGTGTGTGCTGCTCCAATATGGATTTGTGGCTATTCCATGAACTAAAAAAGTTAACATTTGTAACTGAGTGTTTCTGTAAAAGAATCAATTTCTGAAGTATCTCTTTCTTCCAATTAGAGCATAGACGAGCTTTGTGAAACAAGGATATATGTTTGCTATTCAGTTGTGAAGTTTAAGTCAGAAACCTCTTTTGTTTAAGGTTTGCAATTATGTTAGTGAAGAATATTTTATGAGGCACCTAGTCTATGTAGCAGGTGGAGATATTAAGGACAGTTAAATAGTCTGAGTAATGGATTGTACTAGCCCATACTCACTCTACTTGTGGTCATTTTCCTACTTCTTTTAGGCTCTTGTTTGTCTACTCACTTTGCTAGATTTGTACATTTTAGGCCAAACACCTTTGGATCTGGTGTCTGCTGAGTTCCAGACAGTGGCTGAAGCCCCTGCCCCTTGACTGATGGACTTCCCCCCCCACCCCTTGTTTGGACAAGGACAGCGCTGTGACCTTTTTCAGCATGAAGCAACTTGAGATGCTGAGACCTTCGTCCCTTGCCCCAAATGAATTTATGTCTTCTCCGTCAAGGGGGAATGATAAGATCTGGGATGCTTTGTTGTAACCCCACTTTGTAAAATCTCACTTGTGTTCAGGCACCAATGTCAGTTTGTAATAAGCCTGTCCAATTGAGCTGTAAAAGTCACACTTTCCTTCAGCTATAAAGGCATTAATTCTGCTTCTTCCCTGCCCTTAGCCTCAAAGTCTTTTCTCAAGCTAGCAGTAGGTCTGTTAGATGGTTTCCCATGAATCAATCACTCAAATATTCTTAGAGATATACATAGTTCCTTTGTTCTTAGTGGCCAGCTGCTTAGGAACCTTGAAAAGCACTATCAGAAGACGACTCACTCCCAATATGGGACTTTTTGAAACCCCTGATCAGTCTAGCTTCCAAACTTGGCACATCAAGCCTATCCTCACAACCGCCATATTGGACTTATGTCATTCATCCTTGACCAGAAGTTACCTAATGATGTGTCAAGGCAAAAACCACACCTCCTCGCTCACCTGCCCTCCCAGTTTTTCTCAGTGACTTATGGGTAATGCATCTGCACAGTGAATATAGAAAGTGCATGTCCCTTTAAACCCCAACTCCTCCCTAACCCCTCCCAAACTCCACCCCCCCACACTTGGCTAGCATAAATTAACCCTTCTGCCTTAGGGCCCTCGGCCCTCCCCCCCCTCCCCGGGGAACTTTTTGTTCAGTGATTGGACTGCCCGCTTTTTGCAAGATTCTAATAAAGAGACCCTTCTCTATTCACCTTAGCTGTCTCCAAGTGATTTAAAATCTTTTTATCACACACGTGTGTCTGTTGGGGTTGGAGAGGTGGGCTCTTTGGGCAGTGTAGTGAAGCCTATAGATTCCTTCCCAGAAGAATGTTTTCCCCCCACTTTTTAATCCATTCTCAAGGGAAATACACAAGATTTCTGAAAATAAAGATGTATTTTTTTTCCCCATCCAAATTGATGGGCCCTCATATATCCCAGGTTAATAATATTTGCTCTCTATCTATCTAACTATCCATCCACGTGTGTATGTATGTGTATATATGTATGTCTATTATGCATGCATACACATATATGTGTATATACTCATACATACATCAGAGAACAATTCTTGTTGCAGACTGTTGCTCTGTAAATGAAACTGAGCTGATAAATCTATGACCTTTTTCTATATGGTGATTCTTGGGAGAGGCAACATTTCTGGCTGATGTTCTTGTTTCTTATTTTTCTTGTTTTTTAAATTTTTTTGTTTATTTCTTCTTTCTATTTTCCACTTGATTTAAGGAGGCTGATGATTTTTATATCTTCCACAGCACAATCACTTATTTCTTCTTGTATTCAATCAAAATTATCCAGAAGTAAAGTTTAAAAAATACACATATGTATGACACTTTCCAATAAATACCCATTGAATTTCCCTTAAGAATAAACAATTATTGTTGCATCAAGCCAGTGTATTTGTACATACTAGTTATGAGTATTCAACTTGAAAAGGCATTTCTAAAAGAATATGATTTGACTGTCCTTGTTCTCTATTAATCTGAAATAGTCATATAATAATTTATGGATCTGCCAAGTAATGCCATGGGATAACTAGGTGGTACAATGAATAAAGTCCCTTCAGTGCCTGGTGTCAGGAAAACCCTTCCTAAATTCAAATCTCATCTTACACACTTGCAAGCTGACCCTGGGCAAGTCACTTCACCCTGTTTGCATTAGTTTCCTCATCTGGAAAATTAGCTAGAGAAGGAAATGGCAAACCACTCCAATATTTTTGGCAAGCATACCTGAAATGGGGTCATAAACAGTTGGAGGCAATTGGAAAATAATGGAACAACAAAAGTAAAGTTATAATAAAACATAACAATAATAACCTTTCCCACCAAAGATTACATTTAATGATTTTTTTTCCCCATTTATAAAGCACTTTTAAATTAAAATGTGTTTGGCTCATTTCCTTCTAATAACACTACGAAGTATATAAGGACAGTATCATGCCCCATATTTTACAGATGAGGACCCTAAGCCTCAAAAATTTTAAATTATTTATCTTTTTTTTAATTTAATTTTATTTATTTTAGTTTACATCATTCTAAATTATTTATCAAAGGACCTATAACTAATAAGTAAGGACATGGAACAAATCATTTGTCTCCAAGTGCTTTCCTCACTAAATCCTAATAATAAAAAGTATATTCTATTCTAAAATGAATTTCACATATAATATATTTTGTGCCCTGATTGCCTGTATAAAATGCTCATAACTAGGCTGTAATCTTAATTTGCTCATTAGCATTGAAAACATTAGTTTATTGAATTATATGAATGCAGCAGAGAACTAAGGGTGTACTATTCATCTGAGAATATAAGGAGAGCATAAACATTTCTATCTAAAATATGTGAGATGATAGTCTTTCATGATTCTCTGGCTAAATTTAACATAAGACCATCAGCGATACATTTTATAAAGGGAAGAAGGTAGGAACCATTTTCTAATCCAATTCTTTGTAATATAAGTGTAATGGGTAGCCACCAATTGTGTAGTATCTCATATTTCTTACTGGTGTATGTGGTTACTAGTCGTTCTCTGGGTTGACTTTCTTACTCCAATCTGTTCTCATATTTACAGGTCTAGTTCAGGACCACCGCAAATTAATTGCACTGAAATTTCCTCAAAGACTTAAAGCTAAACAAGTTTTGAGTCCATATACTTCTCAAATTTACCACACTATATCTTGACCCCCTTCCTTCTTCCCCCCTCCATCAACAATTGAGTTTATATTTTTAAAACCATGTACTGTTAATAATGGCACATGTTGATCATAAACTTAACAATTTATTTAACAATAAGGCAAAACCAGAGCTGTTTTTTTAAACATTCTTTTGAGTCTTTAGTCTCCTTGATTTCTTAATCCTGTCCATTCTTGACCCCTCCATTCAGGTTCTTTGCTACTTTCGGTGACTTTAAATCAAAACTTCCTGATATTTGGTGCCTTACCCTTTCTCTTTTAATTTCTTGAATGATGTTTTACTCAAGAGATAGTGAGGATTCCTTTCCTGCAGGACAGCATAAGGAAAATTTAATGAATTGACACCAGACGAAAGATCTCCTATAACTGTTTTCACTGGTAATCCCAAATCCAAACAGAATATAAAGTTTTTTTTTCTTTTACAATATTAGACATTTTTCAAATTCATATCTATAATACATTTTATTTCTAAATTATTAGTTTCTATAGAGTACTGAAAGAGCAGTTTGCTTGATTAAAGTTCAGCCTTAGAGATGGGTAATTCCCTTCCTCTGGCACATAGCAAAGCCATTTGCTTGTTGAGTGCCCCAGGAAACTCTTAAGTTAAAGATGATTTACCAATGTACATCAGTGAAGGGAGTTTTCATACCAGTAGCTCCTCTACAAAAATGAATTCAGAGGTCTGGACTAAAATAAGATTTTTAAAAACTGTCAAATTAAACTAACAAAATCAAATGCTGCTTGTAAATCCCTTGACAAATAAGAAACTTTTTTAAAATTTGTAAATATATTTTGGAATAATACGAAGTCTGTAAACAGAAAAATAAATGTGTCTGTTATTAAATGATATTCTAAGGCAATTATGTGATAGGAAGTTTATAAGGTCTATTATCTGGAAATTTTGTTGGGAAATATAATTTTATATTTGTGTTTTTTCTCAAATTACATATTACTCTCCTCTAAAATATTTGATCCTGGTCTCTCTCTCTTTTGTTTGTTTGTTCTTTTTTGCTTTTTGAAGGGGGGAAGGTAGGGCAATTGGGGTTAAGGGACATGCCCAAGGTCACATGGCTAGTTTTTGTCTTAAGGGTCTGAGACTGGATTTGAACTCAGGTCCTCCTGACTCCAGGGCTGGTGCTGTACTCATTGGGCCATCTAGCCACCCCAAGGTCTCTCTCTTGTTTAAACTAAATTATTTGAACACTATCTTTGTAAAATGATATGGTTCCCAAAGGGTATAACTAACCTGACAGACATGGGCAAATCTCTTAAGTATGTATTTCCATTTACTTTCATATAAATGGAGATAAAGAAGAGAGATTTCTTTGTTTAAGAACAACAGTTTATTTTATGATGTATGCCCTCTCCAAAGGAACTATTTCTGTAGAACAAAACTTTTTAAAAGTTAATCAAAACTGTAAGCAATATATATTTAAAAACAAACCAATAAATAATATATACTTTTAAAAAGACTGTCATGAGGGCAAGATTTCATATATTAGATGAATTTTTTTATCTCACTGAATACCTAATAAAGTCATGGGCACATAATTGAGACAATAACGACAAAATATTTATAACTGAATTTGTCAGATCTTTATTGTATCTGAATTTTATCAAGATACAATTAAAAGGATGAGGAAAAAAATGGAGATTATCTGGAAACAATAGGAAGACTTAGACTTTTGAAAAAAAAAATAGCCCATTGAACAGATGTTGTAGTAGCCAACATCCATCAAAATCCATCTTTTTCTTCAAATTATCAATCCAGGTTTCACTTCTCACATAAAGGCTTCCCTGATCCCTGACCCCATCACTTCACTGAAACTTTTCTCTCTTTCCTCAAATTCTCTCAGAGGCCCCAGGGCTTCTTTCCCACGCTATGATTCCTTTTGTTATCAATATCTGCATATATATCATATTTCCTCCCCCAGCAAATATTAACAACTATTACATAAACACTTATGCGTTTTTTTGTGTATTTTTGCAGCCAGTAACTTTCGTGTAAAATGTATTAACTATTTAATAAAAAGCTAATGGCTTAGTAAATGGGGAACTGATCTTGAATGAAGGAAGACTATGCTCTGTTACCTTTGTCAGTTCACTTAACCCCTCAGTGTTTGAAGCTACTCCCTCAGAGTATAAATTGCAGAAGAAGTACTGATTTGCTTTGGTAGAAGAAATTTGATCATCGGATAGTCTCCCAGGTCAATTAAATCACATGCTCAATCTCTCTTTCTTTTTAATTGTAGGAAAGATTTTAATGAGGAGCATGTTGAACTTTTTATTTCCATTACTGGATTGTGAGGAGGGTGGAGAAGAAGCATGGAGAACTTAGAACAAATAAGGAGTGGAAATGAAACAAAATTAGAAAAAACATTAGATAATTTATTGTGGAAAAGCTTATTACTGATCATGGATGCACGCGTGCACACACACACACACACACACACATATCAGATATCTAAATAGACTAAGAAGAATTTTTGGAAACTGATTTTGGAGGACAAGATTAGGAAAAACAAAAACAAAAACACAATTTGTGCATGGCTATTCAGCTGTCTCAAGACAGTTGGCTAAATAAGAGATATTCTCTCAGCATGATTGTATAGATACGTACATATTTTCTTGAAGATAACATTTCACTGTTATTCAGTAACTTAACATTAAAATCATTGCCTTTATTGACATCTCAGATACTTAAGCCCAAAGTCTTGCACAGAAGTTATCATGACTAAAAATTCTATTCATAAATCCTCTCTAGTAATACTGAAAGCTTAGAAGCACAAATTTATATTGAATTCTTGTTCACACTGAAATAAATCCACAGCTCACAGCAACTCCTTGTAATTTCTCATGGGAAAAATGTTAAGACAGCTCTATCAAATGCTAGAGTTTGTATTTCATTTATCAAGATGCAAAATACTGTTCAGATAACATGTACTCCCAGACAGTCAATATGATATAATAATTTAATTACTTGTATACATCATATATTTTGAGTATTTTAATTTAATGTAATCTTCTAATGCTACAATAACATGAATTTAACTTTTATATTAGGCCTGAAAACTTAAGTCAAAAAGCAGTGTTTTATGACCCCCAAAATAAAAGGTACGGATAACTTTATAATTAAAGCATGGGTTTAATTGTAAATGGTATACAATGTCAGAATTCAGAGATTTCCTTTTAGTTGTGGTGATATAAACAACATAGATGCATATAAGATATAGAGCTCTATGAAAATAGAGAATAAATTCATTGCTCAGTTCCATCATCAAAACACTTTAAGTATTCATGAATTCATATTAGAGGCTACTGAGTCTTTTTCACATCTTACTGTTTCCTTTTCCTCTTTTAACTTTTTTTTCCTTTTTAAAAATTTTCTATCTACCTGCAGCTAATGCTACCTTTCTCTTTTCTGCTGTTTTCCTTTTCTTTACACATTACATATATATATGATGTTTAATTATGTTTTGATGCATTTCTTATAAAATGCATATCCTATTTCATCATGCCATGAAAGTGAATTTGGTTTCTCTGTAACATGACAGGAAAGTTCAAACTCTGGCAAGTCCTTCAATGCTTTCAGCCACAAGACTCATGACAGGTTATATTTTGTGTTACAATTATAGAAAATAATGCTCGAGTCTCTATGGCTCACATTCATTTCTAAAGTAGAAGCTTTGTGAGAATCATACTTGGTAAGAAATAGAGTGGTGTATCAGTAGAATACACAGTAGTAATATATTCCCCTGATATACCACTCTTTCTTACTGATTACTAGATTGTTTTGATGATTATCACAAAATTTACCACTTATTTTATTTACAATAGAATGCGTACACAGTACACAGTAGTAAGGTGCAGAAAGGTGTTGCTGAGCATGTAACACTATACCTGGAGTGAAGAAGACCTGAGTTCAAATGTGGCCTCAGACACTTATTAATTGTCTGAGCCTGAACAAATCACATAACCTCATTTACCTTGGTTTCCTCATCTGTAAAATGAGCTGGAGAAGAAAGTGACAAACTACTTAAGTATCATTACCAAGAAAATCTCAAAACGAGTCACAGAAACTCAGACAGGACTGAACAAGATCAGTAGGACAACAGTAGTAAATGGCCATGGCAATTTAGTGTTTGATAAACACAAAGACCCAAGGTTTAATGGTTTGACAGAAAAATGTTGGAAAAACTGGAAAGCAGCTTGGAAAAGACTAGGATAGATCAATGCCTCACTCTGTAAAGAAAGAAAAGGTCACAGTGGATTAATTCTGCAGATAAAAAGGGTAATAAAATAAGTAAATAAAGGGAGCATAAAAAATAATTATAAATAAATAATTTTTTTCTATCTTTAGGTATTATTCAGTATTTTTCTTCTACACCTGTATTTTCTTGGGTTTAGTGATTTGATTTGAATTCTCTGGTTTATCTTTTTATTAGAGTTCTTTTTTGACCTCAACAATTTCCATCTTCATCCTCTCCCTTATTTCTCTGCAAAATTATTTCTATTTTTATTTCCATTTTTAAGCCTTAAGAGGACTTATTGAAAATTACCATTTTCAGTGGGGATTTCAAAATTAAATTCCTTCACACTTAATTTTTTTATGATTTTGAATATTTTTTTACTCACAATTTTTACAAACCTCCCACTGGTTTATCTGTAGTGTCTTTTCTGTGTGTTATTACTTTCCCCTCATATTGTTGTTATGTGTTATTATGTTTTTCCTGTATTTGACATACTTCTTATTCTTTTGAAATAATATGTAAAAGCCAGGGTTAGTCGTAACTGTTCATTCACCCATTTTCCTCAAAGCCATTGTCCTTTTACTCTTTTTAGTTATTTTTCTTTCCTTTTTTTTCTAATTTTTGGGGGACCTCTGAGTGATGGTTCAGATTATAGTCAAGCAATCACTCCCCATCTTGGTGGAAGATTTTTTTTTTTTTGTATTTTGATCCAATTAATGTGGAGCAGAGCCTATACAACCTCTGTGTCTTCCAATTCTGGCCCAGATGTCTCATTTGGCAATTTGATGTCCTTACTAACTAAAGAGTGGGAATTTGTAGCTGGATCAAAGATGGGAAAAAGCTTAGAGCATAGAGCATTAGGTGGTAATTTAAGAGCATAGGAGTATAATTAAGAGTGGCAATTTTCTACCATTATCTGATATTTTGTGGCAACTCTCTTTAAAGGGAATTGATTCCTTTCCTTCTCATTTTTGGCATGATCCTTACTCTATTTTACATATTTGTTGCTGTTGTGAGGTGGTAATGGTAGCATAGGCTTAGATGCAAGGTTTTAGTGATTTTGTTGGAGAAGTCTAGAACAATGCTTTGATTTTCAGTTATTTGAGTGTGAAAATGACATAGAAGAGACTAATGGAAAACATATCAGAAAAATGCATCTCATATTTGAGTAATAAAATTGGCTAAAGACTTGCTGATTACTTTGAAGCCTCAGTGCCAATTGAAGTAATCAAAATAAAACATAAATAACTTTGATTTTCTGCTAAAAATGGAAATATTTCAATAAAACCTATGCAATGCTCAGAAATGGTAAAGAAACATATTTCAAAAGCCTTCATAATGTTTCAGAAAAATGGTAAAAGAAAATGATGGAAGAGTAATAATGTAAACCACACATGAGCTGCTTTCCAGGGGACTGCTGCTGTGAACAGCTTTCAAGGTTCTAATTACATGGTATAGCAAACTCTGTATTCAGCAGTAAGTTAAGGTAAAAAAAAAATCACAGAAAATCAAGATACAGCATTCACAATGACATAATAACTTATCACTAAAGTGGCTGTAGTTTTCACTCCAGTGGTCACATTTTCAGCAAAGTACATTCATTTAGTTAATCACAAAGTCCTTGATTCAGTCACAAAGTACAAAAGTCAAAGTCTTCCACCCATGGATGCAATTCAGTTTCAATTTCATCAGTCATTACTCAGTACTCTCTGAAGGAGTAGTGGAAAATACAAAGGCTGTCTACCCCTAGGTCACAAGTAAGTTACAATTTCATCAGTCACTACTCAGACAATTTCATCTTGACTTGAAGCAGGCTTTCAGCTTCTGTGGTTCCTCTT
>CM053580.1:341450800-341491453 GCA_028627135.1 Pseudochirops cupreus | reverse complement strand
TTTTGTAATCTTTTGCTGACTGGTTGTGAAATTCCCTCACCATCTCTGTCTTTAGGGCTCCCAAAACTGATGTTGCTTCTATTACCACCACTTAGTCACAGCACTTGTGCTTCATTCACATGGTCTTAGGGAGAGGCTCCTCTCCAGTAGCAAAGAAGTCTCTTTTTGACCTCCTGGGTTGTCTTGGTGTGAAAGAATCTCTAACTCTGACCTTTTGTTGTCTCCACCACTCTATAATTCAATTTGAAGAATTACTTTAAAGATGTTTGGAGGACAATTTTGGTAGAACTCTGCTGGGTGCTTCTCTACTTTGCCATCTTAGTTTCATCCCTGAATGACACCTTGCAATTTTAGTTATTAAAAACAAAACAAAACAAAACAAAACAAAAAAACCCCAACGTATTTATTGCAGACCTCTGAGACAACAACAAAAAAAGAATATCTGTGGACAGACAGCAAAAGATAAAAATTTTGGAAGAGAAAGCAGAGGATTGAAATAACATTTCTTGATCTTCTTAGTGTTAACAAGCATTAGATTTTAATCTTTAGCATGAGGTGATAATAATTCAATTAATATTTCTTGGGCATTTTAGCATTTGAATTTTGTCCTATACACACACACACCCATACACACACACACACACTCTCACACACACACACATACACATATATACATTTGTCATGATTCCTATTAAATATTCTCAAAAATAAATCTCACTACATCAGTGATAAAAAAAGCATACAATCTGCCAGCAAAAAAAAAAATCTTAAAGTTTGTGTCAAATAGAGATTACAGACAATTTTAACAATGATTTAGAATGCGACTTCATTTATAAAACACTGCAGATGAAGATCAAAGAACAAGAAGCATTTTATGGATGTCAAAAATCTTCCTGAGAAAAAGAAAAAGCATACCTCTTACCCAGAATGTCCCATACTCATGGATATATGGAAAGGAACAGCACTAGGATCATCACAATGAAAGATTAATAGAAAAGGAACAATAAATTATCATGGACACAAATGACATAAAGTATATTCAAGAGTGGTAGTGAGCAAATCAAAAGTCTGGGGAGGAAATGGATGGCAGTATACATAGGGAGAACATGTCTCAAAGCAGGTCTTTGCTGGAGCAAAGTTGTACCATCTCATAAGAGCAAACTGTTAAATTTTTAGCCATTTATAACTTAGAAATCAGCAAAGGCTACAATTTGGGGCTTCACATATTGTTTTCTTTATTATCTAGACTTAAGAACGTGAGGGAAAATGTTGAAAATGTAGATTCAACTTAAAATTTCTGGCCCATTCATTTGCCCACCCTAAAAGCTGGTTGTTAAAAAATTTTCCAGCGGTGCTGTCCCTAATCGCCTGAAGTCATGATTTGTTTGCAAGAAGAGCAGATTCTGTGGAAGTGAAGAGTGGGAGAATTGGAATAAAAGGTCTTGAATAAAAAATTTCAAGTTTTTAAGAGATGGTACAGTTCCACATAATTATTTTAAAGTCAAAGATATCATCAATGACTAAAAAAACTCTGCCATAGATATGGCTGACAAAGTACAATTTAGGAGATTAAAAACAATTAAGGTCAGGTTGTAAGGTCATTAACAGTTATGTGTATATATGTTGAAAGTGCTAAAGATGATAGTTGTACATTGTATAGAAATTAGGATCAGTGCCATTGTCTTTGAGGAAAGGAGGAAGGAATCCTAGGAGGTCAGCTGATAACAGGCCTAAGGAGCAAAAAGTGCTATGAGGAAAATGTCATTAAAATACTGTTAGAAAATGAAACTGGCATAAGGTGATTCTGCTTTATATTTAAGGCTCTTTTGTTAGAGAAGTACAACAAAAAGCAAAATATCAGGAACCAGTATATACGAAACACTATATATACACACACATACACAAACATACATAGATAGATAGATAAACACATGATAGATAGATATAACCCCACACATATATACATATAAATAATTTATCTTATGTTTACATTTCATTTATAATTCTCACAGTATACTTTTTGAGAAATGGAGAAACATAATCTGAGTCCTACCAGGGAGATTCAGAATTAGTTGGGAAATGGGACTGAAAATGAAGTTTCCAGAAAGAGGTCTGTGAACTTGAAGAGTGAGCTAAAACTAAGAGGTTGAAATTTAGTAAAGTCACCAGGTATTTACATGCTTGCTAAGTATTTGTCATTGTAGTGGTAATAAATATAAAATTTTGTGAATTGGAAAGATTAAAATCAACAATTATTTATTAATTTTGAAAGAAATAACCATTAATATTCACTTAATATCAGGGGATCAAGTTTTTTGTTTTTTTTTTTACCCTCTTTCTATTTTCACATTCAGAAACCAAACCCTGTAGTTATTGAACCAACCCCTAAAGAACTGATAGATGATAGATGATGTTGCTGATAGATGAGATTGTCCATGTCCTGGGGAGTATGTGCTTTTTGATCTTGGGTGGAACTCCACCCAACTAGAGGATTTTACAAACAGAATCCAGTCTAGGTGAAATCATTCCTTTAGGAAATAATCCCCTGTCCTTGGGACCTTCCATTAGAATTTGTGGTGACTCAGTTTATAAAGTGGAAAAACAGTTAGAGTGGTCTGAGTGAATTCTTTTGTCCAGATTGCTAGAGATATCAAACTCTTATGATTGGGTTACCTTCCGGGCAGGAGGAGCTGAGGGCTATTTGCCTACCTCCTCATTAATATGTCTACCCCTTCAGTGATTGTTAACCATTCAGAGTTGATTTCTACCCTCAAGTATGCCCCTTTTTTCCCAGGGGACTTCTTTGATTTATAAGAGAAAGCTACTGACCACATTTTAACATAATTAATAAAATAATTGTTAACTGTCCAGAAATTATGTCTCTTGAACTTTTTATTCATTACAACTGCCTAGTATACAATTGCCTAGTGTATGAATGTGAAGAGGTATAAGTAGTGGGGATTTCTAATGAAATCCTTTCTAGGTTCGTCGTCCAAAAAGAATTACTGGACTCAGCTGTCTTTTGGCAGAATTATAAAAGTTTATTGTTACACTGGGGCAAAAGGCGGTGAGGAGACCTGCAAGCTGACAGGGATTTAAGGCAGAGTGATAAAGTTTTATGTTACTCTTTACAGCAGGCAGGGAGGTGTCAGAGAAAGCCTGCAAAGTGTAGGGTCTAGAGATGCAGTTTCTAAAGACATAAAACTGTCAGTCATAGGTTCATTATGCTAACTAGTTGGGCAAAGGGGGGGTTTGGGAGGGGTTTGGGAGTGTTTAAGGAGTGATCAGTGTTTAAAGGGACATGCATATTTTATACCAACTGCACAGGCATATTGCCCATAATTCACTGGGAGAAATCAGAAGGGAGGGGAGGGAGAGGTGTGATTTTTGCCTTGACACATCACTAGGTAACTTTTTGGTCAAGGATGAATGACATCAGCCCAATATGGCAGTTGTGAGGACAGTCTTGGTTCCCAGTTTGGAAGCTAGACTGATTAGGGACCATCTTAGGAGGGAGCTGTCTCCTTGATAATGTTGTTCAAGGTTCCTGGTACAGCTGGCCACTAAGAACAAAGGGGTTATGTATTTCTCTAAGAATACTTGGGTGGTGGATTCATGGGAAACTATCTAGCAGACTGACTGCTAGCTTGAGAAAAGACTTTGAGGCTGGGGGCAGGGGAGAGCCAGAGTTAATGCCTTTATGGCTGAAGGAAAGTGTGACTTTTACAGCTTAATGGCACAGGCTTGTTACAAACTGATGCTATATACATAGGTACCCGAACCAGACCTCATCAAATGCACATGGTGGGGTGGGGAACCTGTGACCTCAAGGCCACCTGTGGCCTTCTAGGTCATCCAGTGCAGTCTTTTGACTGAATGAGTCCAAATTTTACAGAACAAATCCTTTTACTAAGGGGATTTGTTCTGTAAAGTTTGAATTTAATCATAGGGTCCCACTTGAGAACCTAAAGGGCCACACATGGCCTCTAGGCCATAGATTCCCCACCCATGAAGCAGATTTAAAAGGCAGGGAAGAGTAAGTGGAATCTTCAGGTCACCCATCCCTGTGAAAAACAGAGGCAAAAAATGAATTAGGCTTTCGTGGAATTGTGTTCTAAGACCTGCATGAATATAATGGAGGTGGGCAAAAAAATGAAAGGAAAGCTCTTCATTGACAGTGACCCAGGATTTTATGATTGGTAGTTCACAAGTGATATGTTATTCATAAAAAGCAGGGTAACATTAAGCTGCTTCAATAGAAATATATCAGTGTTAGAAGAGTAATAGAGGTAGCCAGATATACCACTGGGCCTGAGGTCATAAAGAACAGAGTTCGAATCTAACCTCAAATTCTTATCAGCTCTGTGACCCAGAGTAAGTCACTTAACCTCTGTTTACCTCAGTTTCCTCAATTGTAATTAAGGACAGTAGCTCCTCTCTTGCAGGACTGTTGTGCAGACCAAATAAAATATTTCCAAAAACACATTTAGCACAATGCCTAGCACATAGTAGGTGGTATAAATGCATATTTCCTTCCCCTGTTCCTATTTCTACCCTAGTCAGATCATATCCACAGTACTATGTTTAGTTCAAAACATTCCATTTGGATGGAACTTTGATAAATTGTGATATGTCCAGAAAAGGGAAACAAATTAACTGGAGCCAGCATCAACTGAGGAGTGGAGGAAGTGCAGTATCAGTCAAATGATAGCTCTTCCAAGTTTTAGAAACCATCATGCAGATGGGAGATTTCTTATACCCAAAGAACAGACCATGAAGTAGAAACTAAAGAGGCAGATTTCAGTCCAAAATAGCAAACAATTTTCAAATAACTAAATTTATCTAAAAAGAACTAAATTGCCTCTTAGGTAGTAAGTTCACTATTACTGGAAATATTCCAGGAGAAGCTATATGCTGATTTATTGGATCATCTTGTTGAGTTAAACTGGGTGAACTCTGAGATACTGTACAATCCTGAGATTCTATACTATATATTATTATTATTTATAATATATATTATTGCTCACAAAAAAGATAGTAAAGTTCAAAAGATGTTTTAATGCAGATTTGAATAATTCAGTTCTCCTATACAACAGAGAAATTTCCAAATTAAGTCAAAACTATATGATACCAATTATCTAGGTTGAAATATTTAACTCCTAAATTAATGGGCTAATTTTTCTGACATCATTTTAAATTGGAATAGTCTGATAAAACAAATGTCATTCTTCAAAATAATAAAAAAATCACTAAAAATATCTGTGATGTAATAATAGAGCCAAAAGAATATTTACTATCACATATTGCTTATATATAAGCTTAAATTAGTCATTATTCAAAATCATTTTATGTTTGTGACTTTTGGTTGTGTTTCCAACAGAATATATTCTATGACATAAAGTTATTTCATATGCATAAGCTTCTCTGTATTAAGAATTGTTAATATTAATCATATTTCCCTGTTTTTCTAAAATAAATGCAATATATAAGGACTTGATTTAAAGTTCTGGAGTAGATTATCTAAGATTTGCAAAGGATCAGCACAGGTGCTGTTACCAGCAGGAACAAGTTTTAGAACGTGCCCATATCTGAGCCAGCATTCTTCACATACTTGAAGAGTGATTAAAATGTCAACTCAGTGGATGGCAAAGAATAAGAAGACATTTACAAAATAATTGCATGAGCAACTCTGCTTTCAGCAAACATTTTCTTAGAAAAACCAAACTTTTTAGCAACAAATAACTTGGCAAGTGATTGAATTAACAAAAATATCCAATCTTTTAATATGATTCTCCAATTAAAGCCCCTGTGCTTTACAAATGAATTGTAGTGCATTAGGCTATGGGATTTTATGAATTTATTTTGTCAGTTTCCTATATCTGTGATTTGGTATCAAACATGAAAAGACAAATTGCTGCTTCAAAGCAGGTAAAATGTACAGACTTTCACTTGGTGATTGCATATTAATCACGACTGAGTTAGGAGTCATACTTAACAGAATTATTGATATCACTATGAGTGATTTGATTTTTATTCCTTAACATGCTTTATAGAACACTGTTACCAATATGTGCACATAAATTAGAAATAAGATTCTTCTAAACCATGAATCTCATCCGTATAATAATAAAAAAAAATTCATGAAAGATTTTAGATTACCCTGAGAACATCTGTTCAAAGACTTTTTTAAAAAGTTAATTTACTGTCTCTGTAAGGTTCTTGCTTGTCAGAGCTAGAGAATAAGGTGGCCTCTTGCCTACAGTGAAGGGTGTACCAATTCAGATTTATGCACTGCTGCCTGATGTAAATGTTTTTCAACATTGAAATGAAAGAACTTTCCATCTGGTTCAGTTTTGATGTTGCTTGTTTTGTACTAGTTGCCATAAATACATAATGCCATAGCTATTTGTGAAAGAAAGATTGGAATGAAAAGTATATTCATGGCCACTGAATCGAGAACAACTGAAAATGGTTTCTCAGTGCAATGCACATAGACTACTTCTGATTTGAGAACTTTGGCAGCATAAGGAATAAGCTGAATTCTGCCATATCCAAGTCCAACCACATTGCCCCATGTTTATTGGGAGTCTACTATGTCCAAAACATATCATGTAAGGGACTGGTGGAGGATACAAAGAAATACAGCAATCTGTGTCCCTAAGTTTGTTTGTTATAATCTAGATGCCTCCATTAGCAAATTATAATTTATCCACTAGAATATCCAAGAGTACGCTATTTAAATATAATGTCAGCTTCCCAGGTAGGTTTTCATTTTTTTTAATAGATTAAATAATTTAGGTCAATCCAACAAATATTTAATAATTTCCTTATATAAGTCCAGCCTGATATGTTTTGTGAGGAAATAAAAGAAGCGTACTTCCCTTAACCTATTGAGAAGAAGTCTTAATATAAGTGGGAAGATGAGGAATAAACAGTCATTTTCAATCGTTGCCCACCCCCACTTGACATATATAGAGAAGAAGTACCTAGTAAAACAAAGCAAAAAAAGACTTAAGTGACAGAGTTAATAGTTGTGGACAGTAAGACTAGTTCAGATTGGATTTTAACAATTGGCTCTCATAAACCGGGTGGCAGCATCCTGCACGCCTCTACTTTGAGATGTCTATATTTTCCCCACATATTCTGTCGTTTTTTTTTTCCCTTTGCTTCCCAGATTTTAGTAATTTAGAACAGTAATTTTAAAAAGAAAGACTCTTTTTTAAGTGGTTGGGTTCTTTTTCCCCCTGTGTTGTATAACGTTGTCAGGGGGAAAAGTGAATTTGTTATAAGGGAACCTAAGCGTTTTTGTCAGCACAAATTTCATGGGGATGTTTGAAATGTTTTAGAGATATTATTTTTTCAATCAAAGCATGAAAATGGTTGTTGTTCAGCCTTTTATTTAGTTTCATCTGACTCTTTATGACTCTTTTTGGAGTTTTCTTGGCAAAGATATTGGAATGGTTTCCCATTTCCTTCTTCAGGATATTTTACTTATCATAATTTACATAATTATTCTATTCATTAATAAACATTTACTTCTTACTATGTGATGGACATTGACCTAAGAACTGAGTATAATATAAAAGGCAAAACTAGTCCTTGCCTTTAAAAAATTTATGTTCCAATGATAGGATCATAGATTTTAGAGCTGAATGAGACCCCGAAAATTTGTTAACACAATGATCTTATTTTACCATCCAACATAGGCTCAGATAATTAAGTCAACACATTTTTTTGTTTGATTCATGTCTGATGCTTCCTGACCCCACTTGGGGTTTTCTTGACAAAGATATTGGAGTGACTTGTTTTTTCCTTCTCCAGCTCATTTTACATATGAGGAAACTGAGGCAAACAAAGTTAAGTGACTTGTGCAGGGTCCCAAAGCTAGTAACTATCTGAGACCAGATTTAAATTAGCTGACCCTGACTCCAAGCTCAGCAATCTATCCAGTGTACCACCTCACTGCCCAGATTGTCATGTTTGATGTCTTATAGATTTTAAGTGCCTGATCTGAGATTTGAACTTGGGTCTCCCAAATTAAGTGTTAGTTTCAATTTACAAAACTTTTTTTAAAAAATCATTTCATATAATTATTCTAATGTTTGTTCAGAAATATAGGAGTACCAAGTATGTTCACATACGGAATTAATGATGAGGATAAAAGTCAAAGGATCTAGAGATTACTTCAAGTTACTTTAAGTTCATCTAGTTTAGCCAAAACATTTTATAGATTAAAAAGCTAAGATACAGTGAGGTTAAGTTATTTTCCCAAGTTTCTATCCATGAATGAAATTATATCTATAATATTTATAGCAGCACTTTTTGTATTAGTAAATATCTGGAAACAAAGTAGCTTGATGAGGTATGTTAATGTACAAGTTGGGGTTATGATTTTAATCAAACAAGATGTAATGTCTCAGCCATTGAAATAACCATGATGAAATAATTTTTAAGATATAGCAATAAATCCAAAAGACAGCTTTCAAGTTTTGATGTACTTAGGGTTTCGTTAGACATTAAATTCATTTTATATTTGTGTCTGTCTGATATACTTTCAGTATAAAGCATTCTATGAAATTAGAACTGTTATTTCATATGGATACATTTTATTTTTTTTTAAATTTATTTATTTATTTTTAGTTTTCATCATTCACTTCCACAAGATTTTGAGTTACAGTTTTTTCTCCCTGTCTTTCCCCTGCCCCCACCCCAAAATAGCAAGCCTACCGAATATCCCTTCTCCCAATCTGTTCTCTCTTATATCCTCCCGAAAACTCCCTAATTTTCTAGTAGGGCGAGATGCATTTCTATACCCCAGTGCCCGTGTATTGTATTTCCCAGTGGCAGGTAAAAAACAAATTTTTTTAAACATTTGTTTTTAAAACTTAAAGTTCCAGATTCTTTCCTTCTTCCCTCCTCACCTGCCCCCAATGCAAAGATAAGCAATTCGATAAAAGTTGTACATTTGTAGTTACACAAATCATTTCCAAAGTAGTTGTATTGTGAAACACTAACTATATTTCACTCCATCCTATCCCACCCCAACTTATTCTATTTTCTCCTTTGACCCTATCCCATTTCAAAAATGTTTGCTTCTAACTACCTTCTCTCCCAATCTACCCTCTCTTCTATCCTCCCCCCATCTTATCCCCTACCTCACTATTTTCCTGTAGGGTAAGATAACCAATTGAGTGTGTTTGTTATTCTCTTCTTAAGCCAAATTCAATGAGAATAATGTTGTCTCATTCCTTTTCTCCTTCCTGCTTTTCCCCTTCCTTGTAACAGGTTTCTCTTGCCTCTTTTATAGGAGATAATTTACTCTGATCTATCATTCTCTTTCTTCTCCCAATAAATTCCTCTCTCATCTTTTAATTTTATTTTTTAGATATCGTCCCTTCATATGCAACTCATCCTATGCCCTCTGTCTATGTATACATGTTTTTTCTTAAGGAGTTCATTGATGGTTTCTTCAATTTCTTTTTTCTGAAATAGGGTTAATTATTTTATTTCCTCTTCTGTTAATCTAGGCATTTTATATTTTTGTAAATATTCATCCATTTCACTAAGATTAATAAATTTATTGTCATGCTGTTGGGCAAAATAGCTCCTAATTATTGTTTTAATTTCCTTTTCATTTGTGGTGAATTCATCTTTTTCATTTTTTTTTTTTGGTGCTAGCAATTTGGTTTTCTTCTTTCCTTAAAGATCAAATTAATCAAAGGTTTATTTATTTTATTGGTTCTTTAATAAAATCAATTTTTAGTTTTATTTATTCAAAAGCTTTCTTAACTTCAATTTTATTAATCCTGTGTTTTTCAGAATTTCTAATTTGGTATTTAATTGGGGAACAGGTTTATGACTTTCTGTCCCCATTCAATTTTCTACAAAGGTCTGCCATATCTGTGTTTTATAAAATTGTATTCACTTCCTTAACTTCTTTCTTTTTAATTTTGTGATCAGAATTATCTAGTTCTGAGAAGTTGAGATTCCCCAGCAACATATTTTACTGTCTTTTCCTCCTTTTAACCCTTAATTTCTCCTTTAAGAATTTGGATGCTATATCACTTGGTTCATATATCTATAGCATAGATATTAATTCATTGCCTATGGCACGTTTTAGTGGGATTTAATTTTCTTCATTATCTCTTTTAATTAGATTTATTTTCATTTTTGCTATGTCTAAGATCAGAATTGCTACCACTGTTTTTTTTTAATTTAAGCTAAAGTATAATATTTTCCATTCCAGCCTTTTATCTTTGCTTTGTGTGTATCCCTCAGTTTCAAATGTTTTTCTTATAAACACCATATTGTAGGATTATAATTTTTAATCTACTCTGCTTTCCACTTTCATTCATCCCATTCACATTCATGGTTATGATTACTGTCTGTGTCTCTTCATCATATTTTCTCCCCTGTTTATGCTTTTCTCTCATTTCTGTTTCCCTACTCGCTAGAGTTTTGCTTTTGACCACTGCCTTCCTCAATCTTCTTTACATTTTATCATCCCCCTTCCTTTTTATTTCCTTTTCCTCCTATTACTTCTTCCTTTCCTTCTATCCATCCTCTCCGTTTTCTTTCCTCTTTCCCCTCCTACATCCTATACAATTAGTTTGATTTCTATAACTAAGTGTTATTTCCTCATTGAGCCAAATCTTATGAGAATAAGGTAAGGTTCATTCAATGCTCACCTCCCTCCCTTCATTCCCTCTAGTGTAATAGATATTTGTGCTTCTTCATGTGATGTAATTATGATTTTCTGCATCATCGTTTTCTTTCAGTACAATCCCTCTTCATCACTTCATTAGATGTTTTTTTATCATTACATCAAAGTCAACTTATACCCATACCCTCTATGTATACCTTTTCTAAATGTCATAATAAAAATACAATTCTGAAGAGTTACAAGTATCACTTTCCCTTGTGTAAGGGTAATTAATTTAGCAGGTACTTAGCCCTTAGTATCTAAGGACTAAATACTTCTGTGGAAGAAACAGAAGGTGTGAATTCTGTCTCCAGTTGCTGACATAACAAGAAAGGGTTGGCTGAGACAGGAAGCCAATGTGTGTGTGTGTGTGTGTGTGTGTGTGTGTGTGTGTGTGTGTGTGTGTGTGTATTTAAGAAGAGCTCCAGAGAAGAGACTGACAGAATCAAGAATTGTTACTCCTGGTGGAGGAAGCAGAAGCGTTCCAGCATCTGGGAGGTGAGCTGCTACTGGACTGAGAACTGAGTTGGATTTTTCTATGAGACCAGAATCTGGTGAAGGCTGAAGTGGCTGTTGCCTCCTGGAAGGCTGAAGTGGCTGCTGCCTCCTGGAAGGCTGAGATTTCTTCTGGGTTCTAGGGCCAGCTGAACTGCTGGAGGACTGAAGAAGCATGACCAGGGTAAGGCTTTGTTTGTTTGTGGCTTGGTTGATACTTGAGTTCCTGGTAACAGAGGTTCTGAAGGTTTTGAGATGTGCTGGACCCTGTGAACTTCAGTGTGTAATAGGAACTGCCCAGGAGGACTAGACGAGAACCTGGGAGCTGTCTGCCTATGAATCCAGGTGACTGGTTGATTCAAGTAGGAGCTGAGACCATGGAAGGGGATCCAGGAAATCTGAGAGACCACCCTGAGTCAAGATGAAGAAAAGGCCTTTCCTTGGATATTGAATATGTGAGGAAATTGAGGTTCACTGGACACAGAGGACACAGGAGGGTTTGTGTAATTTTCTAATCATTATATTTAGTGATTATTGATAATTACTGACTGATTGCTAGATAAGTGACTGATTAAGTTAATCTATGATTGCCCCCATGAGTAGAAGACTGACTTTCATTGTGAAATGATTGAATGATTAAGTAAGGAGGGTTTCCCCCTTAGGGAAACCAGATGATTATTCTTTTGTTCTTTGTTCTAAATATTATGGCCACTTTGGTGAAAACTATGTGGCCATTCTAATGTTAAGCTGTTGTGAACACTATATTGTGATTTCCTGTGGTAAGATGTAATGTCGTGAATATTATACTATACCTTGATTTTCTGAGAAAGTTTGCCTTGATTTGTTATTGAATAAATGGAATGTTCACTGTACTGTGTAATCAGAACCTTAAAAGCTGTCCACAGTAGCATTCTTTTGGGAAGCTGCTCGTGCATGGTGTTACACCTTTTAGGAATGTAAACAATTTGTCCTTTGAACAATATGCTTTTTTTTTTCCTGCTTTCCTTTTTATGCCTCTCTAGAGTCTTGTATTTGAAGATCATATTTTCTGTTGAGCTCGCCAGCCTTTTCATAAGGAAGTTTTGGAAGTCCCCTAATTCACTCAATAGCCATTTCCTCTGCTGAAATATTATTCTCAGTTTTGCTGGGTAGTTGATCTTTGTACTCCAGGCTCCTTTACCTTATGGAATATCATATTCCAAGCCCTCTGATCTTTCTGGGTAGAAGCTGCAAGATTCTGTGTAATCCGGACCGTGCTTCCATAATATTTAGTTGTTTTATTTTTCCTGGCTCCTTACAATGTTTTACCCTTGATTTGACAACTCTGGAATTTGTCTATAATATTCCTTGGAACTTTCATTTTCAAATTTTGTTCAGGAGGTTCTTGGTGACTTCTTTGGCTTCCTGTTTTACCTTTTGATTCTAGGACCTCAGAGTAGTTTTCCTTGATTTCTTTAAAGATGCTATCCAGGCTCTTTTTATTTTTTTTAATCATGGCTTTCAGGTAATCCAGTATTTCTTAAATCATCTCTCCTGGATCTATTTTCTTGTTGTTTTTTTTCCTGACTGCTTACATTATTTTCTCCTGCATTTGACAACTCTGGAATTTGTCTGTAATATTCCTTGGAACTTTCATTTTTGAATTTCATTCGGGAGGTGGTTTGTGACTTCTTTTGATGCCTGTTTTACCTTTTGGTTCTAGGACTTCAGAGCAGTTTTTCTTGCTTTCTTAAAAGTTGCTGTCTAGGCTCTCTTTTTATTTTTTTAATCATGGATTTCAGTTAATCCAATAATTCTTAAATTATCATTCCTGGATCTGTTTTCCAAGTCAGTTATTTTTCTAGTGAGGTATTTTATGTTTTCTTCCATTTTTCATTCTTTTGATTTTGTTTGACTGATTCTTGTTGTCTCATATAGTCATTACCTCCCCCCTTTCCAAATTATAATTTTTAGCATTTTGTTTCCAATTAGCTTTTGTACTGCTTTTTTCATTTGACCAATTCTGTTTCATAAGGAGTTGTTTTCTTCAGTGTATTTTTTTTTTCTCCATTTGGCCATTTGCATTTTTTAAGGAATTGTTTTCTACAGTAAATTTTTGTTTGTCCTTTTCCAAGCTTAGCACTCTCTTTTACTGCCTCTTATTTCTTTTCTCAATTTTTATTCTACCTCTCTTATTTGACTTTTAAAATTATTTGAGCTCTTCCAAGAGGCTTGAGGCCAATTCATATTCCCCTTTAAGGTTACAGATGTGGGTATAGTGACAATGTTGTTCTCTTCTGAATTTATATTTTGATCTTCCTTGTCCCCATAGAAAGAATCTATGATCATTGTCCTTTTCTGGTTTTTCTTCATGATATTTGCCTATATCCTGGTTTTTAAAGCAGAAACACAACAGGCACTGCCACAAGCATCTTGTCCTGAAGTCCAGGGCCCAGGTCACTGACTTTGTGCACTGGTGCTCAGGTGCTAGCAGCTGTAGGCTGTAGGGGTCTGGCAGCTTACCTGTTGCTGAGCTGGCTTATGCTGGGGCTCGGTGAGGTATTTCTGGTTGTCTATGGGACTACACCTAAGGGCATGGGGTAAGGATGGGGTTCGGCCCCTGGAAGATGCCTGCTAACCTACCCTGTGCTGAACCACAGGGAAGTTTAGCTGCTGGAGGACACCTGCCCACTGATACATGTTGTGGTTTTCAAGCTGGAGTATCCTGGTTCCCTTGGCTGAGACTAAGAGGTCCTGGTATTGGTGCTTGCCTGCTCTGCCACCATGGTGCTGAGGATTCCCCTCAGTTTTGCTGAAGTGGGCCTTGCTGTGGCCTTGCCAAGACACCTTCCATTTTGTACTGCTCCTCTTTCACCAGAGTGAGAGCGACCTTACCTGTTAATCCTTCAAATCCTCTTGGACCAAAAGAATGCTGGATCCCATCTTTCTGCTGACTTTATTGTTTCAGGATTTTTCCTCGGGCAATATTTTCTGGGTTTATATAAGTTAATAAAGGGAAATGAGGGCAACTTGCTTACTTTGCCATCTTGGCCCAAATGTTAAATTTAAATAACTGATTCATTAATCCATCTACTGAAAAGACAGGGATACTATGATTGGCAAGCATTGTCTATAAAAGACAGCTTTTTAACCTGAAAACAGAACCATGCTAGACATGAGTTGAGACAAAATCAACAAGAAGAAAAGCAGTCACAAAAAGGGGAAAGTGAATGGTAGATGTGACTGAAGTTGATTAGAAGCTGAGGTAGCAGTGACAGCAGTTAAGATTAGAAAAGGCAGTGATGGCAGCAAGCAGGGCTACTCTGACAGCATAGAAGGAAGTCAATTTCAATGAGACAGATAGAGAGAAGAGATATGTTTATGGTTAAGTATCACTTGAAAAGTAAAATCTCTTCTATGAAGAAAGAGGGGCAACCAGTCACTCATACCTCAGCAGTTTTTACAATCATTAGTACACAATATATAAAATCTGGGTTTTTCAGTAAGATTACTCAAGAGAAACTATTGTCTCGACTACAGTTGCAAAGAACTGAGGTATAAAATTCTTGTTTCATATGTATCTTTTGTTTTTCTTTCTAACGTCTTCATAATTCCTTTCATTCTAGATTTTAATTCAGATAAGAATCAAAATTTCCCTAAAACATTTCACACAGAACATCATCATGAAAATCAAGTAATGGATAGTGAATTAAATCAGGTTTTGCTCATGACAATAACCTTTTATTTGGTCAGAATTTATTTATTAAAATTACTCCAAGACCATGGACAATGTTACACATGAAATATTTCAAATCAAATACTATTACAAATGAAATGATAACTGATTAGATGGTAGGTACTTTTTGTCATCCTAAATGGATATGAAATTAGAATAATTAATAATAATATTTATATTCCCTTTGTTATCTCTTCAGAGGGTCCTTTTCTCATATCCTTCTATACCATTTCACTTAGTTATATGATCAACTGCAAATGATTCAATTACCATTTTTATGTAGATGTTCCTTAGATTTATTTATCCCTCCCTAACATATCCCCTCGCCCCTAGTCTTCTGTCTTCAACTGCTGATTAGATAACTTGAAATGAATTTTTTATGTACATTCTATATTTAAAATATCCAAAACTGAATTCATTATATTCCTCCTCTCCCACTGCCTCAGACCTTCACTACCATTTTTCTAACTTCCTTATTAATGTCAAGGGTACCACCATTCTCCAAGGATAGGTATTTCCTTTTTTTAAATTTAAAAACATTATTTTTTGAAGGAATTCATAGGCTTTTCTAGACTGACAAAAGTGTCCATGATACAAAACAAGTTTTAACATCCTTTGTTAAAGCTCATTTTGCCTCTGCCTAGTCTTAAAACTAAAAATCAAACAAACAAACACAGAAACAAAAATGGGGTGTGCCTTACAAGCTAAGAACAAAGAAGCAGCAAAATTTGTATTGATCACTTGATGTACATGTATTACATCAAGTTATATGGCTTTACCAAAATAAACTAACTAATATTTCTCATGGAAAGGTACTACTTTGATTCAAATATATTTAGAATTAACGTATATTGAAGGAGAAATAAAATAAAACTATACAAAGACTTGGCAGAGCAAGTGATATAATCTATGAATATAAATGACAGCTAGGTGATGCAGTGGCTAGAGCTCTGGGCCTGGAGTCAGAAAGATCAGAGTTTAAATTTGTCTTCAAACACTTACTAGTTTTGGGACTGTGCGCAAATCACTTAACACTTTGCCTCAATTTTCTCATCTGTAATATCAGTTGGAGAAGGACATTGCAAGGCACTTCATTATCTTTGTCAAGAAAACCCTAAATGGGGCCATGAAGAGTTAGATAAAACTTACAATGACTATCCAACAACACTAACATAAAATTTTCTGTTGTCAGTAGATAGAAGATAGCCTTCTTATTCATATGTGTCTGTGTATTTGTGTGTATATATGTATTATGTACATATACATGACACATACATGCATACACACATGTGCTTCCCTCATTACATGTTTAAACAGTTTCTAAACTGTTTTTTTTAAGTTTGAGTTTCAAATTCTTTCCCTCCTTTCTTTCCTCCCCTCCATTATCTGTGAGACGTTAAGCAATGTAATATAGGTTATACATGTGCAATCATGTAAAATATTTCCATATTAGTCATTTTGTAAAAGAAGACTCAAATAAAAGAAAAAAAGAATGGAAGAAAGAAAGTGAAAGATAGCATGCTTCAGTCTACATTCAAACAGTATCAGTTCTTTCTCGGAGCAGGATGCTGTGCTTCATCATTAGTCTTTTGGGATTGTCTTGGATCATTGTATTGCTAAGAAATCATTAAAAATTCTTCATTGTACAATATTACTGTTACTATTTATGACATTCTGTTGGTTCTGCTCACTTCACTTTGCAGCACTTCATATAAGTCTTTCTGGGTTGTTGTCTAAAATCATCCTGCTTCTCATTATAGCACAATAGTATTCTATCACAATCATATATCATAGCTTGTTAAGTCATTCCACAATTTATGGGCTTCCCTTGAATTTCCAATTCTTAGCCATCACAAAAAGAGCTGCTGTGAATATTTTTGTACAAATAGGTCACTTTTTCTCTTTTTTATGTCTTTAGAATATAGACCTAAGCAGTAGTGTTGCTGGATCAAAGGATATACATAGTTTTATGGCCCTTAAGGCATAGCTCCAAATGACTCTCCAGAATGGTTGGATCAGTTCACAACTCCACCAATAGAGGATTAGTGTCCCTGTTATTCCACTCCCCCCCAACATCCATCATTTTCCTTTTTTGTCATATTAGCCAATCTGATTGTCTCTTTCTTTTAATGGTTATCTTAACCAATCTGTCTTAAAAGAAAAGACTTCTTTGATTTCTAAAAATATTTGGTCACTCCTTCTTTTGTCATACTTTCAATAGAGGATATTTTCTCGTTCTAATAATAAATCCTGCAAAAAATATATTTTAAATAATTATCTTTTTTTTTCCTTCAATGATCCTCTCTTCCTCTCCACCCTCCTGTGAATAGTTTTGCTTTACCTACTATAAATTCCCATCGAATTCTGCTGATCACCTATGTATTCTAAGCAGTTCTAAAAAGTTTTATAAATCTAATCTGTTCTCTAAGAACCTAAAGCTAGTACCAATCCAGCAGTGTTCCTCCATATGCTAGTGGTTTTCTTTTCCTTTTACATTGTCTATCCACTTTATTTAACCTATAGTCACACAGACTTGCTGGTAGATGAGATTATTCCTGGGCTCTCAAGGAATCTAGACTTAGCCATTTCCAAGCAATATTAAAGAAAGACAGAGATTACAGGCTCTGAGCTAGAATCTGGGTGTCATATTGAACCAGAAGACAAAGATGATATTTAGTAATACCTTGATAACCTCCAAGCCAGACATAAAAGCACCCATATAACTAAGGGAAGACTGTAGCCCAGTAAATTAATAGACATACTGCCACCTTGAAATCAAAACTTAATGTTCAGAACACATTTAAGGCACTTAATACTTACACAATGCCAATTTTAATATACATTTCTAGGATTGCAAAATGCATCAAAGAAAATCTGAAAAAATAAATATTCTGACAAATAAAAACAGAATCGTGTAGATCCTTTATGATATGCGGGATATAGAGATGTTAGTCCAAAAAATCTACTCCTCCACCAAAAAAGGAGGAAGCAGATTAATAAATACTCTCAGAGCACATGATAAGTATGCAAGGAAAAAAAAATTTGGAATAGGTAATCATTTCTACACCAAGCAACAGTAAAGGTGATAACAGGTATATACCATTGAAATTATGTAATGTTAATGAAAAATGACTAACCTACAAAATTGAGTCTATGAAATGAGGCAAATCCACCATTTCAAGGCTATCCATGTGTGAATTCTGCACAAATTCTGTCAATGAGATTTGTACAAAGAAACATCAAGCAAATGTTTTAGTCAAGTTGATTTATACAAAAGGAAAAATTTATGAGAGCAGGACCAGATCATCTAGATGGCCCTGTAAACATAGATTGGATTTAAACTGTGTTGTCCCTGACTCCAGGCTTGCAATGATCCAAGGCTTGGACATCAGAGTTCAGATTCAATCTATGTAACTCACAGTATATCATAATCTCTGTCTGCTTCAGTTTGCTCAACCATTAAATGGAGATAATACCTATCTTCCAGGTTTGTTATGAAGATCAAAGGAGATAATGTTTGTAAAGCTTTTAGCACAGTGGCTAGTATATAGGAGATGGTTTATAAATGCTTATTCTCTTCTACAAACAGAAATTTTTAAAAAGGCTTATCTATTTTCACTGTAGTTTTATTAATTAATGCAAACTATACAAGAGTAGGTAAAAATTGTGCAGCATTGCAGTGTAGTTAAAAGTTTGCTACATATTAAAATATAGGAATAAATAGCCTGGTGCCTAGAATTATAAATCATAACCTCATAGTCTGTCATGGACTTAGAGATGGCAAATTCCTTTAACACATATTCAGAATTCAAAATATTGTGGAGAATTCAACAAGTAAAATGTAGTGGAATCTGACCATTATCAGAGACCATAATCACCATTATCGTAGTCTCTGCATTTAATAGCAGAGACAAAAATTGATTCATAAAAAAATTTAAAATGGTATTTTATTAGCTGTCACAATATTAATTATTCATAATATCTAAGTTATGTGTGTGAGGAAAGTTTTTAAAAATAAAGCATTTTTTTTAAATGTTGAGACAACCTAAAGTAGATATCATCTCCATTAACTTTTCTTCTACTAGGATTGTCCCTGATGGCACTATAACTATTCAAATTATGATGACTATTTAAATCTTAACTCCATTAAAAAAGATGAGAATGAGAGGAATGTTAATTACAATTATGCTGCTACCACTAATAACAATAATAATAATTCCACATTTCTATATATTTTCTGGTTTTCTCTCAATAGTGCCAAAAAGTAATTACTATTAATAAATATTATCCTGTCTTTTTTTATAGAATGACTTGCCAGAAATTATATAAAATGAAGTTGTCAGAACCAGGATTTAAGTTGATATTTTAATTCTCATCTCAAAATTATTTCAACATAAAGACTTCACCCATCAAACTAACTATGTTTTAAATTTTCTCAAGTTTGATTTACTGGTTTAGGGGTAAATTTAATTTTGCTACTTATTTCACTCTCAAAATGTTATTTTAGGCCATTTTAGTCAAATTGGAGATTTCCATATATTCTTGGAATCTATGTCCTTATCATTCAAATTGGAATTAATATGAAAGTAGTAGTAGAAAAGATAGATAAAATGAACCTTTTTCAGAGAATAAGAGTAAAACATATACTAACTTCACTTTCTCCAATTGGCTTTTTGTGTGTAAATTCTTTTCTTTCAAGTTCAGGCTACTGTTGACCTTTTTCTCATGGGAGAAGATTTTATTCTCATTAAGTTTAATCATGTAGTTAATGCTTTCATTTAGGAGCCTATTAGGCACCCCTTTGACATTTTTGAGATCAATTAAGTTTTGACCTTGTCATCACAATTGTCTACCCTTTAAAATGACCCAATTCTAGTATCTAAATTTGCTACTTGCAATTGCGCCTCCTATTTCCTCTAGGTGGAAGTTTGATGAACTGACCCTTGCTTCATATTATTTTCATTGCTTCCCAAGAGGATCATATGTATGACCTTCTCATCACCATTATGTGCCTTGTTAGTCTTTGGACCAAATATCATTTGAAAAGAAAAGAAAAAAAAACATTGTTCATTATCTGGTGTGTGTGCGTGTGTGTTGGTGCTAGAATGAAAGAACATATAACAGTAGAAGTTACTTCCAATACTGCTAATTTTGTTGACAGTAAGTAAATATTTCCAGCTATATTTGCTCTAAATAAGACTCCTCTCAAACTGCACCCTAATCAGCAATGATGATCTACAGAATTAGAAAAAAAGTTACTAAAGATAAATATTAAATATTAAGGTATGTTAAATATTTTTGATAACCACAATGACACTCCCATTTTTCTTCTGAATTAACATAGTCTTTTCTCTTTTCATTATATTGGCTCTATTGAAATGTTATCTTTCCCACTGAGAATATCTTTAAGTGTTATATTGTCATTATTGAACAACATCAGAAACTATATGTTCTGATATCTCCCTCCCCCCCCCCTTACTCTCTGATATTATATTGGCCAATATTTGTGAACGTTTTGAAACTATGACATAGAAATAAAGAAATGAGGAAAAGAACTTCAGAGGTCATCTCTCTCCATCCTTATTTAAAGGCAGCTTGATGGCAAAGTGAATTGAGCCCTGAACTTTGAGTCAGAAATATAGTTCAAATCTTGTCTCAAATACTTATTAGATATATGATCTCAGGCAAATTTAAACTCTGTTTGCTCAGTTTCCTTATCTGTAAAACAGGGAAAAGAATAACACTTGCCTTCTATGGTTATGATGGGGATGAAATAAGATAATATTTACAAAAGACACAGAATAATATCTGGCATACAGTAAGAACTTACTGTTTGTTCAAAATTTAATATTTTTAAAAAGTAAAATCAGTTTGTGACATCTCAATAAATTAGTTTGATTAATGGTCTCAAAGAAAAGAAGTAATAATACCTAACTGTGTAACCAGTTCCACTTTTGGAGAGATCTAATTGCTTTCCTTACATATATTAGAATTTATGGAAATACATGAGAAATAAATAAAGAAAATTCTAAAATGACATATGTCCAATCAGGGCAGGCTGACTTCTAGTTAGAGTAATTCAGGAAAAAAAATGGAAACTTTGAATAACGAAAGTATTTTAAAATAAATTATCTCTTTTACTAGCAACTATAATAAAGAATGGGAGGTGGTGATGATGAAATTCCATCAAGTAGGCAATGACTGAATAAACTAAAATACAGATTGCAAATGAAGAAACAATCAATAGAATTCAAAGACATTCAGGAAGACATATAAAGTATAAAAACAAGCAAGTAGAAGTAGAAGAACAAAATATAAAAAGACCATAATAATGTAAATTAAAACAACACTAAAATACAAACAAAAATGATTAACATATAAGAAACTATACTTTCATATTTTGCACAGAAATATGGAGTCTAAAAAGTGTTGCATACAGGAGGAGATGAAATCTTTTTGCTTTGCTTAGATATTTTCTTTACTGCAAGAGAAGGTTCATTTAAGGAGTGTATGTCAGATAATTACTATGGGGAAATACACATAAATAAAGATTTAAACAAATCTTTTTTTTTTAAACAAAAAAATAAAAAAAGATTGGCAAAGATTCTTTCCAAAGTCACTTCCATTTCTAACTTCCATGTAGAAGATACTGTTGAATATTATTAAGTCAAATACAAAAACAACTAAGACATTGATCCCAAACTAGTACTAATGGTCTTTTAATACTTTGATGAATCTTTTATTTCACTGAAATGGATGCTTTCTCCAATTAACTTTTCCTGTCCGTCCATTATATGTCTTAACTATACTCTCGTATTAACTTGCCACAATGTCCACCCAACGTGCATGGAATTTTATTCCAAATTGCTTGCCAATGCATAACACAACAATGAGGTATTTGGACTACATATAAGTACTTTCTTTGCATTCAGCATGTGACCAGTCTATCTTCTTTTCTCTCAAATTGTGTTTGTGTATACACAAATACATGCACACACATATATATGTATGCATATGTGTGCATATGTATGCTAATTTCATTCTTTGTTCTACTTAAGTCATCCTCTAGTTGTAGCAGCTTACTTATGCCTTCTATCAGCCAGTATATGTGCCTTTGGGTTATCTAAAACTGTATTTCTTCATTGACTGTTGTATTATATCACCCATAACTATAGACAATCATGAAAAGAATATTGTTGAAATTTGACTTTCCTAAAATTTCTCTTTCACTTGCAGGCTAGGGAAATGTATTCTTTGCTAGATTTCTCATTTTATGTCTATGTCTACATTATCATCCACTGCTAACAAAATCAAAGATATAGTACTTTTGGAGGAGTTAAGATGAATTAAGATATGTTTATTTGGGAATAAACCAGATTGATTTTGTTTTTCTTCCTTGACAGGCAGCATTTACTCTACTGATAGAATTGTTTATGTCTAAAACAAGATGAAAGTATGTGTGGCTAGTCCATTATTAACCATAACATCTATAGGCTATCCATTATTAATTACTGGGATAGGACTAGACTTGTGATCTCATTAGTATAGGGAAGGTGCAGGTGAATAAATTCTCAATTAATGGAGAATGACTCCTCTGCAGTCCATACTCTTAGAGATTTTTTTGGGATCTTGAGAAGTTAAATAACTTGTGCAGTGTCATGCAACCACTATATATCATAAGTGAAATTTTAACCTGTTTTCCATAATTTGAAGAAGCTATCAGCCCATTATGCTATGCTGACCCATTTGTGTTATTCTCTTTATTTTTTTTTTATGAACCTAACAAATCCCCCCCAAATGAACATTTCTAGATACAAAGTAGAACCCAACAGGAGACTCTCTCTCTCTCTCTCTCTCTCTCTCTCTCTCTCTCTCTCTCTTTGTTTTTCTCTGTATTTATGCATGGACACACAAACACAAAGAATTCAATAACTTTCAAAACTACCCTACAAGTTTCTTTATGACTTTCCTTTTGTCTTCCTTCAGGAAACTTTTAAAATGTTATAACGCACATCCATTGTATGGTCAAAATAAATGCCCATTCCTTCTATCCCTTTCTCCATGTTTGTTTATTTGATTTTGGTCACTTCCTTCTTCTCCTATAGGCAAACTATAAAAAAATCGTAGATTCCACACCTTTTTCTAGAGAACATGCTAATGAATTCCCTGTTATCCTTCCTTTTCTTTCCATTTTTCTTTTTCTTTTTTTTTGGGGGGGGTGGAATGCTTTTTTAAGTTTGAATTTTTATTTTCAATTCCTCTCCCTTTCCCCTTTCTTTACCTATTGAGAAGACCTCCCCTCCAAAAAAGACCATTACCATAGTATTTCAAAATTAATTCCCTCATTAGCCTTGAAGAGAGAGGGAGGGAGGAAGAAAGGAAGGGAATGGGGAAGAGAAAGAGAGAAAGAGAGAGAGAGAGAGGGAAAGGGAAGGAGGGAAAAAAGGAAGGAAGGAAGGAAGGAAAGAAGGAAAGGAAAGGAACATATTCTTTCACTTCTACTCTGAATGTGTCACTTCTCTGTATGGAGAGCAATAACATGTTTAATTGTGAGTCCTTTAGAATTATGGTGGGTCATTTTGTTTATCAAAGTTCCTAACTCTTTCAGAGTTCATTATCTTCACAATATTCTTGTTACTATATAAACTGTCCTCTTTATTAACCTCATTTCACTCTGTAAATTGATACACACACATATATGTATATATATATAGAGAGAGAGAGAGAGAGAGGAGGGGGGGAGAGAGAGAGAGAGAGAGAGAGAGAGAGAGAGAGAGAGAGAGAGAGGGAGAGAGTATAGTTTTGAATTGTGAACTTCCTTCCCTCCTAACCCCACAAACATTGTGTGTATGTGTGTGTGGGGGGGGGGGGGCAATGGGATGTTCAAGGAGGACAAACACCTCTGGTATGAGGACTTGCTGAGCTTTGTTTAGGGCTGCTCATCTACCTTTGGTATACCTGTGGCACCAAGAAGCTGTAGCATGTGCAGCAACCACACTCTGGTAAAATCATCTCGGCTAAACCAGATTGAAGCTAACCAACAGGTATCAAATCCTTCAGTGAGTTAGGGGGATGTCTACCCCTAGCGTGCTAAGACTTCCCTCAACCAGAATGGGCAGATGAGAATAATTTCTTCCAACAGCCATGGAAGTGGCTGAAGTATGTTCTGGGGAGAGCTTAGAGCTTGGTCAGACATCAGATGCCAAAGTCACCCACTACATTCCAAGCCATCAAGAGCAAACAACAACAGTAACAACAAGAACAACAACATGTGGAACCATACAACACCTTCTTCTATCAATTCATTCTCTGGAGGCAGATAACATTTTCCTTCATAGTTGATTTAAATATTCATGTTACTCAGAATAGCTTAGTCATTACATTTCCTCTTCAAACAAGATTTCTGTTACTGTATACAATGTACTCTTGGTTCTGCTCATTTCACTCTTCATTATTTCATTCAAGTTCTAAAATCAAACTTCATCATTTCTTACAGCACAGAAGTATTCCAACACAATCATATACTACAACTTATTTGTCCAGTGTCCCATTGATGGGCATCCCCTTGATTTCCAGTTTTTTGCCACGAAAAAGAGAGCTGCTATAAATAATTTTAATATATCAATTATTTTCCTTTTCCTTGATCACTTTGGGAAAACAGACCTAATAGTGATATTTCTAGGTCAAAGAGTATCCAGTTTCATAACTCTTTGGGCGTAATTCCAGATTGCTTTCCAAAATGGTTAGTTCCACTAACAGTGTATTAATATCCCAATTTTTCCACATCTCTTCCAACATTTGTCATTTTCTCCTTCTATCATTTTATCCAATCTCATAAATACAAGATGGTATGTTAAAGTTGCTTTAATTTGCATTTCTCTAGTCAACAATGATTTACAGCATTTTTTTTCCTTGTGACTATATATAGCATTACTTTCTTCTTATATATAGTTTTGCTTTCTTCTTCCCAAAACTGCCTGTTTATATACTTTGACCATTTATCAATTGGGGAATGACTCATATTCTTATAAATTTGAATCACTTCTCTATTTGAGATATTAGAAATTGTCTATAAATTTTTTTTCACAAAATTTCTGCTTTCCTTCTAATCTTGGCTACATTGGTTTTATTTGTATAAAACCTTTTAATTTAATGTAATCAAAATTATCCATTTTATATCCTACAGTGCTCTCTACCTCTTATTTTTTCACAAATTCTTCTCCTGTCATATATCTGCAAGGTGATATGTTTCATGTTCTTCTAATTTGCTTATGCTATCTCCCACTACATCCAGATCATGTATCCATTTTTACTTTATTTTGGTAAATGGTATAAAGTATTGGTCTATACCAAATCCTTGCCAGATTGCTTTCTAGTTTTCCCAGCAATTTTTTCCAAATTCTTACCTAGTGCTTGTCTTGAAAGCTTGGGTCTTTGGATTTATCAAACACTAAATTACTACGATCATTTATTAGTGTGTATGGGCACCTAATCTATTCCATTGATCCACCATTCTATTTCTTAGCCAATACCAGATAGCTTTGATAATAACAATTTAAGATGTAGTACTGCTAGACTTCCTTCCTTCACATATTTTCCAAAATTTTATCTTAGTCCAAAATGATAGAACACGAATAGAGAATAGAAAAAAGGAACAAAAACACATTATAAACTTAAATTTTGAGACAAACACAAAGTTACAAAGAAATAAAAGAATTTCATGTGCATAGCAGAACATAAGAAAGGATTCAAAATATGTAACAACAGATTTTAATTTCAAGAAAGCCTGCATGATAAATATTACCTGTGTTGAGGATTGTCCGTCTTTTCTTTGCATCTTTTTGAGTTTTCTTTTGTTCTCTGCTGTGCACTTTTTCACTTTGTTCTTTTTTTTCCCGTCCACCCACCCACAATAAAGTTTAGATATGTTTCTTTATACCTATAAATATATACATACCTTCCCCCAACTCCCCATCTTTCCCTTTTTCAAACCTTCAGAATAGGACATTTTCACAATTTAAGATCTGTTTTTTTCCCCTTGTTTTTGTCTGAGTTCCCTTTTGAAGACATTAGGGGTTCTTATACACCTATTGATTCTCTTCTATCTTAAAATGTTACCATTTCATCATCTTATTACCCTTTTCAATTATTCAAATTAATTTACCAGTTTATGTTTCTATTGATTCTTGTTATCACAAGAATCTGTTTCTGATTTCCTATTTGACTCTGATCTTTTCATCAGGAATATTTGAATGTTCCCTGGTTCTCTTTTGTTTTGTTTTCCCTCAGTAGGATTGTATTCAAGTTTCCAGGGTAAATTATTCTTGATCTTAAGGCCATATAATTTGCATTTTAAAATGTTGTTCTTTATGATCTTTCATCATTATACTAAAAGCTCCCAGGTCCTGAGTAAACTTAACTCTGGCTCTTTCATACTTGAAATTTCTTCTTTTTTGCCCCTTGCAGTAATTTTTTTTTCCCTTTAGGAGCACCAGATGTTGACTTTTGAATTCCTGGTACTGTTCTGTCCATCCCTCCCTCCCTTCTTTCCCTCTTTCCCTTCCTATCTTCTTTCCTTCTCCACATGGTATATCACATCTTTTACCTGTAGGTGCTCTTCTTAAAGTGAATGTCAGTTTTAATCCCTGTAACTTTTTTTGTTTTTGTTTTTTCTCTTAAAGACCAGTCTGAACCCCAGATTACTCTGGCTGTCATTGATTGGCCAACAATAGTTCTCAGGCCAACCCTGCTTGGTCATTGATTGGTCCTAATTGACTCAGAATGAATGTAATTAACAATTTTTTCTGTTTTGGCCAGAAGCCCTGAGGGTCTTGCACTCCCAGATCTTTTCTTTCTTTTTTTTTTTTTGAGAGACTGTTCTTTTCCTCATTTCTTTTTAAACCTTAATCATGCACTGTCACAGTTAAACTGAGACCTATTAAAGATCTTAACTGAAAAGGCCAGTGTTTCCCACTGCATCCTGGGCCATCTCTAGTTGTGTTGATCCATATCTGACCACTGGACTCAAATGGTTCTGGAGGAGAAAGTGAGGGTGGTGACTTTGCACAGCCCTCCCTCACTTGAATCCAATTCACTTGCATGTCAAGGCATCACTTCCCTCATGTCATGGTCCTCTTTGTGCACAAGAACAAACAGTAGCAACCTCCCTCCCTTCCTTCCTTCTTTCATTCCTATCAAGGGATTCTGTCTTCATTTTGCCTTTTGGTTCTAAAAGATCTAGGCAGTTTACATTTATTCTTTATAGTATCAAGCAACCTCCTTTTACTCATAATTTTAAAGCGAGTGACAATTATTAAACCTCCTCTCCATGAGCAATTTTTGTCTTTGATATCAGATATCACATACATTTTTTCTTTAGTTTAAAATTCTTTTCTAATATTTGACTCATAGAATCATCAGTTCCTGTTTTATCTATTCTAATTTTAGGGAATCCATTATTTGGGTAAGTTTATTACTTTCTATTCTATGCTATTTATTTTCTTTCTTATTTTTTTTCCTTCAGAGTTTTTGTTGCATTTTTTTTCCCCTCTTCATTTCATTTAGACATTTATGTACTTCTTGAAATCTGTACTTATTTTTCCCTTTGAATCTCTGCTTACAATTGGACTCCTTATTGGGATTTTTGGCTATTTCTGATGCTATTAAAAATCTTTACAGTGGCATATATCTTTTATGTATACCAATCTTTTAATCTCTGTTTCTTACTGTTTTGGGGACAGGGTATCTAAACCCTAACTGCACTGTTCTCCTCTTCCTAGGATTAGATCCACCTGGATATTTTGAAGTTGAAAGTGCTGGATCTTATGACATCTGGAGACAGAGTACTGGGGACCTCAGAGTCCCCATGGCCTAGGAATTCTTTGTATTTGTGATAGTACTAGCTCTGATATACTGCACTAATCACTGAGAACCCCCTTGTCTCCAATGCTCCAAAATGCAAACCAAGGTTGTCCTGTCATCTGGTGGTTTTTTTGCAAAAGCCTCTACTCTTTCCACCTTTTTTATTTTAGGTACCCTGTCATACAGTAAGTAATTTTTAATTGAGTTATGAGTTGTAAGAACTTACTTAGTTGATCATTGGATTTCTCGGTAATTATTTGATCTGGTGCTATTATTAGCTTTTTGTTTGTATTCAGGTAACCGTCATTAATTATAAAGACTGTTAATCTGCCCAGGGCTGATACTTTGCCTTCTGGAAACACATTAAACTAAAGTACAACAAAAAAAATAATTATTTAGTTGTATCATTTTAGATGTAGGGAAGCATGTATCTTTTATCAAATATGTTTTCAAGATTTAAATATTTTGATATGGCTGTTAATATTGATATAGTCAAAAAATAAAATCTAAAATTTCTCAATCATATGGAAAATGATCTTTAAATAATTGTCATTTTATGAGATAAAGTGATTTAAGTTTTATTTTTTATTTTAGAGCTCTAAAGTACTTTGTGATTGAGTTTTAGTTGAAAGACAATGGTTTTTAATTGAAGAAATTTTAGATTAGGTATTATCCTTGTGCCTACCCAGTATCTGGGAGGTGGTTGGGGTAGGAGAAGCAATATTAGGATTCAATCAAAAAAAATCTCATAGAAAAATGTAAACACTAATGATAGTCTTTCTGTTTTTCAGAAAATATCTAAGTTACAAAATTGTAAGAATGATTCTTTCATGCTAACTATGCTAATTTTTCTTAAAACTGACCACAGTCATAGGATTAAAAAAACTATCTCTGAACAATTGCTGTTTTAAAAACTTCTTCTGAATCATAGTTTTGACATCAGTAGTAATTCCCATTCAAATAGCAATTTCAATGGTTTCTCTACATTCAGTTTTCCCAACCATGTTAAAAACTTTGCCTAATGATCCATTAAATTCATTTGCAGCATGCCTTCTGAAAGAATAGCCTAATGTTCAAAACAGATCAAAGTCTTTCAGTCCTTTTTTTCAAGGGCAATTGATGAACTCAGTCTCCAGACTGGACACTGCCAGGTTCATTCTCTCCTTCTACTGAAGACAGTACACACACACACACACACACACACACACACACCCTAGCCACTATCTCAACAATGTCTCCTTCTGTCTGTCTCTGAAAGAGGAGGAGAATGCCAGACCTATTTGCTACAATAAGGACAAGATAGTGTAAAGCCAAGCACAAGCACCTTTCCAGAGGACTGCTGCTGTGAACAGCTTTAAAGTTCTGATCACAGGCTATAGTGAACTCTCTATTTATTCAGTAGTCAATTAAAGCCAAACATTCACAGAAACCAAAGTACAGCATTCACAATGTTCTAACATAACTTATCATCAAAGGGGCCACATAGCTTTCACCAAAGTGGCCACATAATTTTAAACAAAAATATCATTCAGTAAGTCTTTAACTTAATCATCCTTAAGGAGCAAGCCTCCTTAAGGGATACAAAGTACAATCATTCATTAAGTCCTTAACTCAGTCATCCTTAAGGAGCAAGTCTCCTTAAGGGACAGAAGATACGAAGGTCAAAGTTTTCCACCCCTAGGTCACATTCTCTTAATCTCAGTCAAAAAGTCTTTCTTCTTTATTGGAGATTAGTTTACAATCGTCTATAACTCAGTCATCCTTAAGAGGTATAAGGTAGAGAGTACAAAATTCTCCTACCTCTAGGCCACAGTAAATCATGATCTTTTCAGTCTGCATTAAGTAGCCAAGGAGACATCTTTTCATCTTGACTCTGGGGCTACTCCCCAGACTGGCCCCCACATTCCATGGTTCCTCTTCCATCGGTCCAGCTTCTGCCTGAATCTACCCAGTTGTCACCTGGATTCATTGGTAGGCAGCTTTCAGCTCATGGTCTAGCTCCTCGTCCACCTTGTCCAGTTCTCATTCCATATTGAAGCTCACAGTGTCCAGTCCACCTCAAGTCCTTCACAGTTTCTGTTTCTGGGAAGATAAACCTTAACAGAGCCACAATAATATTTATTCACATTGCCACCACCATCATCAATTCACTATCTGCCTATGAAACCAACACAGACCCACCAATAACATCTGAGAACTCAATACAAATCGTCAGTATAGTCCCAGGACCTTTGAAACTCTCCTCCAGAACTTCTGTAAACAGACAAGAAAATCTTCTTTTAGGGCTTCCAGTAAGGTCCCAGGGCTTCTGTACAAAGCATCACAAACAAAAATCAACACAGACAGAACAGAGTGCCTGGCCACCACAAAGTTCCCCTTCTCAATTCTGCCACCACAAGAATTCCCTTCTCACTTGTGCTCTTTCCTGGCATGGGCTTCCCCTTATATATGGTCATTAGCTCCTCCCTGTTCTGCCCCTTCCTTTTTCATAAGCTAGTTCCTTCCACTGTGGGGTTCACAAGTTCTGTTTCTTAACAAAGACTTGATATAATCAGGGCAAGTTTCAAAGCCACTTGAACTCAAACAAGGTGCTAAATAATTAAATAGATGAAACAAGGCACTAATACTTCTTTGCTTGCCATTTGAGATAGAAATGCATTTATCAAGACCAATTTACTGGTTGTCAGGTTTATTCACATGCAAGATAATGGGTTTGTTTTTTCTTGGTAGGGCAAGATTAATTAACACATTTGTTCTTTTGTGTTATGGGGAAAATTATCTTTTTCATATTTTAATTATCTAGAAATCTTAATTTATGTTACCAATATTCAAATATACCTTCAAAATTATTAAGTTGGAAAAGATTGTCAACAGTTATCTAGTATTGACTTATTTTAATTTAAATGTTCAGGAAACAATAGCTGAAATTGTTTATAAATGAATGTCACACTTAGGATGGGGTATTTTAAATTTAAATTTATGCTTTTTGATATAATTATTTAAATCACAGAAAATGCAGCAATGTATGCAGTTAAACAGAAGAAAATAATAAAGGAAGAGCATGATCAAAGTTTTTTTTTTTAATAGCTCATTGATTTCAATTGAGTCAGGGAATCTGAAAACTATTCCTTATTACTTTTCTTTGAGGGTCACTTAACCTCAAACAAGCCCCTTTGAGCTCTGTCTGATTCCTGCCATTAATTAGAGGGATGCCTTAGCATTTGAAATCACCTTTGAACTCTATAATGCAACTTACATAAATAAAAAAAATTTCAAAAGCAAATATCACTTCATTCTCCCTTCACACCTTTAAATGAATAAACTTCTACTTTGTCCTTCCAGGATCTTTTCTCAAAGAAAGGATTTTTTTTTTCTGATCAGCTAAGTCTTTTAGGACTCTTCAGAGATTGATGACTTAAGCATTTTTCATGTTTATGCTTTCTCTAAAATCATAACAGAGTATCAACTTATATAATTCTCTTTAAAAGTTGAAAAGGAATCAGGTTATAAGAACATTTCTTCTTGTTCAGCAAAGCGAAGAATCAAACCAGTGCCCTTAAGGTGGAAAGGGAAATGTTTAATTTGAAGGAGTTTGGCTGCCAGTGCCTGCAGATGAGGTTGTAAGCGACTTGTTAAATAATTTTACCTTTAGAAGGCAGAAACTGAGTTGATGGCAATAGAAGTAGTGGTGAAAGTTCCTGATTAACAGCAATAACAGCAACAATAAAGGTCAAATTCAATATGGGTTTATAATTTTTACAAAACTACTTTAATAAGAAATTCCAATAAAAAATTTGTAATTTAACAAAATTAATGTAATATTAACATATGAATATAGCATGATACACAAATAGCCAACATATAAGATAAAAACATTTTTCCTTTAATGTTGTTCTTTTCAAGTAGCTAGCTTAATAGTATTTTCAGAAATATAACCTCTGAATTGCTTCATTCAAATTCATTTAGTACATATTAAGTTCTTACCCTGTTAGATACTATTCTAGGTACTGAGACGCTACTAAATTAAATATATGAACATAAGTATACACACATATTGATAAAAATAATTACAAAAAAGTAATTACATAAGGGAGACGTCTTAGGTCAGTAATAGCAATAAAACTTTACTAATATTAAGCTATTAAGAGAGGAGCTTAGGAGAGAGATCAAATTTGGTTGGAGGAGAAGGTAAGAAAATAAAAGGAGTTTAGAGAAGCCAGTTTGAACAGGAAAAATTAGAAAGCTGTCAACAGGTTGAGATAAGAGTGAGGGATGGGAATAATGCTTCATTCTAGGTGTGTGCAATAACAGTAACAGTGCTAGAAAGACAGAAAAATCATAGAGACTATTTATGAAATGATTAATATTCCAGTCTTACTGGAGCAGAATAAGCAAAGTCCAAGATTGTAAGATAAAATGAGAAAGTCAGAGCCAAAATAAAAAGGAATTGAATGCCAATCTAACAAGTATGCATTTTATTCAATATGCAAAGGGAACCTATTGAAGATTTTGAATGATATAGGGAATTAATCATATCTCTATATTAAAATGATTATTCTTTCAGCCTATGCACCATGGATTATGAAAAAGAAATTCTGGCTAAAAACCTTGTGTTATGCATATTCATATCATTCTAGGTACCAAAGTATTTGTTTCATGAGTAGTAAGAGGTAATGCTAAGTAGAAGTTGAAATGACTGTACATACTCACAGATAATTTGAATTGTATCACAGAATTTATTTTTAATTTTTTTGGGAGGGAGGCAGTTTAGAGATGATTTTATGGGAGTAGGGAAATCTAGCTTTTGATCCTACCTTCACTGAGGCAGATCAGCAAGTTTTCTAAGAAAGTTTCCCTTCTAGCAATGAGAGACAACAGAGAGAAGCTTTCATTTGTAAGTCATATCAAATTCTCAGTCTTTAGGGTATAAAAGAACTTGAATATCTTCCTTTTAAAACATCTTTTTTTAGTGTCATTAGCACTAATAAAATATCACTTTATAATATTAAACTCTTTGGTAGTTACAAGGTCAAGAGCTGAGAACTTGTTTTTTCCAGATCTTCAGGAGCTTTAGCCACTGATTGGAAAGTTGCCAGTTCTCATTTCCAAAAAGCCAACTCCTTGGTCATAAAAAATGACCATTTGTCATAGTTTTGTGTTAAATAAGGTCAATTTAAAATCTGAGAAATGAAAGTAATATTTTGTTCTTAATATAACTGTATAAAAGTTTGGTGAAAAATAAAATTTGGAGTTGTTTTTATCAAGTGAACGTCCTGTGACAGTAGACATATATTTCAAATCAATTGGACATTTGAATATACCATAGTCCTGCTAAAAAATATGGGCTCTACCTGTTACTAAGTAAACAATGATGGGCAATTGACTTAATGGCTCTGAACCTCTGCAAGCTCATCTGTTGCTAGAATTAGATCTTTACTGTTGCATTATGAAACGGATGTTTGCTATGCCTAGCCGCCTAAATCTTTCACAACATTGTCCCTTCCTACCTTTTCACTTTCCAGTCTTCTTACACTTTACTCATGTCTATCTACTCCAGGATCAGGAGTTTTCTTGCTATGCCCCCATGATGCTTCACCTCTCAACTTTGTAACTTTTGTGATATTTCACTGACTGTCCCCCATCCCTGGAATGTTCTCTTGCTCTTCAAATTTGTCTCCTAGCTTCCCTAGCTTCCTTGAAAACTCAGATCAAGTTTCATTTTCTGCTTAAGTAATTGCTTACTTAATCCCAACTCCCCACTACACCCCACTCCATCCCTTTGCCTCCCCTTTGAGATTATCTCCTATTAATTCTGTATATAGTTTGTTTATATAAACATGGGACAGCTAGGTGGCATGGTGGATACAGTGCCAGTCATGGAGTCAGGTAGACTCCTCTTCCTGAGTTCAGATTTTACCTCAGACACTGTGTGACCCTGGACAATTCACAACACTATTTGCCTCAATTTCCTTATCTATAAAAATAAGCTAGAGAAGAAAATGGGAAACCACTCTATTATATTTGCCAATAAAACCCCAAAGGGGGTCACAAAATGCTGAATACACTGAAATAACCAAACACTCTATTGTCTCCTATGTTTAGTTCTGAGTTTTATAAGGACCTTGTTTTTGCCTTTATTTTCATCCTCAATATTTAGCACAGTTTTTAGCACACATTAAGAGCCTAATAGATGCTTGCTGATAATGATGTTGAGGGGAAAACTGTTTTGGGTCAGTATATTTGTAGAACTGTGTAGATATTAGATGACCTGCTGTACTTCCACAACTTCCTTGCTTTCAATCATCCTTGCTAGTGTTGGTGGGATTGGAATAGTGGTAACTTGTACTTCTCTAGTTCTAGCAATATCCTGGTCCAACACACCTCTAATTTTACAGATGAGGAATATATGGCCTAGTTATGTTAAATAGCTTGCACAAACTCTTAAAGGTAGTGACAGAGTCAAATTTTGAACCTAGATCCTATGATAACAAATATTATACCTTTTCCACTAAACCACACTCTTCTCATAAGATAGTAAGTTCCATAGCAGATGTATTCTCATTTTTTCCCCATTGTAACCTCAGGGTATAGCATAGCACCATGGTTTCAACCTTCTTGATGCTGCAACCCTCTAATACACTTCCTCACGTTGTGGAGACCCCTACCATAAAATTATTTTTGTTGCTACTTCATAACTCTAATTTTGCTACAGTTAAGAATCTATCTGATATGCAGGATGTATTTTCATTGTTACAAATTGAACATAACCCACAGGTTGAGAACCGCTGGCATAGCATTTGTTATATTTTGACATTTAGTATGAGTGTATTGAATTTAATCGAATTGTAAAGAGGGACAAATTAGCAAATACAATGCCAATTATATTAAATATTCAAAAGAACTGTATTAGTGCAAGGCTAAATTTTGATAGGTACCACATGTGACTATACATTTTATCATATTTCATGGTTATTTTTAATTTATTAAATAAATGATATCAATATAAGAAACAGTCACCAGTATTCTAATCAATTTGTCAGTATTTTAAAATGGTCTTATGTTGTAAAAGGGTAGCCTTACAAAAAGGCAGAGGAGACAGGGACCTATTTGTTGAAATTTTGAGGGAATGGCTCTCCCTAAGGACAATGATAAGGCAAATGGAATTTGTTTTCAAACTTTCTTTCCCAAGAGTTTCAGCCAAGTAACTTCACCGTTTATGTTATCTTCTCTCCTCCCTGTTAAGACTTGTTCTGAGGAAGGATTTTGTTAAGTTTATTCTCATTTGATAAACAAATGGCTATTAAGAGTTAATGGTTTCCCTAGGGAATAAACAATGTTTAAAACTGACACAGTGTCATGCTTTTCTTGAGTAGAAGGCGCATTGTGTGATGCGGAAGAAACTAGAAATAAGTAACAATGATGACATTCAAAATTCCCAGATATATTCGTGTGTGAAAAAGGAAGTTCTGATGAAATAATTCATCCTACCTAGGCTGTGCTATCATATTCAAGATTCAGGTCTATTTCATTGTCTGGGGCAGAAAAATAATTTGTTTCTCTTATTTATGAGTTAAGTACTTTTTGTTTTTGTTTTCTATTAGTCTGTCAGTATACAAGCATTTATTAATCTGTGTCATCCCTTTACCATTAAATCTCAGTATGTCAATGAGGAGTGGTAGCAGAAAAAATAGAATCAATGCTTGTTTCTGTGAGATATTTTTAAAGATGTTCCTGAAACATAGTAGATGTTTAATAAATGCTTTTTCCCTTCCCTTCTTGGTTAGTAGTAGTTCATTGCATGGTGCTTGTAGGGAGGGAAGGGTGAATAAGGAGGTACAATTATACTTGGTGTAGACATTGGCAATTTACATACAAACACAGCTGTGTATGCATATTTCATGTTTTTCATGCATCAGTCCCATCCCTAATTCTGACCCAATCACAAATATCAATGAAATTGAGCATTCTTGTCCCCCAGTACTTCTGTGCTGATGAGCAACAGTACCAATGGGGCTCTCCTTTGTACTTTACTCCAATTTCCCCAAAACAATGACTTTGGCTCCTTTTCACACAAAGTTGAATGGCATGCATTAAAAAAAATAATGTATGACACTGAATATACGCATGTGTGTATGTAGCATATCCTCTAGAAATTATTTTTTTTCTAAATTAATCTCATGGAACCATTTAGAATGCTATTTGTTAACAAGGACTTAATTAACATAAACTTTATAAGATTGAGGAATAGGCATCCTGAATTTACTTGGGATGATACTTCATTTTATTCAGGAAGAATGTCCTCTACCAGATAATATATTCTGATTTTGTACTTGGAAAATGTGTTCACAATATTTATTATTTAACTGTATTATATCTCTTTTTCTTTCATATGAAGTTTTGGCTTCCATTGGCGTGATTTGACCTGTGAAGTAAAAAAGTTTATATAACAAAAACTACATTAAAAATTATATTTTACTGACCACCAAAGAAAAGTCTAAGTTGAATTCTAATTATACTCATATTCTATTAACATATTTATTATTCCCCTACATATGGAGAGTTGGTTATTTATATGTCTTCTAGTGAGTAAGAATATTCCACCAGAACAAAGTCTTTTGCCCATAGTCTACTGGGTGGTATTACAATTAAAATAATTAACAAAGTCAGATCTTTGGAAGAATTTAGAAAAATCAGAATTCCATTTTTTTCATTTTTACCAATATTCACTGCTTTCTTTATATAAAATATAAATTTGAAGTCTCCAGCTGCCAAGGTTGGCTCTTAAATTTTAGTCCCTGATCATACCATTTACCCATTTATTCAGAGCTAAGCTGAGTACAACTTTCCTGTCAAATAGAAAGATTAAGTTCTTTCCAGAGAAAAGTACAAATGAAACTTTACCCATGATATTTTATATGACCTGCATTTCCAGTGTCAGGAGAAACATTTTTTTGTAATTTATCTGTTATTGGTCTTGTGTTATTGCTTTTTTTTTTTTTTACCTTTCCTCTATTCTACCAGAAAATAAAAAATGCAAATGGAATAATTTAAAGGACAAGAAGTAAATTCACCCAAAGAGATATTAATCTTGCTTGCTGAAGTATTCTATAGATATTTAACTGTCTACATTGTGTTAATATAAATCACAATGCCATTGAAAAATCTAAGTAATACATTATCAGATGATTATTTATGCTTCATTTTAAGAAGATCCACATGCTTTGGGCAGCATTGTTTTCTGTTAAACTCTTAAGGGCTGTAAAATTTATGTTAAAGCCTGGCATTAAGGTAACCAAGAAAAAAAAAAAACAGAAGAAAAGGATGGAGACAAGATGGAAGAGAGAAACAAGGAAGTTGCCTGAGCTCTGCCCACTTTCTCTTGGAAACAACATTAAATCAAGCCTCTAAACATATTCCAGAATGACAGAAACCTCAAAAAGATGGAGTGAAAAAGTTTTCTAGCTTAAGATAACTAAAAAGGACTTCAGGAAGGTACATCTCACTTACATAAAGGGGGAGCACAGTCTAGCATAGTGTTCCAACTTTCCCACATCTGGTCCAACTTTAATCATTTTTCTGTTTTGTCATATTAGTCAATCTGATAGATGAGATGTGGTACCTCTGAGTTTATTTGATTTGCGTAACTCTAATAAATACTGATTTAGAACATTTTTTCATATGACTATATATAGTTTTAATTTCTTCCTCTGAAAACAGGCTATTCATATCATTTGACCATTTCTCAACTGGTGACTTGAAATTAAACTCAGTTCTCTGTATATTTTAAAAATGAGACCTTTATCAGAGACCCTAGTTGTAAAAAATTCTTGCCCAGTTTTCTAGCTTCCCTCCTAATCTTGGTTGCATTGACTTTGTTTTTGCAAAACCTTTTCAATTTAATGTAATCAAAATGATTCATTTTGCCTTTCTTGATTTTCTCTATCTCTTGTTTGGGCATAAATTCCTCCATTCTCAATAAATGTGACAGACTTTTCCTTGCTCTCCTAGTTTTTGTTTGTTTATAGTATCAGTCTTTATACCTAGATCATGTACCAATTTTGACTTCATTTTGTTATATGGTATCAGATGTTTGTCTGTGCCCAGTTTCTGTCATACTATTTTCCAGTTTTCCCAGCAGTTTTTTTTTTTTCAAATAGTGAATTCTTATCCCAGAAGCTGGGGTCTTTGGGTTTATCAAACAGTAAATTGCTATAATCATTGACTACTGTGTCTTCTGTACTTAACCTATTCCACTGATATACTCCTCTATTTCTTAGTAGTAAGTAGTTTTGATAATTGCTACTTTATAATACAATTTAAGATCTGGTATGGCTAGACCACTTTACCTATCATTCCTTTTCATTATTTCCCTTGATATTCTGGGCCTTTTGTTCTTTCAGATGAATTTTTACATTTTTTTTTCTAGTTCTATAAAATATGTTTTTGGTGGTTTGATTGGTAAGGTGCTAAATAAGTAAATTAATTTAGGTAGAATTGTTGTTTTTATTGTCTTAGCCCAACCATGAACAACTAATACTTTTCCAGTTCTTTAGATCTGATATTATTTTTGTGAAAAGTGTTTTGTAATTGTGTTCATATAGTTCCTGGGTTGGCTTTGGCAGGTAGATTCCCAAATATTTTATAACGTCAGCAGTAACTTTAAATGGAATTTCTCTTTCTATCTCTTGCTCTCAGGCTTTGTTAGTAATATGTAGAAATACTAATGATTTATGTGGATTTATTTTAAATCCTGCAACTTTGATAAAGCTGTTTATTATTTCAAAGTAGTTTTTTTTTTACTTGACTCTCTAGGAGTCTCTAAGTATATCATCATATCATCTGTAAAGAGTAATAACTTAGTTTCTTCTTTGCCTATTTTAATTCTTCAGTTCCTTTTTCTTCTCTTTTTGCTTACGCTAACATTTCTCATACTGTATTGAATAACAATGTTGATAGTGGACATCCTTGTTTCACTCTTGATCTTATTGGGAATGCATCTAACTTATCACCTTTACATACAATGCTTGCTGAAGGTTTTAGGTAGATGTTCCTTCTTATTTTGAGGAAGGCTCCGTTTATTCCTATTCTCTCTAATGTTGTTTTTTTTAAGATGAATGGATATTATATTTTGTCCAAAGCTTTTTCTGCATCTATTGAGATAATTGTATAATTTTTGTTAGTTTTGTTGTTGATATGATCAATTATGCTGATAGTTTTTCTAATGTTGAAACAGCCCTGCATTCCTGGTATAAATCCTACCTGATCAAAGTGTATTATTCTCATTATAATTTTCTCTAATCTTTTTGCTGATATTTCATTAAAAATTTTTTCATCTGTATTCATTAGGGAAATTGGTCCATAATTTCCTTTCTCTGTTTTGGCTCTTCCCATTTTAGGTATCTGTACCATATTTTCATCACAAAAAGAATTTGGTAGGACTCTTTCTTCACCAGTTTTCCCACATACTATATAGTATTGGAATTTATTGTTCATTAAAAGTTTTGTAAAATTGACTTGTAAATCATCTGGCCCTGGAGATTTTTTTCTTAGGGAGTTCACTGACAGCTTGTCAACTTATTTTGCTGAGATGCGGTTATTTATGCATTTTCTTTCCTCTTCAGTAAGCCTGGGCATCTAATATTTTTGCAAATATTCATCCATTTTACTAAAATTGTTAAATATGTGGGCATACAATTGGGCAAAATTATTGTCTTAATTTCCTCTTCATTGATGGTTAATTCACTCTTTTCATTTTTAATACTTGTAATATGGTTTTCTTCTTTTTTTCAAAATTAAATTTACCAAAGTTTTATCTGTTTTATTGTTTATTTTTCATAAAACCAGCTCTTAGCTTTATTTATTAGTTCAATAGTTCTCTTGATTTTAATTTTATTAGTCTGTCCTTTGGTTTTCAGAATTTCTAATTTGGTATTTAATTGGAGATTTTTAATTTGTTGTTTTTCTAGCTTTTTCAGTTGCATGCCTAATTCTTTGATCTCCTTTTTCTCTATTTTGTTTATGTAAGCATTCAGACGTATAAAATTTCCCCTAAAAACTGGTATTGTGGCATCCCATAAGTTTTGGTATGTGGTGTCATTGTTATCATTCTCTTGAATGAAGTTATTGATTGTTTAAATGACTTTTTGTTTGACCCACACATTCTTTATTACTAGATCATTTAGTTTCCAAATAATTTTTAGTATATCCTTCCATGGCCCTTTATGACAAAAAATTTTAATTGCATCATGATCTGAAAAGGATACTTTTACTATTTCTTATTTTCTGCAATGGATTGTGAAATTTTTATACCATAGTACTGTAATGCCAAGCAAAGGCAACTTCCAAGGTTCAGATTACCAGCATAGCAAACCCCGTTTATTCAGCAAACATTCACAGAACAGAGAAAGTCAAAATACAGTGCAACTTGTTCCTTTAGCAAGTAAGTTCTCAATTCAATCCCAGTCCTACTCCACCCCTAGACAGTACATTCATTTAGTCTGTCAAAAGTCTCTTCTCAAATGGAGATTAGTCTCCAACCATAAACAAAGTACATTCATTTAGTCAATCACAGAGCACAAAAAAACTCAAAGGCTTCCCACCCCTGAATCTCAAAAGGGGCAGGAGAGCACAAAAGGCCATCCATCCTTAAGTTACAACAAATGTTAAGCTCATCATTGAATACCCAAGGAAAGGCTCTCCTTTTATCTTCACTTAAGGCAAGCCCTCAGCAATCTCAGTTCCTGGGGAGACAAGGCTCAACAAAGCCATAGCCAGTATCCTCATCAAGTCACTCTCTGCCTGTAGAACAGTCCAAGAACCCCTGAAAACATCAGCAAGGAAGCCCTCTTCCAGGATTTCTGTGCAGGTACCACAAGAAAAT
>CM053580.1:341438131-341450700 GCA_028627135.1 Pseudochirops cupreus | reverse complement strand
ATCAAAACAGACAGACAAAATACCAGCATCACAGCCATGCCTCCTCAGTTCTTGGCAGTTCTCAAAAGTCCTGGGCAGTTCCAGTGGGCTCTCAGCAGTCTTTCTCTCAGCAACTCAGGCTCCATGATACTGGATACTGCTCTCCCAAAGTCCTTCTGGCCTTCTCTAGGCTTGCACCTCTCTCCCAATTCATGGCTCCTTCCAGTTCAGCCCTCTCTCTTCATGTCAACATGACCACCCACAAGTTGGATTCACAAGCTCTGGGTTTTAACACTCAACCCAAAAACCAAGCCAGTACAGGGGCATCTCCAAATTCCCTTACCAATACAAGTACATGGTGAAGTTTTGTTTATGTGGCATGTGTCACTGAGAAAATCATATATTCCTTTCTATCCCCTGCGGGTTTTCTCTGGAGATCTACCATATCTACCTTTTCTAAAATTCTATTTACCTCCTTAACTTCTTTTTTTTTTATTTTGAAGTTAGATTTATCATGTTCAGAGATGGGGAAGCTGAGGTCCCCTAATAGTATGTTTTGCTCTCTATTTCTTCTGGTACCTCTTTTAACTTCTCTCATAATCTGGATATTTTAACCACTTGTATATATATTTAGTAATGATATTAATTCATTTTCTATGGTGCCTTTTAACTGGATATAGTTTCCTTCCTTCTGTTTTATGGGAGAGTTCATCCCATTCACATTCACCATTATGATTAATATATATGTCTTTCTCTCTATCCTACCCCCTCCCCTACTGTTAATCCATTTATTTCTCCCTTCTCCTTTCCCCTCCTCAAAAGCATTTTGCTTTTTATCAGTACTTCCCTCAATCTTCCCTTCCTTCCATCAGCCCACCTTCCTTATCTTTCCCTTTTCCCTTACTACTTCTTCCCTCCCTTCTACCTACCCCCTCCCTTTTCCTTCCCCTTTCACATCTTACTGCCTGTAGGATAAGTAAGATTTCTGTACTTAACTGAGTATGTAATTTTCTCCTTGAACCAAATCTGATGAGAGTAAAGTTCAAACAATGCTCATCTCCCCCCCTTCTTTCCCTCTACTGTTGTTTTTATGCCTCTTCATGGATGTAAATTTACTGTTTTCTGCTTCCTCCTTTCCTCTTTTCCCATTATTATCCCTTTGCAGTGCTTAATTATGTTTTTAACATCATATCATTTAATTTATACCAAACCCATTGTCTATGTATATCCCTTTTAAATGTCATAATAAATATACAGTTCTCAAAATTTACAAGTATTGTTCTTGCATGTAGAGATGTAAACAGTTTACCCTTCTTGAATGATGTGTTTTGTTGGTTTTTCTAAGATATATCCCTGTTTACCTTTTTATGCTTCTCTTGAATGTTGTATTTGAAGATCAAATTTTCCATTGAGCTCTGGCCTTTTCATTAGGAAGATCTGGAAGACCATTATTTCATTGAATGTCATCTCCTTTTCTGAAACATTATCCTCAATTATGTTGAGCAGTGGATCATTTGTTGTAGTCCAAGTTCCTTTCCCTTACAAAATATTATATCCTAATTCCTAAAATCTTTCCATGTAGAAGCTGCAAGATCTTGCGTGATACTAGTTATAGTTCCTTAGTATTGAATTGTTTCTTCCTGGCTGTTTGCAGTATTTTCTCCTTGACCCGATAATTCTGTTATTTGGCTACAATATTCCTTGGCATTTTCAATTTGGTATCTCTTTCATGAGGTGATCAGTTTATTCTTTCAATGATTATTTTACCCTTGTGTTCTAGGACCTTAGGGTGTTTTCCCTTAATTATTTCTTAGAAGATACTCTTCAGGTTCTTTTTTTTTCATCATGGCTTTCTGGTCAACCAGAAATTCTTCAATTACCTCTCCTAGATCTATTTTCTAGATCAGTTGCTTTTCCAAAGCAATATTTTACATTTCCTTCTTTTCTTTTTTTCATTTTTTATGTTTTGTTTGACTTATTCTTGATGCCTCATGTAGTCATTAGCTTCTACTTGCCCAATTCAAATTTTTAATGAATTGTTTTCTACAATTACCTTTTGTACCTCCTTTTCCATTTGACCAATTTTATTTTCTTAGGAATTAATTTTTCCCCAGTTAGGTTTTTTACCTCCTTATCCATGTGACCAGTTTTATTTTTTTAGGAGTTGTTTCCTTCAGTGAATTTTTTTCCATTTTGTCAAATTTTTTTTTCAGAGAAATCATCAATTTTTCTTCTACCTCTCTAATTTGACTTTAAAATCATTCTTGAGCTCTTCCAAGAATGGTTTTTGGGCATGAGATCAGTTCATATTTTATTTTGAGTTTTCAGGTGTGATATAGTATCAATGCTCTCCTCTTCTGAATTTGCATTTTGATCTTCCCTGTCCCCATAGTAAGAATCTATGGTCTTTGTTTTTCTAATTGACTTCTTTCTCATTGTGATCACCTTTCCCCTGGCTTTTAAAGTGGATCTTTGCTTCTGGGGAATAGGGGGCTTTCTCCCACAGTTCTTGTGCTGGGGATTAGGGGGCTGATTACTGATTTTGTGTGCTGTGTCTTCTTGTTCTGACAGTTGGGAGCTTTATAATGTTGTAGCTTACCTGGTTCTGAACTGGAGCTGACTGCTGTGTGCTGAGGCCAGATGAGATCTTTCTACATTTCCTTGGGGTTACAGTGAAGCTCATAGGGTGAGGTATATGGGAAGGGTTTTCTGGCCTCTAGAGGTCTCTTCTTCCCAAAGAACTGTGCTAATGTACAGGTGGGCTCAGCTGCTGGTGGATGCTTGTCCATGATGGTGTCTGCAGATTCCTCTGGCTGTGTGAAGGCGCACTTGGGGTCCTGGTGTTGGCCCTTGCCCCATTCTGGGGCTCAGGATCTCCTGCTTGTCCACTGAAGTGGGGCTTGGTGCTGGCTTGTTCAGATGACTCCCATCTGTACAGGTCACCCTCAGCCATAATAAAAGAGGCCTTTCCTATTAATCCCCCTATTCTCCTGAGCTAAAAGACTGCCATACCCTTTTTGCTTGTTCTACTATTCTATAATTATTTTCCTGGGACAATATACTCTGGGATTTTCAAGGTCACCAAGGGAGGGTGAGAGCACTTTCTGTTTACTCTTCCATCTTGGTTCCTGGAAGTTCAAACAGTAAACTTTCAAACATTTTGTTTGTGGTTTGACAGTCCCAGGAGCAGTTGTTGCTGCTGCTGCAGTTCCTGTGCAGGACAGTGATTTTTTCTCACCCAGTTCTGACATATTCCTGTTCTGTGCTGAGAGGTCTGGGAATCACCATTGCTTCTAGTGACTCAGTCCACTGAAACTTGCTTTGAATCCACTGTAGTTGAGTCTGCACTGGTACAGCCTGCATGCTAGACTGCCTTCCTCTCACAGCCCTGTGCAAACAGATACTTTGTGTTGACTTTCCAATTTGTCCTGGGCTGGAAATGTGTCAAACTCCATCTCTTAGTGGATTCTGCCACTCTAAAAAAAAAAAAAGGAAAAAAAAGACAACAAATGCATTAGTTATTAAGGAGAAAAAATTGTTACAATCATTTTTTCACCACTCAGCATTCCCCATACAGTCCTACTGTATGAGGAATGTAGACAGTTGGGTTGATATTTTTGCATTCCTCAAGCAGCACACTTGTAGGAATAATAGTTATGAGCTCATGAGTGCCCTAAGCAGAAGGAAGTATTTAACCCAGTATTTTAAATATACATAAAATGTAGGAGCATGCTATATATTCATCCCATTATTTAACCTGAATTTTCATAAAGTTGAAATGTGCCTCTGATCAGTAAATAACTAATAAGTGAACTGATTTTCTGAACTGATGAATTAAAAGTGGTTATGAATATCCAATAAAACAATGTAATTCAAAATGATCCTGATATTCCTCATATTTGAGGAGAGTAGGTCACTACTTTATGTGGGAGGTTAGGTATTTATATTTCTTGTTTGCTTATAGAAGGAAAATGTTCTAAATGTAATTGATCTGTTTACCTAATTTGGAGAATATAAGCTTACAGAACAGTATCAAAATAGGTTTAATTAACATCTATTTTTCAGTTTAGGTTTTTTAAAAATTTAGAGCAATAGTATTCTTATTGGGATGGGGATAAAAAATAACTAATAGAATAATGTGGAAACTTGAAAATACAATAGACATCCTTAAAGGTGGAAATTATACCTAAGTAAGATCCACTAATTAAAGGTCTATCCTGTTTTAAAATACCTTTAGGGAAGTAGATTCTCCTACCATACCTAATATGTTATTATTATATTATTATAATAACATAAGAGGCTAGGTGGTGCTAGGTGGCACAGTGGAGAGAGTGCTAAAATTGGAGACAAGAAGCCCTGAATTCAAATCCAGCCTCAGATATCAGATGTATGATAATGGATAGAACACTATCAAATTATCTTATGTGTGAATGGAATAATTATAGCAACTATTTATCAAGGTTTTTAGGATAAAATGAGCTAATATTTAGGAAGTACTTTGACATTGTTAAAGCAATATCTAAATTCAATAATAATAATAACAATAAAACAAATATTGCATTTTAAATAAAATTCAGTTTTAAAATTTTGACTTTTATATTGCACTGAGTTTTCTCAAAGGTTATTCTTCAGAAGTAATAATTTACCAGGATTATAGACTTTATTGCATAAATTAGTTAAAACAGCCCTAAGAATGATAGAATAAATGAGAAATCTGCATAATGTATTTGTTAGGAGCATAACTCCTTTCCCAGAATAATACACAATCTCATATGTTTGGCACACAAATTATGAAAATTTAAGTGGTCTTCTACTGGGGTTGATCCATTGGTATTTCAGCCAATTATTTTATTTCTAATAGTAGGAAGAAGGGTTGTTTCAAAATCCTTGCCTTCTGTGGAACTGGGAATTTCCTCACTTGGGAGTTTCTTGTACTTGAAATCATAGTTCTAGTCCTTATCCCTTAAATGGGAACCCAGTCTACTAAGAGCCTATTATTTATGTTATTCATCTAAAGTACCCCTCCTAACCAGTTTTTTTTTTTTTCTTACTACTTTGCTTTGTTAACCAACTCTCCACTTCCTAATGTCCCTCCTCAAAGCCTTCAGACCAAGGGATAGCACTTTTTTGAATAACTCAATTTATCATTATCCATGTCCAATTATAACATTTTTTGTACTTAATCTCTTTTGCATATCCCTCCTCTGACAAGCTACTCATATGAATAAAAGCAGTGAGTAATATTTTGTTATATTATTTGATTGCTTAAGAGATAAGAGTATGACAATGTTTCACTTAATAAAGTATGAATTAATAAAATTACTTGGAACTTACTCAGCATAGAATTAGCAACATTTGTTATCTGCTAGAGAGGCATTGAAATAATGTTACTATCTATGTACTATGTTAAAAGAGCATTGAACTTTACCTATGATCATCCTTTAATGTATTTTGTAAGCCAGTGTTTTATGAGCTCCAAGACCTTTGTTCTATTCACTTCCCACCCCTGGTAGATCAGGAATGCAGATATTATGTTTCCTTAAAGTGGGGATTACCTGGGCCATTATTCTTGATGTTGTTTTTGTTATTCTGAATAATTTAAGAGACATTGTTATAATAAAATTTGTATCATCATTTGTATTACACTCTAGTAGAATAGAAATATTCTAGTTAAATGAATTAGGAATATCCACTTTGGTATAGTGGGATGTACTGATCCTTTAACTTAACTATCGTGTAAAGATATTTGGTTATTACATTGGTATATTATTTGCCTGCATAGTGTCTTATGATTTTCTAATTAGGCAACTTCATTATATTATTTCTCATTTATAATTTTTATAAATATATTTTCATATAATTTCACTGTGGTGATTGACTTCAATCTGGCAAAACATTTCTGAAAAATATATTAAAATTAATTAAAATATAAGAATAAAATTTACAGACACCATGTTGAGAATCCATGTTCCATAGGAAAATGTAGTCAAATCCTCTACATCACTGTGAACAAAACTTTTACACAAAGGCTTAACTCCTCATACAATTTTCAAGTGGAACTCATTAAAGGGATGGTAGATAACTGCCCTACTTGAGCAACCAAGATTTTTTGAGATGTATGGAAACTAGTGTCCCTTAGGGGAGGAAGTGACTTATTGAAGGTGCTTGGCAATGCTTTGAAAGATTAAAGAAATTGGACTTTGACATAGAGTTTGAATGAGTTCTGATACATGTGTCTATAATGTTAGTGGGAATCTTCCCTGCCCCTTAATAAGCCTAAAGTAATTTGTAGACCTCCCATGCTTTGAATATATACTTGGAGGGAGAGGGGGAACAGAGTCAAGATGGCGGAATAGTAACAGCACTTCCATGTTGCTCCGGCTTCCACCTCCTCCAATACATGTGAGAAAATGACTCTAATCAAAATTTAGAGCTACAGGACCCACAAAGTGATAGAGAGAAACAAATTTCCCACTGAAGGAAGACCTGCAGGCTGGCAAGAAGGGTTCCTCACAGCACACAGGAAGCAGAGTACAGTCCTATGGGAGCAGTGATTTTAGCCCCAGGGCAGCCCCAACCAGCTGTGGCTGGAGCAGCCTTCATGAGAGTAATCACCAGCAGCTGTAGTGGTTTCCATACTTCTCAATCCATAAATGCTGAAGACAAAGTAAAATGTGAAATGTTGTTGGGCCAGTGGGAGATAAAGAGGTTCAGCTGCTAGCCCTGTAGTGAGAAGTGGTGGAGGCGTGGTTGCTGCAGCCACCATGTGGCTGCTTCAGAGCTCCTGGTCTGGAGATTGTAAGGGGGACAACTGACCAATCAGAGGGTAATCATGCTGGCTTTGACCTACTTGGATTCATGGGTGGTGGTCCTGGAGGGTGTGACCAGTGAGCAAGAGCATATGGGGGCTGTAGAGAGGGCATCCATCTAATAGCTCTGGCCATTGCAAAAACCCCACCTATTTGGGACATAGCTCTCTCCATTCGGGAAGCAGAGTTCTACAGTGGCAAAGAGCTCAAAAGTCAAGTAATTGGCTGCTAATATGAGCAAGCAGAGGAAGCACAAATAGACCATAGAATCCTTTTTTGGGGATAAAAAGGATCAAGCCATAGAACACAAGGAAGACTTCAAAGTCAGAATTCCTGCTACAGAAGCATCCAAGAAAAATATGAATTGGTTACAGGCCATAGAGGAGCTCAGGAAGAATTTTGAAAATCAAGTAAGAGAAGTGGAGGAAAAAATTGGGAAGAGAAATGGGAATGGTGCAAGGAAATCATGAAAAGTGTGTAAACGGCCTCCTAAAAGAGACCCAAAAATAAACTGAAGAAAATAACACCTCAAAAAATAGACTAATTCAAATGGAAAAAGAGGCCCAAAAAGCCAATGAGGAGAAGAATGCTTTAAAAATCATATTTGCCAGATGGAAAAGGAATTTCAAAAACACACTGAAGAGAATAATTCCTTTAAAATTACATTGAAGCAATTGGGAGCTAATGACTTTATGAGAAATCAAGATTCTATAAAATAGATCCAAAAGAGAAAAGAAAAAAATAGAAGGCAATGTGAAATATCTCCTTGGAAAAACCACTGACCTGGAAAACAGATCCAGGAGAGACAATTTAAAAATTATTGGACTACCTGAAAGCCATGATCAAAAACAGAGTAGACACCATCTTTCAAGAAATTATCAAGCACAACTGACCTGATATTCTAGAACCAGAGAGCAAAATAGAAATTGCAAGAATTCAATCATCACCTCTTGAAAAAGATCCCCCAAAAGAAACCTCCTAGGAATATTGTAGCCAAATTCCAGAGTTGCCTAGTCAAGGAAAAAATACAACAAACTGTCAGGAAGAAACAATTTGAGTATTGTGGAAACACAATCAAGATAACACAAGACCTAGCAGCTTCTACATTAAGGGATTGAAGGGCTTGCAGTATGATATTTCAGAGGTCAAAGGAGCTAGGACTAAAAATAAAAATCTTCCCAGTGGGGGTGGGTTAGGAGGGGAAAAGGGAAAAAAATCTGGAACCCAAAGTTTTAAAAGCAAATGTTTAAAAATTTGCTTTTTACATGCAACTGGGAAATAAGATATATAGGTCCTGGGGTATAGAAATTGATCTTGCCCTTCCAAAAAGTTAGAAGGGTAAAGGGGGAGGATATAAGAGACAGCAGATTGGGGAAAGGGGTATTCAGTAGGCTTGCTATTTTGGGGTGAGGGTAGGGGAAAGATGGGGAGAAAAAATTGTAACTCAAAATCTTGTGGAAATGAATATTGAAAATTAAAAAATTAAAAAAAAATGTACTCTGCCCCCTAATAGACTGAATGTTATCACATGGAGTCTGTGGTCAGAGAAGTTTGCTGAAGGGTAGAGTAGAGCCCACAGGAAACTTGTAGCCAGAGCAGCTAGACATGGTCCTGAGGAGAGGAAACATCCTAGGGAGACAGGCTTGTGAGTATAAGTTGGTATTTGCCACCTGCTATGATAGTTAGGCATGTGTTGGTTTGTGGAAAAGCTAAAGGATGCTATGGCTCTCTGTGCTGTTGTGGCTTTTAAACTTCTTTGCTATTATGCTGGAATCAGCTTACTGGTTTTGGGATTCAGTTTTCTGGTGTCTGAACAAATGTTTTGATTCTGTCTTCTGTTAGGAGAGTCTGTTATATTTTGGGTTTGAGCAATAGGCAGGTAAATTTATACTGACCATTGGAGGTGTGAATATTGCATTGGCACTACAGCCTCAAGGTGTTTACTTATCAGTTCAATACAGAATCCAATTCGTAGAAAAAAAAACAATTTTACCACTTCTTTTCAGTCACCTGTAACTGAGTCTCTTGGACAGTTATTATCATCATTATCAGCTCTTTGTTAGTCTTAGGTCAGAAGGTTTAGATAAATGAACTTATTAGGAAATGGGTATACATAGGCAAATAACAAGAGATCTGTGATAAGATCATTTTGAAGGCAAAGAGAAAAGAAAGGCCTAAGAGCTCCTAGGAAGGCAATAGCTGATATGCTATAGATATGCAATCCATCTGTAACATTATAAAATGATGTATGACCACTTTTATAATCATGGAAAATGTCAATCTTTTGCATGAGTTTATTTATGTGAAAGTTATCCTCAATGTGTGAATTTTCTTTTTTTCTTTTTGTTTCCTTTCACTGACTTTTATTTATTTTTTTTAAATTCATTTATTTATTTTTAGTTTTCAACATTCATTTCCACAAGATTTTAAGTTACAATTTTTCTCCCCATCTTTCCCCTACCCCCACCCCCAAAATAGCAAACCTACTGAATACCTGTTCACCCAATCTGTTCTCTCTTCTATTCTCCCCCAACACTCCCTCTAACTTTCTAGAAGGGCAAGATGGATTTCTCTACCCCAGTGTCTGAATATCTTATTTCCCAGTTGCATATTAAAAAAAAAAAGAAAAAAGAAAATAAACATTTATTTTTAAAAGTTTGAGTTCCAGATATTTTCCTTTCTTCCCTCCTCACCTGCCAACACTGGGAAGATAAGCACTTCAATATAGGTTGTACATGTGTAGTTACACAAATCATTTCCATAATTGTTATATTGTGAAAGACTAACTATATTTCTCTCAATCTTATCCTGCCCCCCACTTATTCTATTTTCTCCTTTGACCCTATCCCTTTTCAAAAATGTTTGCTTCTAACCACCCTATTCCTGAAACTGCCCTCCCTTCTATCATTCCCTCCACTTATCCCCTACCTGCTACTTTCCTGTAGGGTAAGATACCCAATTGAGTGTGTATGTTATTCTCTCCTTAAGCCAAATTCAGTGAGAATCAGGTTGTCCCATTTGCTTTCACCTTCCTGCTCTTCCCCTCCATTGTAATAGTTTTCTCTTGCCTCTTTTATATGAGATAATTTACCCTAATCTATCTCTCCCTTTCTCCTTCTCCCAATAAATTCCTCTCTCACCTCTGTATTGGTCATTCATTTAAATTTGAAGATCTCATTTTGTTATGTCAAGTAAACAGGTACTTATCCCTTAGAAACTAATAAAACCTCTATGGCTAAGAGGCAGAGGGTGTGAACATTGTCTCCTTTTGCTGACATAACAGGAAAGGTTTGGCTGAAACAGGAAGCCAATTCTTTGTGTGTTTATAAGAAGAGACCCAGAGAGAGACAGTCAGAATTAGAATTTTTGCTCCTGGTGGAGGAAGCAGAATTGTCTCAGCATATGGGAGCTGGGCTGCTATTTGCTGGACTGAGAAGTGAGTTGGAGTTTTCTTGAGAGTAGAATCTGGTGAAGGCTGAAGTTGCTGCTGAGAAGGCCACCTGAAAGGCTGAGATTTGTTCTGGGTCCTAGGGCCAGCCAAACTGCTGGAGAATTGAAGAAGCATGACCAGGATAAGACTTTGTTTGTTTGTGGCTTGGTTGATCCTTGAGTTGTTGACAACAGAAGTTGTGAAGGTTTGAGATGTGCTGGACCCTGTGAAGTTCAGTGTGAAGCAAAAACTGCCCAGAGTACTAAACAAGGACCTGGGAGCTGTCTGCTTCTGAATCTAGGTGACTGTTTGGTGGATTCAGGTAGGAGCTGAGACCATGTAAGGGGATCCAGGAAATCTGAGAGACCACCCTGAGCAAAGTTGAAGAAAAAGCCTCTCCTTGGATATTGAATGCTGTGATGAAATTGAAGTTTAGTAGAGACCGAGGGGTTGAGGGCTTGTGTAATTTTCTAATGATCATATTTAGTGATTAATGATATTTAGTGACTGATTGCTAGATAAGTGACTGATTAAGTTAATCTATGATTGCCCCATGAGTGGAAGACTGACTTGTATTGTGAAATAATTGAATGATTAAGTAAGGAAGGTTTCCCCCTTAGGGAAACCAGATGATTATTCTTTTGTTCTTTGTTCTTAATTCTTTGTTCTTAATACTGTGACCACTTTGGTGAAAATTATGTGGCCATTCTAATGTTAAGCTGTTGTGAACACTATATTGTGATTTTCTGTTATAAGATATGATGTTGTGAATATTATATTGTGATTTCTTGTGAATGTTTGCCTTGATTTGTTATGGAATAAATGTAGTGTTCACTATATTGTGTAATCAGAACTTTAAAAGCTGTTCACAGTAGCATTCTTTTGGGAAGCTGCTTGTGCATGGTGTTAAAACCTCTTAATTTTATTTTTTAGAGATCATCCCTTCATATTAAACTCACCCTGTGCCCTCTGTCTATGTATACAAGAACATACATATGCTCACACTCACATATATATTTATATACCCATATACCCTCCTATACATACATATGTACATATATATATATATATATATATATACACATATATATTCCCTTCAACTGTTCTCATACTGAGAAAAAAAATATGAGTTTCAATTATAGTTTTTCCATGTAGGAATATAAATAGCTCAACATTATTAAGTTCCTAAGGAACTTACTGAGTTACTGCTCCTGAAGGACTGTGTTCAGCTCTCAGGAAGCTTCAATAGAGCGTTCCTGTTGGCTTGCCAGACTGTCTTCATCAGGAGATTTGTTTTCCTCTGTAACTTTGTGGGTTCTGTAGCTCTAAAGTTTGTTTAGAGTCATTTTTTTTACAGGTATTGGAATTGTTTGGAGCTAGAGCCCACACCAAGTTTGTGCTTCTACTCCAATGTGTGAATTTTCAAAGCAGAAATTATCTCCCACTTTGAAGGGTTTCAGGGTGATTACTTCTCTAGGTAACAGTGGCTATCTCATTCCTTTTAATGGAGTCCGTACAGATTCCCACTTCCCATTCAGTCATGATGGCCACCTCCACTTCCCAATTGTGAATAACTGAGGAGAAACTTTGAGCTCTCAACACAGTGACAGAATAGTTAAATCTTTCTGGATACTCAGTTATATGCTGGGGGCACACATGAGTGTTTCATACTCTTCAGATCAGGAGACTCAGTGAGATAGGGATTGGTTCTTTCAGGATCCAATGTTTTATCTCCCTGAAAGAGGGTCATCATTTCCGTGTAACAGAAATTCCTTTTGTATTGCTAAACTAAGAGGTACTTAACACCTAGTTCAGATTAAGCCTCTGATGTAACAGGAAGGGGTTGGCTGAAGCAGGAAGGTAATGTACTATATATAAGGAAAAACTCAGAGAGGAGGGTCAATTTCTTGGGACAAGGATCTGGAGGCAGAAGCTGCTGCCACTGGAGAAACAGAGAATTTCTCTTATCAGCATCTGAAGTCTGGGCTGCTACTGCTGGACTGAGATTTGAGAAAAAAAATGAGAATTGGTAACGGAGACAGATCTTCTTGAAGCAAACTCTGAGGAGGTGTATCAGCAAGCACCCCAGCACACCCAGGGTGGCTGCTAGCACAGGTTCTTAGATCTGCTTTTCTAAAGGAAAGCAACTCAAAATGGGTTAACAATTTTACTTTAATCGATCAAAGATCATTTACCTAGTTCAGGGGGAAAAGTCAGCACCCTGAACTTCAGAGAATACAAACAGAAGTTACAAACAAACAGAAAAACAGATCAGCAGACGGCCTCCAGCGTCTGTTACATCAGTTACCTATTCAGTTACCAGAGAGGGAAGCACCAACATCTGGGTTTTT
>CM053580.1:341402631-341437631 GCA_028627135.1 Pseudochirops cupreus | reverse complement strand
AAGATAGAAATCTGACTGACTTGATGTTTCTATCATGGATATGTAGATTAACCTTCAATATATTGATATTCCCATTCTAAGTAGCATATATTCAGAAATTTATCTTTTTAAAAAGACTGCTAGAGACATTAATAGTAATTTGCAATATATTAGAAAATAGTAGTATATATAAAGCAGAAAAAACAAAGATTCCTTTTTATTTTTTTATTTCATTTTGTTCTAAATATATATCATCCAAAAAACAAATAAAACAATAACGCAAAGTTCCTAAAGGCAGGTCTCATAATCATGAAATCCCAAGTTCTCCTCTTGCTTTTGAAATATATTAGCTGCTAAGAAGCGTCCACTTTATCAAAGCTGGTCCTCACACATACGATGTGTTTGTGATTGTGTACAAATTTCTCCTGCTTCTGCTCTTCTCACTTGGCATCAGTCCGTATAAGCCTCTCCAGGTAATTATGAAGTCCATCTCCTTCCCATTTCTTATAGCACAATAGTATTCCATTACATTCATATACCACAGCTTATTCAGCCATTCCCCAATTGATGGGCATCCCCTATATTTCCAGTTTTTTGCCACCACAAAGAGAGCTGCAATAAATATTTTTGTACATATGGGTCTTCTTCCCACTTCTATGATCTCTGGGATACAACCCCAGAAGTGGTGTTACTGGGTCAAAGGGTATGCAATTATTTATAGCCCTTTGGGCATAGTGTCAGATTGCTCTCCAGAATGGCTAATCAGTTCACAGCTCTAACAATGTATTAGTGTTCCAATTTTTCCACATCCTCTCCAGCATTTGTCATTTTCCTGTTTTGTCATCATAGCCATTCTAACTGGTGAGATGTGGTACCTCAAAATTGTTTTGATTTGCATTTCTTGAATCAATAGTGATTTAGAGCAATAGTGATTTAGAGCACCTCAGCAATGCGCAGTTATAAGACAACTCTACAAATCTCAGAATGGAAGGAGATGTCTACATTCAGAGAAAGATCTAGAGAGAACAGAGTTTAAATGGAGACTGAAGCAATCTACACACTATTGTTCTTTTCCATGTTTGGTTTTGTCTCTTCTTTCCCAGTGTTCACTTCATTGGCTAAAACCCTTCTATACAACCAGACTAATGTCCCATGTGAAAGTATTTGCAGATCCTATACTTGATTGCATGCTGCCATGGGGTGGGGATGGGGCAGAGGGGGAAGAGGGAATTGAGAAAATTTGAAACTCAAGGCACTGTGGAACTGAATCTTGTAAACTAAAAGTAAATAAACAAATCAATTAATTAAAAAAAAAAGAACTATATTAGCTGCCTCACCATAGACATTACTTAACTTATCACGTCTCAGAACTCTCCCTATTTATACCAGAAGTAACAGAAAATAGCAAATCCATATCGGTGAAAGGTCCACATTAGGGAATATTCTCATAGATGAAATAACTGGTATGATCTTTGTGCTCCCCAAAACAAAAAATCAAGTTTTTCAAGACTTTTATATGAATTATTTCATTTGATATTATTTTCATTCTACAAATGACTAAAATGAAACACAGAAATTCTCATTTCCAAAAGTTACACAACAAATCAGTGGTAAAACCAAGACCTGGAATTAGTTGTTCCTATATCCTTTAGTGTTTTTTTCTTGCATCTTTCAAAAGTTAACAAAACTACTATAAAATTCTTTGATAAAAACTATGATTTCACAAATGTGAAAACTTAAGTTCTACCAGGAGTCTTTCAGAATGACACACCATTTTCACATCTTCCATGAGTTAGTGGTGTTCAAATATCTACTACTGCATGATTTTATATTGGACCCAGGCAGTACTGTATTGTGATTTCAGAAGACATAAGCTCTATCACCTCAGGGAATCTCAGAAACATCATTTCAGATGAGGCACCCAAAGGCAATAAGAGATCTGTGAAAGTAGTAAGTCTCAGAGGCAAGTCCTGAATTCAGGCACTAGGCATCAATTTACTAACACAATTCATAAACTCTAAAAGTATAAAATGGCAATTCAGCACTGATTTTCAACTACAAAAAATAAATTTAATGTCATCAACAATAACAGGTTAAGGCTGAAGGTGTTTAACCTTTTCACATACATCATGTATCCCTTTGGCCGTCTGGTGAAATCTTTGGACTCAGAATAATGTTTTGTTTTTCTTTTTCATAATGTCAAGAGAAGTTTTGTAATAGTGCAAGGTCAGGGAAAAAATAAAAAGGTAACTTTTTTCCCCATCCAAGGTCACCTTCAAGGACCCCTTGAAAACCATTCGCAGACCCCTTTAAGAAACTGATATATGGAGCATTTGATGGAAGTAATATCAGACAGCCTTTTTGTGGTCAGCGTGAAACCCTGAAAACGTTCCCCTACACCTCCCAACCCTTTTGTCTCTCAATCCTATTATCCACTATTGAAAAGCTCTCCAGTAATTTTTTTTTAAAACATTCGTGCATTACTTAGACTAGAGTTTGGAGAGGCACTAACGGATGGAGTGCTAAGTAAGAACATTTTAGAAGCATTTGTGGTATCTTAAAAAAAAAAAGGCAGATTCTTCAATTTATTTGGGTCCTTCAAAGCAGTACTGGGCATAAGTCTAAGAGCTCTTCCACTTCAACCTCAACACTCAAAGGTAGTGCCAGTGAAGACTTTCAAATATTCCAGTAATCATGAAGTTTCTCTGATGAATAGAAATGATCAACCCTCATTAATAATTGAAGTGCAAGCTGAAGAATCAATTAAGCTTCAATTATGTAAACTGTAATCTAGTCCTTACATTGCAGTTATTAACATGCAAATGATAACTCTGCCTGACTTCTGAATTAAACATTCCCACTAAAAGTAATTAGTTTGATATCCTGATTCAAGGACACATGTAGCCATGGGAATAAACTATCCAGGTATAATATTATTTAATGCCATCGGACAAAATGGAAGGAAAAGGAAGATGGAGAGGAAACAAACAAAACCCCTAACAACACAACTTCATAATATAATCCTGAAAAACACAATGTAATTCAAATAAAATATTCATTTTTTAATCAATCAACAAATATTTATTTAGGTTCTATAGCACATAACATCTTCCTCTATTCTTCTGAAGACTGGAAAGAATGTGGAAATCAACTCTGTAAAGCAGTTTGCATTAGAAAATGAATGAAAACTGTTAAATACCATGGCGCTCCCCTCATTTCACTATGTTGCTGTTCATTTGCCAATGGAATGCAGGTGAGACATGTTACCCATAGAGCCCAGCTGTATTCATTTAGAAAGTAATTTTTCATGGGATATGAATGTCCCCTTTTGGTTTCCTTAGAGGTAGCAAAACAAATAATAAGAGGTTTTAAATGTCTTCTTTTATCATGACACTGATAGTTGTTCCTAAACAGAATTTACAAGAACATGTGTAGCAGGTGGTATAAAAAAATTTCCTTTTTATGCATTTGGAAACTTAACAGCACTTGAGCACAATGTAATATACATTGCTTAGAATCCCAATGCACTGACAGAATGCAGATTAACTTGCCTTTGGTAACCTCTAAAAGGAAAAACAATCCATTTGTCATGAAGAATAAATTAATACAGTATAGAGAATCTAAATAAACATGTGTTTGGTGGTCAATAACCTTGACTTTATAAAGGAGATTTGTATTCAAATGCATAATGGCTGCTTAAGTATACACAGAGAAGCGAACCTAAAGTAATTACATGAAATAATGATTTGTAATTTTTTTTTAAAGTGAATTATAGCTTGGTTCAGGACTTTAGTTCACTATTTTATCATACTCACAATTAAAGCCATGAAATAGTTCTCCAAGCTTCCTAATAGCCAACTGAAGTATGAACAATCAATCGATATTTCATTATATTTCTTCAATACATCTGGGACCTTTAATTGTAGCTATTCCATTCAGGGACACAGATTACAACCCTTCCACAATGCAGTAGTGATTATCTTTCAGAGGGACTGTGGCAAAAACAAACAAATAAACAAATAAATACTCATTCTCTGGCAAACTTCATGATTGTGGAATCACAGATCTATAGTTATATGAATGAGAGAAATGGACTTCCGGCTATCAGGAGTTTAGTTATTTTACTACGTTGTAAGACAGATACACTACTACACAGGCTTCTAGCCTGCTAGAACACTCTTGATCTGGTTAGAGATGAAAGACACTAAGACTGCTTCAAAGGGGCTAATAATGTTACTTTATTCTAGTCTAGCCCTCTCACAAGGACTGCTGATAATGGTAGCACAACTCTTACAGTCTTCCTTAATCACCGTTCTTGCAGGGGCCTGTGAGAAGGGGTGACAACTACCCCTAAGACTCAATGGGGTCAATTGAGACAGGCACAGCTTTTATATTTCCCTTAATCCCTCAAGCCCCAATAGGGGCTGGTTGAAGCAAACACAGATTCTTCCAAACCTTGATGGGGGCCAGTCAAGGCGCGCGCGCGGGCACACACACACACAGCAGTTTAGCTTGAGCATTCAACCTTAAGGGTTCCCCACCCCTTGACCACGCCCACCTACTTTATAGGGCAAAATACAAAATAGGCATATTGCCAGCAATAGCCTCACAAGTGTATATCACCTCATCCCTATATCTCACTGTGCAGTTCCAGTGTATATTTACAATTTAAGCATAAGTATTTATATTACTTTTCATTATTTAATACTTCACAAGTGTGTGTAATGCTAAGCAAAGGCAACTTTCAAGGTTAGAAATACCACCATAGTAACTGTCCATTTTATTCAGTGATTAAATTAAGGCAAAACATTTACAGAAAAGAGAAAATCAAAATACAGCATTCACCAAGTGTAATTCAATAATTTGGTAAGTCCTTAATTGGATCTAAACACTACTCCACCCCGGGGCAGTACATTCATTTAGTCAATCACAAAGTCTTTCTTCTCAAATGGAGATTAGTTTCCAGTCATAAACAAAGTACAATCATTTGGTCAGTCACAGAGCACAAAAAGTCAAAAATTTCCCACCCCTAGACCACAGTTGAATTACAATTATCATTAGTTAACACCAAGGACCTTCTCAAAAGGCACTGTGGGCTGTGGAGAGCACAAAATGCCATCTACCCCTAAGTGAGAAAGATATCATCATGACATTTAATACCCAAGGAGAGGTCTTTTCTTCATCTTGACCTGAGGCAAGTTCTCAGCAATCTCTGTTCCTGGGGAGACAAAGCTTAACAAAGCCAAAAGATTGCCAGTGCCCTTATCAATTCACTCTTTGCCTGCAGAAGAGTCCCAGAACCCCTGAAAACATCAGCAAGACCCTCTTCCAGGATTTCTGTACACATACAACAAGAAAATCCTTCTTCAGGGCATCTGAACCAACAATAAAGTTCCAGGACCTCTGCAACAACAGCATTATCCTTCATCAGCAGACAAATCTGGCAAAACAGACAGACAGGACGGCTAGGTTGCACAGTGAACAGAGAACTGGACTAGGAGTCAGGAGGACCTGAGTTCAAATCCGGCCTCAGACACTTAACACTTACTAGCTGTGTGACCTTGGGGAAGTCACTTAACCCCAGCTACCCTCAGGAAAAGCAAAAGACAGACAGACAAAATACCAGCATCACAGCCATGCCTCCTCAGTTCTCAGTAGCTCTGGGTGGCAGTTCTCAAAAGTCATAGGCAGCTCCAATTGACCCTCAGCAGTCTCTCAGCAACTCTTGCCCCTGGCAATTCTCCTCTCTCTCTGCCTCCATGATACTGCTCCCCAAAAGTTCTTCTGGCTTCCTTTGCTTGGGCCTATCTCTAAATCCACTATACCAACTCCTCCCAGTGCAGCCCTCTCTCTTCACATTAACAAGTCCATCCCACAAGTGGGATTCACAAGCTCTGGGTTTTAACACTACCCAAAAACCAAGCCAATACAAGGGGATCTTTATGAGAACTCATAACTAATGCTTGGGACCAAGAGACTGTTATGGCTATAGATCCTGGGAAACTGAACTCTACTTTTGACACATGCTAAAACTGACCATACTTCCCTCTAGACCGGGTGTATTTGAGGATAAGTGTATCACAGGCTTTTGAGGGAATTTTTTTTAACAACCATTTGGAACATGCCACCTTAATGAATATACCTTTGTGAAAGATAAGTAAAAAGGAGTAAATTATTTTCAAATAAAATGGCTGGAGAGAAGCAAAACAGCAGGGTCTTAAGTTAATGGCATTAGTGACTCATCCTTGACTTCTTAAGGGGATTGAATAGATGATGTGGGCCCTAACCCTGGGAACATTGTTTGCTTATGCAAGTGGGAATTGGGTAAAGTATCCTCAAAGCTTACATGGAACACATATGTTTGCTAATAGAATCAAAGAATGTTCATACCAGAAAGGAACTTAGAGATTACCTAATAAGAAGAGAAAGCATTGATATAACATTTTAAAATTTGAAAAATACTTTGCAAATGCTATATCATTTGATCTAAAATAGTGGATTCAGACTCAATCCCAGACTTCTAAAAGTGTGTATTCTAATCTATCCAAACTATGTTATGAAATTTCCATTTTTCTTCACAAAGCCAATTACTCAGTGGTCATTGACAATCATTCAATCTCTCATTATGCCAGGTGATAATCTGAGGTTATAAATTATTAGATGGTTGCTCTGAAGGGGTAAAGGAAGTTCATTCATTTGGAATTCATCAATGGAGGAAGTTCCCATAATAAATAAAGAACTCATACCCTTCTGCCTCATCATTGTACTACATATAAAAATAAAGCAAATCATTTAACATTTCTTAAATGGCTTATATGAAATTATTCAAATTCTGTTAAATTTAAAATGCCCCATTATCACATAAAAATATAGGACATAAAATAGTTATAATTGCTTTGCACCTTTCTGTGTGAAGTTGTTTTTTTCTAAGTCTGAAGCCAAATTTTAGATTACCACAAGGTAAATTAAATAAATTATAAATATATAAATATGACATAGAAATAAATTTCTTGAAAAAAGATATAATAGAGGGGGGTGTAGGCAAGATGGTGGTGTAGAGGCAGGAAAATGCCACAGCTCCCACATAGCCAACTCAAATAGCCATAAAATATGACTCTAAACAAAATTTAGGGCTCCAGAACTCACAAAAATACAGAAAAACACATCTTATCAAAGTTGAACTATTTACATGCCAACATGGAAAAACGATAATTGTAACTTATGAAACTTTTCTCAGTATGAGGACAGGTGAAGGGAATGCAAATCCATATATATGCATATATACACATATGTCTATATAAGAGGGTTTACATATGCGTACGAACACATCTGAGTATGTGTATAGATGTGTACATAGAGGGCACAAGATCGACTGAATAGGAAGGGATGATACTTTAAAAGGTGAAATTCTGAGGTGGGAGAGCATTAGAATGAGAAGAGACAGGGAGAGACAGAATGAGGTTAATCATCTCATTTAGAAGAGGCAAGGGATAACTGTTACAATGGAGGGGAAGAACAGGAAGGCAAAAGGGTCCCTTACTGTCACTATATTTGGCTTAGGGAAGGAATGACATAAACTCTAAACTGGGTATCTTGCCACACAAAAGAGGAGAGGGATTGGGAATGAAAGGCGGGATGAGGAGGGGAGGGTGGGGGTCAAGGGTGCTGGAAGCACACACTTATATAAAGGGACAGGGTAGAGAACAGAACAAGGAAGGGGAGGGATAAGAAGGAGGGAATATAATCAGTCTCTCACAATATGTTCACTGTGGAGATGTTTTGTGTAATTAAACATGTACAGCCTGTATTGAATTGCTTGTCCTTCCAGTGGGGGTGAGTGACGAGGGAAGAAAGGAAAGAATCTAGAATTTAATGTTCTTTAATCAAATGTTAAAAATATATTATATATATATATATATATATATATATATATATATATATATATATATTATTAACTACATGCAATTGGGAATTAATATATACAGGCACTGGGGCATGGAGACCCATCCTGCTCTACCAGAAAGTCAGAAGGGTAATGGGGGAGGACATAGGAGAGAGTAGATTGGAGGAGGGTCTATAAAGTGGGATGGCTGTTTTGAGATGGTGGGTAAAGATGGGGAGAAAATTTGTAACTCAAAATCTTGTGGAAATGAGTGATATAAACAAGAAAATAAATAAATTTATTTATTTTTAAAAAATAAGTTGATTTTTAGAAAAAAAAATTATACCATAGATCTCTCCAGGTGATCAAAGAAGAGATGTGAAAAAGTAAATAAAACCTGTCACACACACACACACACACACACACACACACATCCATACACACACAACACATACACATTATAATATCTTTTGCCTACATTTAAATACCTGCAAATTCACCCAGAACAAACTTAAATTTTCATTCCTTTATGATATGGAACTTTGCAAATTATGCTCTAGAAGTATGAAACTGAATTCCTAATGAGGAAAGCAGCTGCTAAGACTTCTGTTTGAAAGTGGCCATGATGTAAAAGATATTCTTTAACATTAACTATGAATTAGGAGGGCATCTTTCATGAGAAAGTTGGGTTTTCATTAATGCCAGGCTGACATTTGCAAAATTGATTTGTGTTGACATTTAAAGTACTTCTGCTACAATGCAGGTCCATGTCTGACATTAAGGAATCTAAAATACATTGGTTACGCTTAAAACGCTTCTCAAAGAACATTGTTATTTTACAAGATGGAGAACATAACAACTATTGAAGTGTGAGCACAGAGAAAAGCACTGGTAGTATCTGGTCCTACAGCCAAATCTCAAATAAGGATCAATTTGCAGCTTTAAACCACTTGATGGACCACTGCAAGCAACCAGAAAGTAAAGAGGTTCTGGTGTTCCTGAAACTAATAAAGGTTTCTCAAAGTTTTCAACTTATTATTTGCCAATATTTGATAAATAAGCAATGACAAAAAAGAATATTCTAGAGAAGGGAAAAGGAAAATGGAACATTATTTTTTGAAGTTCCTTTGGTATTGAAGTATGATTTTGAAATCTGCCCAAAATATTTAAAATTTTCTTTAAAAGTTCTTTTCTAAGTTTTAATATACTTTTATAATTGAAACATTTCATTCAAGCTGTAGCATATACCCCTTACCCCAATTTTTTTTTCTTTTGAAACATACACAGAAAGGGAGCAGCTACTTGATATATGATGAGGGATAACAATGTCTGTCTTTCATTTATGTTGAAGTGCCTTAGCTCTGTGTGTGTGTGTGTGAGTCAGAGAAAGAGAGAGACAGAGACAGAGAAAGACACAAAGAGACACAAAGAGAGAAGTATGTTGAGATAATTCAAAGGGAGAGGACATGAGGAAGAATACTGGATTTGGAATCAGAGAGCCTAGCTTAGAATCCTGCCTTTAGTATTTATTACTTGGGTGACTTTAGAAAAATCACAACCTTTCTGGGCATCCGTTTTCCTCAGCTGTAAAATGAAGGGGTTGGACCAGATGGTTTCTCAGGTATCTTTAAAATCTACATCTGTGATTCTGTAAGAAGATAGAAGTAATAATATATCCCTGATATTATTATAGTTTTTAGAGTTAGTATGTGCTTTATAAAATTTAACCTGTACATTCCATAACCCTGTGAGGCAGAATTTCAGAGACTGTTATTCCTGTTCAACCGAGGCTCAGAGAATTTAAGTGAATTATCCAAGATTATACAATTGCAAGTGTCAGAGGATGGATGCAAAAGCAGGACTTCCTGACTCCAGATCTAGCATTTCTTTTACATAACACACTTCTGGTTAAATAAACAAAGGTACTTTGAACTACAAATTCAGAAACAAAATATGTTGATAAAGGTAAGTAAATTTCAGTGATAAAAGTAGAAAATTTTACTCTAGCTACTTAAATTTTACCCAAATATTTACATAAATCTTTTCACAAAATATTCTATGTTCAATGGGGAGTATAAATAAGATTATAATTATAGCTGAAATGTAGCATGTTAAAATTTATAAGCATTATCTGATTTTAACCACATTAAACTTTGTTAGGTAGGCACCAATAGCTATTCACAGATGAAGAAACTGAGCCTCAGAGAGTTAAAGTGACTTTTATAGCATCACAAAATTTATAAAGATAAAAGGTGGAATATTAAACTCAATTTAGAAAAGAATTTTATATTGTTTTTCATTTTACTATTATGAAAACTATGGAAGAAATGAGGGCAAAATAATTACATGTTCAGATGGATTTCAAAATGCTTGAATAACCAGATAATAAAAATAGCCATTGATGGTTGAAGAAGATTAACTTTAGGAAAGGATTCTGGGAATTTATGCTCATTGTTCTCCCTTTTTGGTCAAACTGGGCAGGACAGCTAACATATAAGATGACAGAATTGATAGGCTCAGACCTTGGGAATTAAAATTGCATTCAATATTGATAAATATTAAAATTTCATATTTTTAAAAACACTGCAAAAGATTGGGAAGGAGTTCTGTAAAAGAGCTGCAAGTTCTACCATTATGAAAGAAGTGAATGTCATTTTACACTATTAAGAGAAGAGAAATCTTGTGTCTAGAAATAAGGAATTGAGAGTGTCTCTGTTCCCCTCCCTCGGCAGACCACATCTGTAGAATTGTTTCTACTTTGAAGTTCCACCTTTAAAAAAAAAAATTATAAGTTAGATAAAATCTTAAAGCAGGTGACCAGTAGGATAAAGAGCTACAGGAGGGCAATTTGAAGGATCCAGAGATGCTGAGTCTGGAGAAGAGAAGATGCACCAACAATATGATAGCTATCTTAAGATATTTGAAGGATGGTCTTATGGAAGTCAGTCCCTTAATTAAACTTACTCTACTTGACTTGAGTGAAATAAAGTGGGAATAAGGGATGAAATCAAGAGAGGTGAATTTAAGCTTAATATGACAGTGGGGCCAGCGGACAGTGTTCAAATACTTTTAGCTCCCCTCAAGTTGAATGGGCTGCCTCAGGAGGTGTTACCTTCTCCCTCATTAGGGGTATTTAAGTAAAGGCTAGAGGAACACATTTTGGGTACATGATTGGGGGAATTCTTTCTCAGGAGTGAATGGGAAAAGATGAATACTGAGTTTCCTTTCAACTCAGACTCTGAAATTTTATGATTTTGTGAAATTTTGGAATATTGAACAGCAAACATATAAATTATCTTAATGTATTCTAATCATTACCCAATAAACCTTGCTTATATTACCTCTATTTTTTTCTCAGATTGGAAAATGCAGATACCAAGAGATTAAATTACTTACCTCAAGACCATATAGCTAATAGTAAGCTGACAGAGCTAGAAATAAAATTTAGATTTTCTAACTTCAAGTGCATTATTCTTTACATGACCTCATAGCTGTTTAGATTGGTACACAATGGAGGAGCAGAGCCAAAATGGTGTAATAAAAGCAGGAACTTTCTTGAGCTTGTCCCCCAATCACTTCCAAAAACCTATAAACAATGACTCTAAACAAATCTTAGAGCTATAGAACCCTCAAAGTGATGGACTGAAACACATCTCCAGGTGAAGACAGCCTGGCAGGTCAATAGGAAGAGTTTACACACTAGACTGGGAGGAGAGTGCAGTCCTTCAAGGGCCATCCTGGCACAGACTGGGTCAAAGTAGAGCTCAGGGAACTGAATCACTGGCACCTACTGCAGTTTCCAGACTTTTTAACCCACAAATGCCAAAAACAAAGTAGAAGGTCAGTGGAAAAACTCTGTTGGACCTGGGTGAGAGAAGAGAGTAGTCTGGCCTCAGGCCCAGGACAGCAGCAGGGGCAAAAAGCAGCAGCAGCAGTGCTGGTGGCAGCTGCTTCAAGAAGTCCAGGGAAAATGGTGGCTGGATCAAACAGCTTAGAAAAGGGTCACTGCAGGGATCTCTTTGCTGGTGCTAAGGCAGAATTATTTTGCTCTGCCCTGCTTGAATCTGGGTCACAGTCTTGGGTGATGGTCCTCTGGTGAGGAGGAGCACTGGCATGGTAGAGCTTGTGGTGGCTGTGGACAGGGAGTTCTTATCACAGTTCTGAGGCAAAAAAAGAATGGTTGTGGTCACTCACAGACAAGGCCACAGGCCAGGAGAGGGGAAAACACCTGCCCTTGAATCATTTTGCTTAGAAGAATTGAAAATTCACAGGTGCCTAGAAGTAGTTCTGACAACAGCTGTGAAAAACCTCAGTGCTCTCTACCATGGAAGCAGAGTTCTACTTGGTAAAGAGCTCAAAAGTCAACTAATTGGCTGGGAAAATGAGCAAACAGAGAAAAACAATCAGACTGTAGAATCTTTCTTTGGTGACAAAGAAGAACAAATCATATAATCAGAAGAAGACAAAAAAGTCAAAACTGCATCAAAAGCAGCCAAGAAAAATATGAATTTATCACAGGCCATGGAGAAGCTCAAAGAGGATTTTGAATATCAAGTAAGAGAAGTAGAAGAAAAATTGGGAAGAGAAATGAGTGATGCAAGAAAATCATGAAAAACAAATCAATAGCTTGCTGAAGGAGATCCCCAAAAATACTAAGGAAAATAACACCTTAAAAAATAGACTAATTCAAATGGCAAAAGAGGTCCAAAAAGCTGATGAAAAGAACAACAAAAAACAGAATTGGCCAAATGGAAAAGGAGATCCAAATGCTCACTGAAGAAAATAATTCCTTCAAAACTAGAATGGAGCAAATAGAAGATAATGACTTTATGAGAAATCAAGATATTATAAAACACATCCAGAAGAATGAAAAAATAGAAGGCAATGTGAAATATCTCATTAGAAAAACAACTGCTCTGGAAAAGAGGTTATTCAATAATGGTAATTCAAAAATAATTGGACTAAATGAAAGCCACTATTATAAAAAAAGAGCATATACATCAATATTCAAAAAATTTATCACAAAAAAACTGCTCTGATATTCTAGAACCAGAGGGTAAAATTGGAATTGAAAGAATCCACTGATCACCTCTTGAAAAAGATCCCAAAAAGAAAACTCATAGGAATATTATAGCCAAATTCTAGAGTCCAAGTCAAGGAGAAAATATTACAATCAGACAGGAAGAAACAATTCAAGTTTTGTGCAAACATAATCAGGGTATCACAAAATGTAGCAGCTTCTACATTAAGGAACTGAAGGGTTTAGACTATGACATTACAGAAGTCAAAGGAGCTAAGATTAAAACAAAGAATCACCTACCCAGCAAAACTGAGTATAATACTTCTGGGAGAAAAATGGAAATTCAATGAAAAAGAGAACTTTCAATCATTCTTTATGAAAAGAACAGAGTTGAACAGAAGACAGGACATTCAAATATAAGAATCAGGAGAAGCATGAAAAGGTAAACAGGAAAAAGAACTCATACAAAACTTACTGAAGTTGAACTATTTATATTCCTACACAGAAAAATGATATTTGTAACTCATAAGATTTTTCTCAGTATTAGAATAGTTGAAGGGAATGTGTGTGTGTGTGTGTATGTGTGTGTGTGTAAGTATAGACAAAGGGCATAGAGAGAGTTGAATATGAATGGATGTTATCTAAAAAAATAACATTAAGGAATGAGAGAGGAATATATGGGGAGAAGCAGAAAGGCAGAGATAGAAGAAGCTAAATTATCTTATGTTAAAGAGGCAAGTCAAAGCATTTCCAATGGAGGGGAAGAGCAGGTAGGTAAAAGGGAATGAGTCAACCTTACTCTCACTGGATTTGGCTTAAGGAGGAAATACCATACACTCTCAACTGTATATCTTACACTCTAGGAAAGTAGAATGAAGGGGGATAAGAGGGAAGCGTGATAGAAGAGAGGACAGATTGGGGGAGGGGACAGTCAGAAGCAAACACTTTTGAAAAGGGTCAAAGGAGAAAATAGCATAAATGGGGGGTGGGATAGAATGGAGGGAAATATAGTAAGTCTTTCACAATATGAGTACTATAAAAATGTTAGGCATAACTACACTTGTATAACCTATATTGAATTGCTTGTCTTCTCAATGAGGGTGGGTGAGGAGGGTAGAAAAGAGAGAATCTGGAACACAAAGTTTTAAAAACTAATATTAAAAGGTTGTTTTTACATGCAACTGGGAAATGAGATATACATAAAATGGTGTATAGAAATCCATCTTACCATATAAGAAAGTAAGGGGGAAGGGGGAAAGGGAGATGAGGAAGACAGAAGAGATGGCAGAATGGGGGAAGGGATAATAAGTATACTTCCCATCTTGGGGTGGGGGGTAAGAGAGATAGGGAGAAAATTTGGAACTCAAAATCTTGTGGAAATGTATGTTGAAAACCAAAAATAAATAAATACATTTTGGAAAAATAAAATAAAAAAAGACTGGTACACAACCTTTCTAAGATCCCAAAGTTATAGTAAAGAAGCACATGTAGTGGGGAAATGATCTCATAAAGTATTTTTCAAAGATGATATATCTGCTGACTAGGCAATATGAAAGATAAAAGATCACTCCCCATAGTTGCAATGTAGACATAGATACACTCAGTTTTTTTCTCCTCTGTAAAACGAGGGCATTGAACTAGCTCCCTTGCAGATACTATACCTAATTAATATTTTTAACACCTCAATACAGACATGTAATCTAGGACATTTTACTGCAGGACTACATCAGCAGTATAGAGAAACACGGTGCCTCTCTGTACGACAATATTTAGATTGAAATGTATGTTTTTTTAAGTTCTCTTAAAACTCTTAGTCCATGTTCTTATAATCCAATAACCAGGAAAATATTAGTTGTAAAAAAAAAATGAAGATACTTAGGCACAGAAAATTTCAGAGTAGTCCAACTATAATCCTGTATCAAGATATTAGCTCTCTTTCTTCCTCTGTCTCTGTTTCTCTCTGTGTCTCTATCTGGATCGCTGCATCTCTGCCTCTTTCTCTCTGTCTCTCTCTGCCTCTGTGTGTCTTATTGTTAAACTGTGAAGACAGTGATATAAAAGCTTGTTCTTAAACACTGGAAATGAAATTTCCTATTTGTTCTGCTTAAAAATACCAGGCATAGGTAGCACTAACAAGTGTGGGAGTTTGGTGTATTTCTTAGGATCTTCCCTATGCCTGTCCCCTTTTCACACCTAAGATACAGCTGCATTTCCCCTCCAATTGTGTTTATAAAGATGCAGAAAGTGAAATAGACATGATTTTGTACCAGCAGAATGATACCAACAATAACATACAATTGAATCTATATATTGTTACACAGAGAGGCACCATGCTGCTCTTCATTGCTGATATATTCCTGCAGTTGGAATTTCCTTGAACATATATCTCTAATGATGTATTAAAAATAATAATTGTGTATATGTAAGAATTAGTGACTTAGATAAGAGATTTATTTTAAAATTTGTATGAAAACAAAATCCTCTTCACTCATGGCACCAGCAGCATTAGAATTTTCTGAAGCTACTTGTTGAGATCTCTGTAACCCACATTGGTCTTATTTGGAATCTATGGTTAGATGTTGGCCTAGCCAGTGGATTTTCTATTCTAATATGTGAAGAAAAGTAGTAAGACTGTGTCTTTTTATTTTATACATATGTGTATATGTACATATGCATATATATATGCACACTCACATATATATGTGTATATGCACAAATATAACTTCCCATCCTTTTGTTTTTCCTCTTGTTAGGCTTGTGTTATCTTTCTCGTGACAAAAAAAACTATGTCACATAAGAGTCAGCTGTTCTTATTCCTTTTTGCCACATTAGGCAAAAAAAAAAAATTGGCTGAGGAAAGGCAGTGTGGTATAATGGAAAGGGGTAGACTTTTGGACCTGGATTTAAATCTTGGTTCAGTTATCCTTTTTCCGTTACCACTTTGGGCAATTTAAATTCTCATGGCACCACTTTTCTTAACTGTACAATGAAGAGAACAGAACAGGCCAGGACATTTCCAAGGTCCCTTCCATTTCTAAATCAAGGCTATTGCTAAGATGAACTTACCTTCCCACAGTACACTTTGTACACAGTCACACAGAGAGGAGATTTATTGGGTCAAGATCAATGAAATCAGTACATATAAATAAAATTATGATGATGTGTGACTTGATTAATGTTACTTGAGAAGGGTGAAAACCAATATCCACAATTATGAATAATCACAGAACTCTACTAATGTAATAAAAATTTAAATTTAAATTAGCAAAGAAATTACATTTCCCATGTAAGTTTCATTAGATTTGATGTTAAATATACCATATCCTATTTGTTTTTAATGCAAAAAAGATACATTCTAATTAGTGTGATTTTGAGAATTTAATTTATAAACTATCTTACCAGTTAATTAACTTTTGGAGAAAGGATGATTCAGCTTACCAGCTGCCTTATCTGAATTTGCATTTCAATATAGTTTGAAGTTGATATGTCAAACTAAAGACATCTTAATATATTTACTAAAGCTGAGTGAAACATTTAATTTTGATATTTTAGCCGAAAGAATTTATTTTGCTAACAGAAGCTCTGCTATTTTTTGTGGATGATATTTTAATTCCTATTCTGTTTTACTTGTAAATTCAAATTACTATCTTACATAAGACCATGAAATAAAGAATACAATGCATTTAGAAAATTAAACCTTTGAACAACAGTTGAAAATATTAATAGTTATTGACATAGAGCCAAAATGGTATCCATTAATAAGATATTTTCATTTAAATATAACATATTTTTAAAATTTAAATATGCAACTGTAATGCCTCTGTTTGTTAATAAAGCTATCATGTAAGAGTTAAAAACCAGCTGTGGTAGTCACGCTTTCAGTAACATTAAATCATTGTCCTTGAAAATTGTGTTATTATGGTTCTAATATGAGTCTATATTGATCTGACTGCAGGAAGCAGCCTTCCTCTTTTTTGATTGTGCTAAAAACTCATAAATGTAAAAAACAAAGTTCCAATTTATGCACTATTTGTTTCCTCGCCACTTTCATTTTCAATGACTAATGAACACCAACAGCTTGGAAACTGTTTAAAGTCCACAGGTAATTACCAGAAAGTAAACTGAATTACGAGGCTATGACTTCTAATACAATGTTTACTACATGATCCCCATTGTTATTTTCAACTGGGAATTTCTTTATCAAAAAATCAATAGAAACTTTCAGTCTTGCTGGGGTATAGAAATCCAGCTTTTCTGATGTTATAAGAATTATGTGTTGGAAGTAAGTCAATTGCAGCTGCAATAACAATGTTTATAACCTCTATCATGATTTTATATAATTTTAAAGAAAATGGGTATTATAGGCTATGGTTTAAGAAAAAAAATTCAGATTTGAAATTTCTCTTTATTGAGCTTCTTGATATGATTTTATATTCACATATGTGTGTATACATACATACACATGTGAATTTATGGAATGAAATAAGCATTTCTCTAAGTTAATATAATAAAAAAAGATTAATGCACATGATTTTAGTAAGAAAATTTCATTCAAAACTACATGGAACCTTTCTGTAATCCCAGGCAAGCACAGGCAATCTGATTGCTACAAGTTGTCTTTACACTGAAAGGAGCAATGCATCATCAGCAACAGTAATCTTAATAGAATTTTTTTGTCTTGATTAAATCCCTTAGAAAGACTGCAGTTTTCTTTCTCATGGGAAATGTGTAACTTGTATTAGGTTCTTCATCATATGTGTCCTAAGTTTAGATAATAAATCAGATATTTCCCCATATATATCTTTAAAATCTTCCCAGAAAAGAAAATAGCATATTCTACCTACCTACTCTACAGTTTCAAAGTGAAACCCTCCCAGATAATGTATCCTGTCAGCTTCATAGAATTACAAGTTTAGAGTGAGATGGCACCTTATTTTCCATCTATTCCAACTCTATCATTTTCGACATGAAGAAACTGAGGTCCAAAGAAGGTAAATGATGTGCTATAATAATAATTAAATGTCTCTATAAAATTTGTTAAGATCGTGATTTGCAGTATGAAAATAGTGTCTAATATCGAGAGCCTTCATAATGTGTGACATATTTCTCGTATTATCTCTTAGTAAATGAAGGACAATTTGCTTACCGAAAGTAAAGCCCTCTGATTAAGGAGAATAGTATGACAGAGAAAATAAACTCTTAAGAATTTGTAAGTGATCACTATAGCAATTCTTTTGTGAATGCCTGTGATGGAAAAGACAAGACAAGCATTAATCCAGGAGATCATAAAGATAAATTTCCTAGCTCTGTCCAAAAAATAAATGATCAATTAAAAAAAGGCATCACTGAAATCAAATCAGAAAAGAGAGCAAACAAACTGCTTATTGTGTATTATGTCTGGTAATAACCCTAAGTTAGTCTTAAAATGAAACTAAGGTTCAAAATATTTTTAAAAATACATACAGTTTAATGGAAAGATCAAAAGAATTGTAATAGAAAAATTCAGAAATCTTAGGTTTAAGTCTTGGTTTCGCCATTTAATAATTCCATGAATTTAGTTAAAATATGACAATATGCTCAATCTGTTCATCTACAAAATGAGCAGATTAGATAAATTTTAAGATACCTTCTATCTCTAACATTTTTTTTTTGCAAAATTTTTAAATCAGGATATTTTCCAGTGTTTTCCTATACCCTTACTTATAGTGTAATTAAGACCCAGTGCTCTACACAATACCTGGCACATAGCAGGTACTTAATAAATGATAATTAGTTCCTTGAAGAAATATTTGTCAATCTTAAAATGTCATTACTTTGACAAAATTAGATGAAAGAATATGCCTAAACTACTTCCTTTAAGGAACAGGAAAACATCTTTACCTTAAAGTGACCACTTTCCCAGTAAGGTTTTCTACTGCAATTATATCTTAGACACATTATCTGCACATATTCCATAAGAGATAGTGTTGGAAGAGAACTAAAAGAGGGGCTAATGGAATATTTTCAGGGGTAGTGCTAGAGTACAATGTAGTGAATTTTTTAAAAAATTATTAGACTTTTAAACAGGGTAGAAATTCAGAATATCTTAGTTCTTATCTCAGATCCTACTGTGTAACCTATCCTCTTTTGATTTAATTCCAAGATCTTTTCAATGAAATCATCGATTATTTGAGTTCTAAGAAAAACGTATTTTTACATTTTTTAGGTGTCCAGCTTGGGCCATAGTCTCTTATGTCAGGTGTAGTTATCATTTCAATAACTCATTCAGCAAACATTTATTAGGTCCTCTCCACGTACCAAGGGCTATTTGAGGCATGGAGCATACTAAGAAAATGAAACAGTCTCTGACTTCAAGGAGCTTAAATTTGATCTTTATGCAGATGACTTTCATTTCTATAGATTTAGTACTAGTCTCTTGATAAGTTCCATTCACACATTGCCTACTGCCTATTAAACACTTCCAAGTGGATGCTCTTTATGCACTTAACTCACTATGGTAAAAACAGAATTAACTCCCCTTCCCCTGAAGACTTTTTAAAAATTCTTCTGTTACTTTTGAGGTTACTACTAAATATTTAACCATCCACAACCTGAGTCACTCAACTTTGCACTGTTACTTACCATCACCCTATTCTCAACTACCATCCACTTAATTGTTAAGTATTGTTGACTTTACAGAATTGTTTGTGGATTACCTAGTTTCTCTAAAAGCAAAAGCCTTTTCTCTAATCACACAATTCTCATGGAATCTGGTAACAGCCTCTGACTTTAATCTGTCTTCTACTTTGCTGACAGGGAGATATCACTAAAGTAGAGGTCTAAGCCACACCATTTTTCTGTTCAGAAAGCACCTAATTCCCTACAAAATAAAATGCAAAATACTTAGGCATTTACAACTTTTCAGAATGGTCCAGGCTCTGCTTCCAGGTTACTGAATGTTATATATCCTCATGTTCTCTTTGTTTTACTGCAATGGTAATGGGATCTGAAGATCTTCCATGCCCCTTGAACTAGCTGTCATAGTAGGAAGGGATGGGTCAGGAAGGAGCAGAAGCCCAGTAGGTGCCAGACTTGAGCTGGCTTGGTGACGGGAAGCAGTGGTGGCAGCATGAACTTTTTTTTGAGCCAGCCAGAACTTCTGCTGAGGACTCCTGCTGAAGACTGCCGAGGATGGGAACTGCAGGAGGCCAGAGCTGCTGGGAGCTAGCTGCATGGACACCAAGCTGTTACCATGAGTGAGGAGAGGAGGATCTTTGCCTTTATTCACATGGTGTTTTCCAACAATATAAATGATATTCCTGAGGACAGGTATTGGTTTTTTGTTTGTTTGTTTTATCTTTGTATCTCAGAAATCAAGTACAATATTTGGCATATATTTGGCCATTAATAAGCATTTGCTGTAAATGAAAACAATTCTGAAATATTTCCTCACACTTATATTATTGGCGAACAGAAGAAGAAAACTGGGACACCAATGAAATGATGATGGAGTTGTGAAGTGGTGCAACCATTCTGAAGAAATATTTTGAACTATCCCCAAAGGGCCAACAAACTGCATACATTTTGACCCAGCAATACCTGTACTAGATCTGTAATCCAAAGAGGTCAAAGGAAAGGGAAAAGAACCTATTTGTACGAAAGTATTTGTAACAGTTCTTTCTGTAGTAGCAAAGAATTGGAAACTGAGAGGATGACCATCCTTTAGGTAATTAGTTGAACTAGTTGTGGCAGTTATTGTGATGGAACACTATAATGCTGCAAGAAATATCAGGTGGCATGGTTTCAGAAAAACCTGTGTTGCCTTACATGAATTGATGCACAATGAAACAAGCAGAACTATTGTACACAGTAACAGGTATATTGTAACAATGATCATTAACAACATTATAACAATGAAAATAGGAAAGATTTGGCTACTGTGATCAAGACAATGATCTAAGACAATTTAAATGGACTCATGATGAAAAATGTTATCCACCTGTAAAGAGAGAACTGATGAATTCTGAGTGTGGGTTGACGTATGCCTTCTTCAATTTATTATTCTTGCTTCTTTTGTGTGTGTTTTTTTCTTTTGCAACATGGCTAATTTGAAAATATTTTTCAATATATAATTAATATCACATTGCTTGGCTTTTCAAGGGAAAGGACAGGGATAGGAGGGAGGGAAAGAATTGGGAACTCAAAAATATTTTTCAAAAGTGAATGTTAAAAAATTTACATGCAATTGGGAACTACTCAAATAAAAGTATGCTTAAATATACATCCTTGGTGAGTGAATGTATAATGAGTAACTGTTATTTTCATTATTCAATCCCCACTCCCATCCAAGATATAAAAATGCTTAAGACTACTCTGTGGAGCAGAAGAAGAGCTGGAATATCTCTAATGTATGATTCCTAAGAGAAGATCAGGAGGAACCTTGAATACTGTGGTCTTGGAAATCAGTCTTTTCCCCTTTCATCTACTCCATCATCTCTTCTTCTACTTCTCACTCCCTGCTCCCCACATCTCCCAAAAAACACAAACTTATACCCTACTCCAGATGTAACCAGAAAATTTTGGAGTTTCATTTTAGGGGGACTTCCATAAACCCTTGAAAAAAATTGAGGAAATATGATGACAATCAGGGTAAATTTGCCATCTCAGAATCTTGGTAAGGCAACTAGGTGACATATCACATAGGATACAGGACTTGAGAGTCCTATGAACACTTGAGTTGAAATTCTGCCTCAGATATTTACTAGTTGTGATCCTGAGCAAGTTACACAACCTTTCTCATCGGCAATGTCCTCAATGGTAAAAGAAGGGTAACATTAACACTCTACAAAGTTGTTGAGAGGATCAAATATATTTAATAAAAAATACAGCACAGTTTTGGGCATTAATCATTAAATGGTTTAAAAAGTTAGCCAAGATAAATTAACTTATATCTGTGCCTAAATCAACTCATCATGTCCATTTTTCTCCTTTTCTACACAGTGTGCTATAGAAGCATGGTGAGAGTGAAGCTTGCAGGTAGCAAGGAGGAAAAATACTGGCCATTAAGAATATTGGTCAGAATATAACCTGGGATGGGAGGTGATTAAGGAATTCTCATATGCTGCCTAAATTCACTTTAATTTGACATTGTGTACAGTGCAGTTATCACAGATGGTGGGTGCCAGGTGCAGAGATTTTTCACAGGGACAATCATTCATTCTTCTCCCTGTGTATATTGATTTCTTAGTGTGAGGTATTTTATTTTGTGGATCTCTGAATGTCATGTTTCCTTCCATCAGAGGATCCAACATAAAGGATTCCTTTATTTTGGCTGCACTAATTATTTCTCCTTTTGATTTGTTGTCATTACATTATTTGTCTTTGAGCTTACTGACATGTACAGTGTGAATCAATAATTTATTTAACTTAAAATATTATAAGTGAAAACAATTAAAATTAAAAATCACTCTCTTTTTTTAGGATGATGTTATTTTAAAACAGTGGGTTTTTTTTAAGTTTAAAAAAGTGTTTACTATTCTAATTAGTCAGAAGACAGAAAGGAAAATCCAACAATTATTACAGCTACAAAAGGGATTATTAAGGTAAAAGTGAAATAATTTTCTGATAGAAAAAAGCATAATATTTCACCTGGAGAAGTACCTCTATATATATATATTTTTTTTGCTTCACATCATAAGTTATTAATCTACACAGTGCTACTCACACACATGATAATGATATCAAAATCTCTAGAACATGAGCATTTATTTTCACCTGAAGAAGTGAGCAAACTAATAAAAGATGAGAGGATACAATAGGAAAATCATAAGTAACTCCATTAGACTACAGATGCTATTAATTATCAGCATAATGAAGATTTGGTGATGGGTGCATTACAAACATTGCTTCCAGGTCCCCAATTCCAAAGAAACCTCTAGTTAACCAGGGGAGGCAGAAAAAAAAAAAAATATATATATATATATATATATATATATATATATATATATATATATATATATTTTAATTTGCTTTCTCAGTGTCATATAGGAAAGGGTTAAAACAATCAATATGGCATTATTTTATAAAATCTGATATGTCTAGGCACTAAAATCACTGTTATCCCCATAGTTAAAGTTTTGCAGATTCAATACATAAGGACTATTTCACAAAGTTTACCAAAGATTATTGCTTGCTTAGTTTTTAACAATACCATACATAGTGGTCAAATTATCTTTTTGAATAAACAAGGTAAAAAAAGGTAATAAGCTTCCTGTCTCAGACAGAAACCTCTTCTACCCTAAGGTTTCCAAACCATAAGGAGGTCTTCCCATGGTAGTTTAAGGTGTAGGATCAATTAGCCCTTGGCCTTATACCCCCTAGATGAGAAAACTCTCATTGATGGGAACTCTTCCATAATTCCCTCAGTGTAGAAGGCTATTCAAATGCTGCCTGGACATAAATTTCTACAACAAAATTTCTCTAAATGGTTCCCTCTACCATTAAGTTATCCCTTTAGAGATCAAGGTAAACTTCCTTTGGGATTGATTTTTTTAATGTACCCCAAATTTACCGCAACATGCCTTTTTATTACAAGGGATTCATATGTGAATATTAATCCATGCATTTGGACAAGTAGCCAAAATACTTGTGGTTTCTAGGAATAGGAAAATTTTCAGAGGTTGTGGGACTCATTGCTTCCACAATAAGACAAGCAATCTACATTTTTTAAAACAGATTTCTGCTAAAAGGCAACATATTAGTCATAAAACTCCCTATTTCTCATATTAGTACTTCTACAGGACTCAGTAGCATCATAAATGCAAGTACCTTAACATCCAGGAATCAAAAAATATAAAGTTTTAAAAATTACATTAATGGAACTGATTTACAGAGAAACAACACACAAAATAGTGTGCAGTGTAATAATAATAATAATAATAAATAAATATATACACACACACACACACATTTATACTTCATAATACTGCCACTGATCAAATAACCTATCCTTCCCCACCTCCAATCAACACCGTCATCCTTCCAGGAAGCTATGCCTGAGTCTGCTCTCATCACTGACCATGCCTGTAAGTTGTGGAGTAAGAATGCCCTAAATGTGTGGTCTCTCAATATTAAAATGAAAGATTCCAGAAGTCAGGGACTACATTTATTTTTATATTTGCATTCTCATTTTTTAGCACAACACATGGTACAGAGTAAGTTCATATCTTTTTGGTTTGTTGGTTGTTAATATAATGATTTCCCTGTTCCAGGAAGTATACCAAAAAAGTTACATGGTTATTTGTCAAGAGTACAACTGACAGGATTCCTATATGGAGTTCAGCGGTTGGAAGAGGTTACCTCATAAACTCAAAAAACTCAGTCTTTGAGATAATAACTCATTATTTGACAAAAATTGCTGGGAAAGCTAGAAAACAATACGGTCGAAACCAGCTATAGACCAACATCTTACACCATATGTTAAGATAAAATCAAAATGGGTACATGATTTAGAAATAAAGGGTGATGCAAATGCAAATTAGTAGAGCAAGGAATAATTTGTCATATCTGTGGAGGAGGGAAGAAGGTATGATCACACAAAGTGGTAGAATTATGAAATGTAAAACAGATCATTTTGATTCAAATAAATAAAAAAAATTTTTACAAAGACAAAACCAATACAACTCATAAGGAAAACAGAAAGATGGGAACAGTCTTTATAGAAAGTGTCTCTGATAAATACCTACTTTCTGAATTAAATAGAAAAGTGAGTCAAATTTATAAGACTACAAGCCATTCCGCATTTGATAAATAGTCAAAGGATGTGATGAAACAGTTTTCAGATGAAGCAATTAAAGCTGACTAGAGTTATATGAAAAAATTATCTACTGGAGTTGTGAACTGATCCAACCATTCTGGAGAGCACGTTGGAATTATGCCCAAATGGCAAGTGAACTGTGTGTACCCTTTGATCCAACAATGCCATAACTAGGTCTGTGTCCCAAAGAGATTTAAAAAAAAAGGAGGGGGAAGGAACTACTTTAAAAATATTTATAGCAACTCTTTTTGTGGTAACAAAGAAACTGGAAATTGAGGCAATCGCCAATTGAGGAGTGACTGAAGAAGCTGTTGTATATGAATATAATGGAATACTACTGTTAAATTTATTTTTTAATGATAAGCAGGCAGCTTTGTTAAAAAAAAAAAAGAAACAGAAAAGTGTTATATTGATGCAAAGTAAAATAATCAGAAGCAGAAAAACGTTATACCCTGTCAGGGTTTGCAGTACTTACCTTTACAATGGCGAGGACTCTGGGGTTTCCTCTTTAAAGAAAGTAATGCTGGAGGGCATATGTGAAGAGGGTTTATTGATGTTACACCCGGGAAGCCTTACAGCAGGACTCTAAGGCCGCCCGCCCCTCCAAGGCTTGGATCATTTTATCTACCCCAGATCCACACACCACACGTGACACAGCCCAGCTGAGAGGGATTGAGAGAGGGGAGGTAAATTGTGAAAGGGGAATTGCATTCACAAGGGCATGAAGACCGCAGGGTGTGGAGACATCAGTCGGGAACCTCAGGTATCCCACGTAAGAAAGTCTTGAGCAATGCAGTATCCCCTGGCCAGGGATGGTGCAATATGCTCTGACTTCCACGTAACCCAGCTAATTCCCGGGCCTCATACACATCCCTGTGTCTCAACATTACCACGTGCAATCTGGCACCTATTTGTGACTCTTACAATACCCAATAACAGCAACATTGTGTGATAAATAACTATGAATGACTTAGCTTTTCTCAGCAATAGAATGATCCAAGACAATTGCAAAGGAGTCATAACATGAAAAATGCTATACACATTCAGAAAAACAACTAGTGGATTCTGAATACAGATCAAGGCATATTATTTTTACTTTATTTTTTCTTCCTTTTGGTCTGTTTGTTTTGTCACAACAATGATTTATATGGACATATATTTTAAATGATTGTACATACATATCCTATATCAAATTGTTTACCATTTTAGTAAGGGGAAAGGGGAAGGAAGAAGAAAAATTTGGAACTCAAAATTCTGTAAAAATGAATGTTAAAAATTATCTTTTCATGTAATTGGGAAAAATAAAATAATATTTAAACCCTAAAAAAGGAATAGCTTACATCTGAAATTATTTAAGAAATGATTGGAAAAGAATTTATATTAAACATGTAAACAGAACACAGGCTAACAAGATGAACACCCTGAATACTACTTTAGTTCCTGGAAAATATTAAAATATTCAGAAGAATGTCTCTGATAGTAAAAAAATGTTTTATCATGAGAAGCAAATGTGAACTGCATAGGATAAAGAGGTATACACGGGTCATCAGCTGCACTGATTGTGAAGTACCCTTACTCAGGAGACCATGGATCCATCAACACAACAAGCAAACTAATAACAAGCATTCATTAAGTGCCCATTATATGCTAGGCACTCTCTTAGCCAGTGACAAAGTTGGGAATTGATGAAGAAGGGAATATACTTTTATATAGCACTTACAATATGCCAGGCACTGTGCTAGGAAAGTCACAGATATTATTTAACTTAAAACCAGGAAGCAATCCTGAAAGGTAGGTGTTAGATTTGAAGACTGAGATAAACAGCAATTAAGAGACATATTCATGGTCAGACATCTAGTAAAGGTCTAGAGCCAGATTTGAAGCAGAACTTTCTGAATCTAGGTTTAGTGTTCTATCCACTGCATCACATCACTGTCTCAATAACTTGCAAATCTGATCTGTATAGGCTGCACAGGATCAAAATGCACTCTCTGTCTTTACTGTTGAAGTACTGAGGCAGTGAGAAGTTTTGCAAAGATATGAGGGAAATCCATAAAACATACTTTAGTCTTGCAAAGAAAAAAATCCCTGAATTATAGGTAGCCCAATAATTCTTAAATTATCTTTTCTGGATCTATTGTCAAGGTAAGTTGTTTTTCCAATGAGATATGTCACATTTTCATCTATATTTTCATTCCTTTAATTTTGTTTGTTTTCGGGTCTTGTGAAGTCCTTAGCTTCCACTTGCCCTATACTAATTTTAAAGCAACTATTTTCCTTATTGAACTTTTCAATGTCTGTTTTTTTAAGAAGTTCTTTTCTTCAGTGAATTTTGTATATCTTTTTTTTTTGCTAATTTTTTGCTAATTCTGCTTTTCAAGGCATTTTTCTTTTTACTGGATTTTTGTGCCTCCTTTACCAATGGGTCTATTTTGTTTTTTAAGGTGTCATTTTCTTCAGTATTTCTTGTGTCTCCTTTACCAAGTTGCTGAATCTTTTTTCATGATTTTCTTGCATCACTCTCATTGCTATTCCCAATTTTCTCTCTACCTCTATTACTTGGATTTTTAAAATCTTTTTTTAAGCTTTTATATGACCTGGGGCCAATTCATATTTTTATTTGAGGCTTTGGATGTAGGAGTTTTGATTTTGTTGTCTTCTCAGTTTATGTTTTCATCTTCCCTGTTACCATAATCATTTTCAATAGTCAAGATTGTTTTTTTGCTGTTTGCTGATTTCCTAGCCTCCTTCTTGACTTTTGATTCTATACTAAAGTGGAGCTCTGTCTCTATGGACAAGATTTGATCCTTGTCCATAGAGAATGTAGATGGCAACTGTGGAGCTGTGGAAACAACAAAGTGTGTGTGTGTGTGTGTGTGTGTGTGTGTGTGTGTGTGTGTGTGTGTGTGTGTGTGTATGTGTGTAGCAATAATATGTCAACTAAGTAAATTAGAGGTGCCAGAAGAGTATTATAAGAATAAAGATTAAATAGAGTTTTCTCTAGGTTACAGCTGCCATGGAAGGCTTAATGGAGGATGTTTTATATTTGGAACCTGAAACAGTTGTGAAGGAAGGGTAGGAAGTAGAGCGTAGTAGGGGAGGCCTACAATGCAAGCAAATGATTTGGTCAATAGAAGAGAAAAATGAGATTTGTATGATGTATTTAATTTAATACACGAGGTTCTTTAAAGCAGAGAACTCATGTAGGTAAATGTAGGAAATTAGACTAGAGATGAAATTGAAGACATAGTATGGGGGAGTCTCTAACGTTACATTAACTCATTTAAATTTATTTATAGGCAATGGAGAGAGGTGTTAAGTGCTTTAAAATAAGGAAAGTTGATCTTGTAGGGTATGCATGCCATCTCTTTAACATCATCTTCTATGATGTTAAAAAGAATAAAAGAGAGAATAAGTGGAGGTAGAAATCTATAAACTAATATAACTGGATTTCTTAATAAGGCTTTTGATGAAATTACTATTATGTCCTTAGAGAAATGTGCAGTGAAAGAGACTAGATATTAGTATGGCTAGATGGATTGAGAATAACCAGATCCAAAGGTTAAATTAATTGATGTGTCAACCTGAAAGCATGACTCTAGTGGAATTTGGACTTCCCCTCTTCAGATGCTCTATCAATTAAGAAAATTTATGGAAGATAAAAAGTTAGAAGGGATAGCTAACATGTTAAATAACAGTTATGATTCAGGAATATGTGAATAGGATAAAGTGATGGGAAAAATCTAATAAGATGAAATTTCAAACAAATGAAAAATTTTCTTGAAGACCTCTAGTAGCAGGGAACTTATTGAAGGTTAGTCTATTTTATTTGGAAATAGACAACTTAGTTTTTTATCCTTTTAAGCCTTACATGGAACTTAAATTTCTAAATTTTCTCTAAAATTTTCATTCTTTACTTCTTCCACCCTGATCCCATCCTATTCCTAATCCAATAAATATACTTTTGCCACATAAAATTTGTTAAAGGTCTGCTTTTCATTCTAAATAACACTAGTTCTTTATGCAGTCTTCACTTGGCATATAACATCAAGCTTTCACAAACAATTTTTGAATCAAATGACCTCAAGGCCAACTTAAGTAATCAACCAAATTAATCAAGAAGCATTGATATTCCTATTAAGGTCTTCTGCCTTTAGAAATTTTCTATTGATATGTGTCCTAAAACATGGTGTTCAGAGATGAATATAGTGGTCCAGATGTAGCACGAGCAGGGTAAAGTAGAGCAGAAGTATCACCTTCCTTGCTCTGCACATTATAACTGTCAAAGAAACATAGGATTTCAAGTGTAAGATGTCGTGTTCAAGTTAAGATAATGGCAATAATACAATACAAATCAAAGCAGATGTTAATGTAATACTACAACTTAAAAAGTTATTCTATTTAAATTATCTCATATGATACTCACCACAGCTCTATGAGGCAGGCAATGCAAATATTTTACGCATTTTACATATCAGAAAACTGAGACACAAAGAAGCTGAGTAGACTGACCAACATCACACATCTTATACGTTGTGCTGAACTCAAATCTGTTGATTCCATATTCATTGATCTTTGCTCCACCATTATCTTGCTTCCACTTACGGAAGAGACTTATAGGAGAAAGCCCACATTTGTTCATTTAATCATTAAATGGACAAATAAAAACATGTCAAGGAAATAAATGAGTTGTTTTTTTTAAAGAAATAGAAAATGCAAATTAAAAAAAAAAACAATACACTGCAGAGCAGTCCAGGTCTACCTTATCTTTGTGATAAGTCAGAGACAGGAAAAGGTAAACAAAAAATGAAATTGTTTTGACTCCTGCACAATTCCCTCTGAAACACAACTGGAATACAACTAATTGATTATTTAAGAGGAGATTTACTCCTGCTTTATATAAATTTATTTTAAGCTGTCTAATACAATGATGCCAATAGTCTCCCTACTAATTTGAAATTATGCTGTAAATTCTTATACATAAATCACATCTTAACCGACATTCAGTCATAACTCTTATAATATCTCTATAATCACCTAGGACTGAATCTTTTTAATGTAATTTTATTACGCTATTGTGGAATTTGTAGGATCTTTTAAGCACTATCTCTAAATTAATATAAAGAAGGTATGGTCAAATTAAGATTTTATATGCAAAGATTTGGGGCTTTTATTTCAAATTAGTCACTTATATGATATGAAATCTCCAAAAAAAAATAACAAAGGTATGGCATGAAAATAAAAATAGCATTAATAAAACATCATGTCAAATCAAGGAATATGATTATATTGCTCTTTCCTGACATGATCATTTTTTTTCTTATTGAGTTCCATATTTTAGGAAGGACATCACAGAACTAGAGCAATTATAAAAGTGAGCAAATGGAATGATGAGAAAACTGGACACAATTTTATAGAAGATTATGTTTAAAAAATGATATTTAGTTTGAAAAGAAGAGTTAATGGACCATGAGACCAGCTTTCTGCAGAGCTGTTATATGGAAAACAAACTGGGATCATTTTCTTGGTCCCAACAATTGAACCAAGAACAATAACTAAAGTGGTACAGAAATAAATCTTAGCTTCATATAAAGGGTGAGCTTTCCCAAAGTACTGTCTCTTGATGAGGGGAGTTTTCCCATATTAGGCTTAAAGCGGAGGTCAGAGCAATACATCAACAATTTATTTATTAAGTATCTATTGTATGTTAAGCCCCTGTTATGTGGGAACATCCTTGGGAATTAAAATAATAGAAAAGTGCATTAAATTTTAATACAGGGCACACATAGGTGAAGAGACAGATAAATAAACAAATCAACAGAGAGACCAATAGATAGACAGGAAGAGTGATAAATTAATTGATGGATAGGCTGGTAAATAGGTGATAGACTGAAGTGTGAAAGGAGCTACAAAATAAGGAAAAAAAAGGTTTAATATAAAGTAGTTTTGAAGGAAAAGCATTAGCAGTTAGTAGGGCCAAGGAAGGCTTCATAAAAGGTGGTGTCTGAGCTACATCATTAAGGGAGATATTCTTTGAGGTGTGGGTAAGGAGGAGTTTACTCCAAGTTTAGGGGACAGTCCACACAAAGGAGATGGGAAGAATGCTAAGTGTGAGGAAAACAAAGGAAGACAGCTTGGCTAGAAAGAGAAAGTTTTGCAGGGAGAGTAATATATACTTATAGAGAGAAGATAGATGTTGCAGAGGTAGTAAAGAGTTTTAAAATCAAAAAAGAGGAGTTTATATCTGATTCAAGAGATAATAGGAAGCCTCTGGAATTTGTTCAATAAGGGAGTGATGTAGAAAAATTTGTGCTTAAGAAAAATCACATTGGCAGCAGTGAAGAAGACAGACAAGTGTGTAGACAGACTCAAAGCAAGGTGATTAGTTAGGAGGTTGTTGAAATAATTTACATGAGATGTGATGAGGGACTGAACCTAAGGTCATTGCCTATGTGAGCAGAGAGAAGAGGTTGGGTGTGAGAGATGTAGATTTGATCACAGACTGGATTTAAGACATGAGGAAAAATGAGTATTTAAGAATAAGCGCAAGGTAAGGAACACAAGAGACTAGAAGAACAATGATTCCCTCAAGAGAAAAACTGAAGTTTGGAAGAACAATAAGGTTTGAGGGGGAAATAATGAGTTTTCTTTTGGACATATTGAGTTTGAAATGTCTTTGGTACATTCAATTTGAAATGCCTAAAGAGCACCTGATGATATGAGACTAAACTGAAGAGAAAGACTGAAGCAGGAAACATAGATCTGAGTTAACTGAATAAATATGATAATTAAACTCCAGGAAACTGATGAAATCAGTAAGAGAACAAAAGAGTCCATGAGTTGAGTTTAGGAAGTAGCCATACTTAGGGGACAGGACAATCAGAAAATCCCTGTCCAGGTACATGTTGAGATGGATAACATCTAAGCTTCATTCCAATTCTGGGGGGCCATGATTTTTAACAGAATTACTTAACACAGTATTTAAATATAAGTAAATCAGGTATTTGATTAATTACTTAAATAGTTTTATAACCGTAATGATTTCTAAAATCTAGAATAATAAAGATATTTTATTTACTCTAAGTGATTATCACCAATTCATTTTAAACATGTTTTGCTTCCTTTGTGTTTATCATAAATAAATTTAAACACTGAAGATTTTATGAGATCCCAGAAAAATTTTATGAGCTCTTATAGAAAAAAATATATGTTATGGTACATTTTAACTTGTGAGTAGCCAGTCAATTGCTGATGTAAGACGGGTAGCATATGCTAAATGTATAGCAGAAGCTATAGGAATCCAAAATTTCACATTTATTAAGAGATATATTAATTTCCTACAAAAAAACAAATATGTATCAATGAGAAAATAAACATTCCTCTTTCAATGCTAGGTAATCTAATAGAAATGTGTTACTATTTTCATTTTTTAAAAGACATTATGTAATTTGATATAGTCTTCATTTTACTTTACAAAGTGAAATGATTTCTTGACAATAAAAAAAAAATATGGAGTTGTCTAAGACCTGACTTTCTCAGTTCTAATCTAGTTTTACCTACTTACCCTCATTCTCAGCAATGAGCTGGGCAAAATCCCTCTGATGCTAACTAGAAATATTGTTCAAGTCACAGAATATTCCTGTGATATAGGTATAACTCCTTTTTCTTTTTCAGGTGGGTGAAGTAAAATAATTTCAGTGTTCCTAAACTTCTCATAATGACTGATCCATATTCACACAAAATGATGAGAATGTGAAAAAAGAACATAGAAAGAAATGTAAATTGTAACGGGATGATACTTTGTCATCAGTAAAAAAAAATGACTTAGCACTTACAATCTTTCTCTTTGTGAAATTTATATGTTTACAATGCTTTTCAGAAAATATGCATGCATTTTTACTTTTTTGTTGTGTTCTTTTTGGAAAAGTAAATTATATCCTGTCGTTCAATTCCATTTCAAGTTTCATTAAAAACTCAGAACCTTGTGTTTATCTCCAGGGTAAATATCTACTCCCTCCCTTCAAATTAGTTGTGCAATTCCTTTGCTAATTTTATTATCAAAATAATATAACATTTCATACTGTATCCAAATCCAATTCTTATGGTAAATTACCTAAAATCCTATTTGTTGTTGCCAATAGGAAGAATATATATACATATATATTATACATACATATGTAACCATATGCATACACATATTAATTACCTTAGCAAGTCTTGATATTTTTGTCTTTGGCAATAAACATTAGTAGAAATCCAAGCTTTACAAATCTTTTAGGTTGGAATGTATTTTATAAAAGAATGATCAACAATTCTGGTTTCTCCATTAGTTTTTCCTTTAACATTGTTCATACTTTTTTTTTTCTGGTGAACACAAGCAGAATATTCACTTCTGTTGCATCTTATTCACGATGTTTGACATTATGTAAATAAGCACATTTTTATGCTACTTTTAAGGTTTTCAAAGGAGTTTCTTCAGTATAAAAAATGAGGTATTTAACTCAAGAATTATACTTTTTCCTTAAGTGAAGTAACTGAGCCTCTTAATGATTTAGGAGCAGTGACGTAAATTACAGAGAGGTGGTATTGTTAGGGGATAGAAAATTAAATCCACAGTGAGGGGCACTTGTGTTTAAGTCCTTTTTCTGACAGATATTGATAGTGGAATCCTAGACAATTCAGACTTCTGGGCTTTGGACAATTTCTGGGAGGGAGAGAGAAAAAAAAAGAAAAGGACAAAAATAATAGAAAACAGATAAGAGGAGAAAGTTTAGTATAATGAACATAGGTTTGGCCTTTGAGTCTGGAAGCTCTGGGCTTAATCCCTGCTTCTGACAAATACTATCAATATCACTTAACCTCTCAGCGTCCCAGGCAATTGCCTAACATCATAAATTATGCATGAGCTGTTGTCCTATGAGTAAAGCAAGTTCCTATACTGGAATTATCTCCAAACAATAAAATCATAGGTCTAAACTATGGCCGATGAGACAGATTCAGACAACACACTGTTTTGTACTGTCCTAGAACTAAGAATAGTTCAATTTCAAAATATAAAAATCATTCTTAACTTTGAGGCAGTACCCCCCCAAAAAAAGTAGCAAACCAAATATGTCTGTCTGACTATAGCTGCCCATTCCAGAACTTCCTCTCCCAGACCATAAAGGAAAATTATCCTAAAAATTAAAATTGTCCACATATAAAATCGGTAGCTTCAAGAGGTAATTGGCTTTCCCCACAAGTGGCTTCAAAGTCCACTTGTCAGATATATTGTTAAAATCTGTACTACATGGTCTCTTGGGTCACTTCTAACTCTGATATTCTATGATTTACTCATGATAGTACAACTACTAAGTGATTGAGGCCTGATTTAAACTCAGTTCTCCTGGCTTCAAATTGAATGATATTCTTAGATCTCTCACACACAATGTAAAACAAAGTTACCTAAGAATGATGAACTGGTCCTGGTTAGAAACAGAAGTCGGAGCTCCCATGCTCAAAAGAATGGAAATGTGATGAGCACTATGAGTAGTCCCTATGCTTCCAACTTAAGTAAGCTAGGAAACCTCAGTCTTTTAACAATAAATTATTGAAAGTTGCAGCATGGTAGAGCAGGAAAAGGGCTGAAGTTGGTGTATGAGAATGTGGGTTCAAGCCCCTGGCTCTGACCTACACTGTCTGAGTGATCCTAGTCACCTCACTCAACTAACTTCTTTGTGTCTCTTTTCTCATCTGCAAAATGAGAGTGCTGGATCAAATGACTTCCAAGGTCCCTTCCATTTCTAAATCTCTGATCTTGTTCCTTGAGAAAAGAGGAAAATTAAAGTTAATGAGGAACAGATTATTTCTTCTACTGCTGCACCAAGAAGAGTAGTCAATTTGGGCCTCAAATCTGATCTCTGGTTCTCCTATTTCGTATTGTACTTTTCTCTAGTCTGATACCCAGCTTCCTTTACAAAAAGAAGTGGTATTTTCCACTCAGTGCTGAACATTAATATACCAAGTCATATCCTACAGATCCCAGTGATTCTGAATCTCTGTAGGTCATCATCCAAACCCCATTCCACACTAGTACCACTTTGTTGTTTATTCTCATCTTCCCAAGCCTCCTCAAAATTCAAATCAGGATCACCAATTCTTTCAACTATCCTCTGTGGAATACCTCTTTCATGGGGAACAAATTCCCCCTTCATCCTATCTTCCTCTCCCACTTCTTAATTTACTAGTTATTACAGAATGTTGACTCCTCACCAATGAGACAGTCCAGCTGGGCAACTTTTGTAGTAATAACTACTCTTTCAACTCATTCTCCTTGGTTCACTGGT
>CM053580.1:341373534-341402131 GCA_028627135.1 Pseudochirops cupreus | reverse complement strand
CCTTTTGCCTTCCTCTTTTCCCCCTCTATTGTAACAATTCTCTCTTGCCTCTTCCATGCTCAACCCCATTTTGACTCTCCCTGTCTCCTCTCAATCTCCTCTCTCTCCTCACAATTTCACCATTTGGCTCTCAGGAAGATGCTGGGAGTCTTCCTAAATACTTTGGCAGACTGGACAATAAAGACTCCAAGTTGGAGGCCCAAGATGGCGATCCGGATCCAGGCCGCTCAACGCGAGGCACTGGCCTGAAAATAATTGCTAAGTCCCCCTGCTGTCTGCAGGCCGCAGGCGGGAAGCTACAAAGCAGAGGCAGGTGCAAAACCTCTGCCTTTCGCTTTTCTGCTCTGGAGGCCTTTCGCCGGACTGCTTTTCTCCCCCTTTCGTAATTCCCACTCGCAGCTGCTGCTAATCCACTCACCTGAGAGGCTCCTCCACTCCTCCTGTCCAGTCACCCCAGGCCACAGCCGCGGCTTCAGGGCAGGCTGGTTTCGGGTTCGCAGTGCTGATATGGTTCCTTGTAGCCGAGCTGACTTTAGTGGGAAGTATCTTTGTGTGCGTTTTGGGGTTCTAGGATTGGTTTAGAGTCCTGTTTTATGGGTATTTTGTGGTGGCTATGTGAGAGCTGTGATATGTTGTTGCTGCTACACCGCCATCTTGGTTCCTCCCCCCACCTTTTTTTTTTTCAATAGAGAAAGAGAGACCTAAAATGTGATTTCATTTGATTGCTAAAACATACCATTGTAATGAGGACACAACTGCCCAAGGCTGTAATGAATTTTATTTGATAATCTTTGGTCCTGAGGAGGGGTTGAGCTTAGTGTTAAGAGGACAGAACTCTTAGAGGCAGCCAAAAAGGGAGAAGATAACTTTCTCTGAAGCTAATCAGACCAGATAATCATTAACATATATCCTCTGATTCCTTTACTATATTAAATGAACACATTAAAAAAATTCTCCTTTATGCAATAACTTTTATTTTTGGCTCTTAAAATTTATCAGACTTGGGAAGTCTCTACAAGAATAAACAAGTAGAGAAGGTCTTTGGATGGGGAAAAAAAATATCATCCATGGCTATTATTTCCCTGTGGCAATTGGGGGTATAAAGATTCATATGGGAAAAGTTAAGGCTATAGGTTCTGAAAACAATAAGTGTAATTATCCAGTTTTCTCCCTTTATGATGCTGAAGCTCATAAAATATGATGGTTCTCTTTATAAGTTTTTCAAAATGCTTTTTTTGAGACATGATTTTGTTGTGGTTTGGGGGCTGGGAATCCTGAAAAGCAAGAGTATAGGCAATTCTGCCTCAGAAGAATTTGATCACTGAAGCCTTCTTTTAGTCAAAGTAACAATGTTTATTGTATTGCCAGTAGAAGCAGGTGGAATTCTAAGAATCTGCACCATTATATGGGGGTAAAATTGGTAATTTTATACAGAAAAAAAGGAGGAAAGGTCAGTGAGAAAATCTGGATGGGATTAAGGAGAGGCAAGTAGCCTGGGGTGGTGTGGGGACAATGGAGAAAGGGTCTAGATGGGATTAAGGAGTGTCAAGTAAACTATTTTAGTTATCAAGATTGGCTGAGGCAGGCCAGATGCCTGGGCAGAGACAGAAGTGATCTGGGCAACTGAAATGTCTGGGAAAGTTCAGGGACCAGTTGCTTTCAAAGACATGATCTTTTCCTTTTAAGTGTTTTAAGTCTCATGATCAAGTCATTCTTCCCTCAAAGGGGACCCAAAATTTTTTGGGATAAGAGGAGAAGGTCTCAGCTTCTGAAACTGCTTCCTGGTGGCAAGGGTTGTAGAGCTGTCCCTGCCTCACAGGAGGTCCCAGAGAGGAGTTGGACTGGAACTGAGCACAGCTTGCATTCAGAGGATGATGGGGGAACATGGGCTAATATCCACCGTATGCCTCCAACTGTAGTTGAATGACCTGTAGTCCAGAAGACATAAATCTGACAAGTAAGTCCAATATGTAGGACCCAAATATAGGGAGAATTAAAAGTGAGGTTGGAAAAAGGAAAAACAAAGAAAAATGCAAAAGACTTATCAGAATCATTTACATTTGATGTACAAGGTTATCTGATGTTATTATTTTCTCAAAAGTTTCTACACAGATTCCATTTCCTTTTAAAGTATCTGTAGCTATTGGGAAGTAATAAAGCTTTAGCAGGTAGAAGTTTACCACCCTTGGGGTAAGTGGTTATACAAATGAATTTGCCAGAGGCTGACTTTTACTTCAATTATAACAAAAGGCTTAGAAGCAATCTTGAGTAATGATTAGGCCAAGTAGATTACCTCCCTCAAAGAAAACTGATTGTACTGCAATTCTCTTCCCCAAACCAAACTGAAGATGTTTCTGATTCAGTTTCAGCAATTAATAGCCACCCAATTGCTAAGTTTTTTAGGATATAGAAAAGAATAATTTTAGGCTAAATAGTTGAGATCTTAAACACACATTTTATTATCCCAGCCTTAGTCTATGGGATAATAATCCACATGGCTATATTGAAAGGCAAATGACAAGACCATGTACTAATTTGCTGGCCATTTGCTGGGATTATGGAATTTTTCTGTAAAAAGAAGGGTCAAGATTTATACCAAATATGACAGGATAAGACATCCTTAGAATTCAGATAATTTAGGTAACCAGTTTCGTATCATAGCCATACTCAGGACAAGCCAGGAAGGTAACATTTCTTTGCAAAGGAACCCAATGGGGAAACTGAGCTAGTAGGATTCTATCCTAGATTGAGGATAAAATTGTCCTCTCAGCTTTTCCAGATATAAAGCTTCACATGTATCACATTCTCTCTAAGTAGCTTGTGGCATTTCCCTGAGATGGAGAATCATTAACTATTGATTATGGATGGACTATATAATCCATCAGACAACTCAAAATCTGTTATAGTCCCAAGGTCTTTTACTTCAAACTGCAAGTTTCAGTAATCACAGATTGGGAGAAATTTACCAGGACTTACATCTCAAATTGAAAATTTGTCCTTGTGTAAAAGCCAATTCTTTGAGATTATTTCTATATACTTGCAAATTCTCAGCAAGACAAGTTCATTGTTCAGCAACTCCAAAACCCAAATAAGCTCTTTGGCAAGTTTTACAAAATGAAAGAAATTGACAAGGAACCCTGAGAAGGGACTTCCTATCCACCCCATCTACTCTCAGAGCTGCTGTGGGTGTACCTTTTGACTAGCCCTGGGAACTGCTCTCAATTGGCAGAACCAATCTGGATGAGACTTTCACCTCATCCCCTCCTTTATACACACACACACACACACACACACCACAGTAATCAATTACCTGTTTTAGGTTTTAGCATTAAAAATAACCAAAATATCTTAATCTCATAGTTTTCATAATTGAGAGCCAAATTGTTTTAACTGCAGCTTTCTCTTAAGTATGGGCCAAGGTGAAAATACCGAGTTTTCTAAATGGCAGAACAAACCCATTACCAATTAGGTGACTTTAATCTTATTGAATACGTTTCCAAATTACTTTACACAGAAAATTGCCATCTCATCATTAACATATTAAAAAATACAACATTAAGGGTGGACTTACAGGGAATCTAGGTGGTCTTGTGAATAGAGCACTGGCTCTGGGATCAGGAGGATGTGAGTTCAAATCCTGCCTCAGATACTTAACACTTACTAGTCCTGTGACCTTGGGCAAGTCACTTACCCCTAAAAGCCCTGCCTTCCCCCCCTTTCCCCCATCCAAAAAAAAAAAAGAGTGGGTTTATCCAAGTGTGGAGGCTGACTGACTTTTTACCCATATCACTTTCACCCATAGCTACTGGTCATGATGGTGATGGTGGTGGTGATGATGAGTAGGATGTGCTGAACCTGGGTGATACTTTCAGGCTTTTTACATGGGCTACAGGATGCCTAGGATCCAAGAACATTGACAGTCAGGCCTCTCAGTACCTGCTGCTCCGCCCCCTTCTTTCCTTTTGCCAGGTGGGGGAGGGTGAATTCTCAGATTCTTTTTTTTTATTCACTTTCATTTATTTTTAGTTTACATGATTCATTTCCACAAGATTTTGAGTTACAAATTTTCTCCCTGTCTTTCCCCTACCCACCACCCCAAAACAGCAATTCCACTGTATAACCCCTCCCCCAGTCTGCTCTCTCCTATATCCTCCCTCTCACCCCTCTGACTTTCCAGTTTGGCAAGATGGATCTCCCTACCCCAGTGCCTGTACATCTTATTTCCCAGTAGCATCATGTAAATAATAATAATTATTATTATAATTATATATATATATATATATATGTGTGTGTGTGTGTGTGTATATTTTAAACATTGGATTTTAAAACTTTAAATTCTAGATTCTTTCCCTTCCTCCCTTGTCACCCACCCAGACTGGAAAGGCAAGCAATTCAATACGGGCTGTACATGTGTAGTTACATAAAATGTCTCCATGATAGACATATTGTGAAAGACTGACTGTATTTCCCTCCATCTTTTCCCACCCCCTACTTGTTCTGTTCTGTACATTGTCCCTGTCCTTTTACAAAAGTGTGTGCTTCTAACAACCCCCCCCCAAAAAAAAACTTGCCCTCCCCTTCATCATCCACCGTCTCATCCACTTCCCCCTATTCTCCTGCAGGACAGATACCCAATTTAGAGTGTCATTCCCTCCTTAAGCCAAATTTAATGAGTGAGATTGACCCATTCCCTTTTGCCTTCCTGTTCCTCCCCTCCATTGTAACAGTTTTCTCTTGCCTCTTCTATATGAGATAATTTATCCCATTCTGTCCCTCCCTGTCTACTCTCATTATATTCTTCTCCCACCTCTCAGTTTCACCTTTTAAAATATCATCCCTTCTTATTCAATTGATCCTGTGCAATCTGTCTATGTATATCTCTGCACATATATACACACACTCACATATGTATTCATACACATATGTACCTTCCTATATAGACATATATGTATGTATACATATATATATTTATATTCCCTTCAACTATCCTCATACAGAGACAAGATTCATAAGTTACAATTATTGTTTTTCCATGTTGGCATGTAAATAGTTCAACTTTGATAAGTTCCTTATGATTTCTTTTCCCTGTTTACCTTCTTGTGCTTCTTGTATTTGAATGTCAAACTTTTTATTCAGCTCTGGTTTTTTCATCAAGAATGCTTGAAAGTCCTCAACCTCATTGAATGCCCATATTTTCCCTTGAAAAATTATACTCAATTTTGCAGGGTAGGTGATTCTTGGTTTTAATCCTAGCTCCTTTTATCTCCGTAATATCATATTCTAGGCCCTTTGATCCCTTAATGTAGAAGCTGCTAGATCCTCTGTTATCATGATTGTGTTTCCACATTATTCAAATTATTTTCTTCTTGGCAGCTTGTAATATTTTCTCCTTGATCTGGGAACTCCGGAACCTGCCTATAACATTCCTAAGAGTTTTCTTTTGGGGATCTTTTTTAAGAGGTGATCAGTGAATTCTTTCAAGTTCTATTTTGCCCTCTGCTTCTAAAACATTGGGGCAATTTTCCTTGAGAATTTCTTTAAGGATGCTTTCTAAGTTCTCTTTTTGATCATGGCTCTCAGGTAGTCCAATAATTTTTAAATTGTCTCTCCTGGAGTCATGAGTGGTTTTTCCTAATGAAATATTTCACATTGCCTTCTATTTTTTCACGCGTTTGGATCCGTTTAATAGTATTTTCATTTCTCATATAGTCATTTGCTTCCATATGCACTAATCTAATTCTGAATGAATTATTCTCTGCAGAAAGCTTTTGAGATTCTTTTTCCATCTGGCAAATTTGGCTTTTTAAGGCAATCTTCTCCTCATTGACTTTTTGGTCCTCTTTTACCATTTGAGTTAGTCTATTTTTTGAGGTATTATTTTCTTCAGTAAGGTTGTTGACTCTCTTTTCATGATTTTCTTGCATCGTTCTCATTTCTCTTCCCAATTTCTCTTCCACTTCTCTTATTTGGTCTTCAAAATCCTTCTGAAGCACCTCTCTGTCCTGTAATCAGCTTACATTTTTCTTGGAAGCTTTTGGTGCAGGAGTTCTGACTGTGTTGTCTTCCTCCCGTTCCATGCTTTGATCCTTTTTGTCCACAAAAAAGGAATCTAAAATTGGAATTGCTGTGCTTGCTTTGCTTCCTTTGCCTGCTCATGTTGCCAGTCAATTAAGTTTACTTTTGACCCACAGTAGAACTCTGTTTCCAAAGGGGAGAGCTTTGTCCCAAATCCTTGGGGTTTTTGCAGCTGCCAGAGCTATTTGGAGGCTGAGGTCTCTATAGCCCCCACCAGCTTTGGTTTACTGTTCATGCACCTCAGGACCACCACCCAAGACCATGATCCTGATCCAGGCAGGTTAAAGCAAGAGCACTTACCCTCTGAATGTTCCCTTGGCCCCCTCTTTGGTCTGCAGTCTGGGAGCTCTGAAGCAGCCATGTGGAGGTGGCTGCATGGCTGCCATTTCTGGTGCTTCCATCTCTGGGGTCAGAGGGCCAGACCTACTCCTCCATCCCCCCCGCCCCCACTTCAGCCGAGTTCCACTGACCTTTCACTTTTCTTTGGCATTTATTGGTTGATAATTATGGAAATCGCCACACATGCTGGTGATCCACTCTCCCAAATGCTCCAGCCAGCTAGTCTTGGCCACCCTGAGGCTAAAGCCACATCTTCATCAAGGCTTGAGCTCAGCTTCCAGAGTGCTATGACAAACCCTTCCTGTCTGCCTGCCGGGCTGCCTTCAGTGGGAGATTTGTTTTTTCTTTTACTTTGTGTGTACTGGAGCTCTCAAATTTGTTTAGAGTCCATTTTATAGGTATTTAATATAGTTATGGAGGGACCTTACAGAGTTTTCCTGCTTCTATGCTATCATCTTCTACTGGTCTGCTTTCAAAGTCAGGGTCCATTCCTTTTAGGGATTCAGGTCCCATGACCCCATCAATTTTACTTGATTGCTGAAACATACTTGTGAGAACACTGAATTTAGTGACTTGCTTCTGATGACATCTAGCCTTTGAAATGATTGAGCCTCATCTGCCTGCAAGTCCAACATTACTTTTCCTATATTATATCTGTTCCCCCATTGAGCTTACTCTCACTCACATTTCTTCACTTTTGCAGCTAAATTTCTATAAGTTTATATTTTAATTTAGCCTCTACTAATCCTTAAATCTGTTCCCCAACACTGATATTTCTTCTAGCCACCATTCTCCTTTTTACCCTTCTTTCCTTTTATGCAGACATATCCCCAGATAGTCTGTGCTCAACTTCAACTTTCTCACCACACACTACTTGATTACTTCCAATCCTACTTATAATTGTACAGGCTGAATCTACCATCACCTTATACCACCAATAAACTCATAAGTAATTCTAACAGCCTTTTTTCTCCCAGTTCCATTGTGATACTGGTGAGTCCTTCATATAATTCTCATTTCTAAACAGTTTAACAATTGTTCCTTTTTCTTTCTGACTAATTTTTAATTCTTTTTTTTTGTTGTTGTTGCTTTCTCATTTTTCCAGTCTTTTATAAAAATATGAACATTTCAAAAAATTTTATTTAGTCTTAGGGTCTTTCTATGTCTCTATATTCCTCTGCTTATTTCTGTCTCTCTTTTTCTTTATCTGTTTCTCTGACTCTCTTTGCTCCTTCCTTCTTCTCCCCGTTCTCTTCCCTTTCTTATTAATTAAGGTTCTTTTTCATGAATGTTATTTATTCATTCATACAATAAAAGTACATTGAATTCCTACTTAAATAATAGTCACAATCACAACAAAGACTTTTCTTTTAAGCCTCTTTTAAAGATGTACAATAATTTTGGGCTGTAGTATCATTTTCTAAAGTTTCAGTGAAAATGGACACTAGGAATTCTGGGTCAAATTCAATACATTATTTATAGATATAGTTAACAATCACTTTGTTAATGTATCCAAATATATCAAACTACTTTTCTAGGGAATTCAGTATAGCAAGTGATCTATCTTAACTGAGGTTATTAAACACATATACCTTAGTGAGTAAAATCTTTTATCTTTCAAAAGACATTTTAGAAAATTGTTTTAGAATCTTCCATAGTGTCATATAATAACACAGTGTAAGTAATCTTATAGGCTATCTATCACCGCTTATCTGATGACACTAAAATGTTAGCATATAATCTAATAAAGGATAATGTGATTAACATTGATTTTGCCATCAGCAGCATTCTAGAAGAAGATTAAAATGGTGGCTGTTTGAAAGAACAAGAAAATATAAGGGATTCAGAGAGAGAGTAGAAGAGCAACTTAGAAAGTACACAATATCTAACTTCCCATAATTATAGATCTTAATAGTACTTGAAAAAATGATTTTTTTTTTTAGAATGGACAGAAATATTCAAATGATCAAATTACCTGAACTAATATTCTGTTGCCAGAGTGACATTAACATTATAATTATAAGAATGGACAGTCCTTTCAGAAACACATATTTAAAGACGTCTCAGTGAGAAACTAATGATGATAAAATACCTTAGAGGACCAAGACTCTCATTCATCTTTATCATCTTATGAGCTTTTTGTTTTTGTTTGCTCTCTCCTCTTCCTTAGGCCTCATTTTCTAAATGCAGTCCAACATATGTTCTGTAATTTATGATCTTAGAGATTTGACTGTGGCATGGAGAAGAATGACTTGTCCAGAGTCATTCAGACAATATATGACAGAGGTGAGTGTTGAGAGCCAACATATTTGATTCTTGTGTGGTCGGCTCCTATGCAGATGTCCTTGATGATCATAGCTTTGGCTTTGGCCTTGAAGTATGCTCTCCAGAGAATCCATTGTTATGTGAATGATATGAAAAGGAGTTATGGGGTGGCTAGGTGGCACAATGAATACAGCACCGGCCCTGGAGTCAGGAGGACCTGAGTTCAAATCCGGCCTCAGACACTTGGCACACTTACTAGTCATGTGACTTTGGGCAAGTCACTTAACCCCAATTGCCCTCCAAAAAGCAAAAAAAAAAAAAAAAGAAAAAAAAGAAAAGAAAAGGAGTTACCTGACCACTAGAACAAAGATTCTTCCTAAGACTTTTTGGCAGCTAGATAACAAAGCCTTATCAAACTATCTATTTCTGTGCTACTTCCAGGATGTGATAGACTAAGATAATGATAAAAAAAACAAACAAAAAAAAAACTCGAGTCCTTTTTTTCCTTTGTCTCATTTGCTCTATAAAAACTTTGTCCTAAGAATCAATAAATGGAGTTTATAGTTCTTCCTTGAGCTACCCACATGGTCTGCTCATTCCTTATACATGTTTCCCCACCATGCTTAGTGGTGGACATTGAGCAGCCCACGGCAGGTGAGGTCATCTTTCTATTAAATATAAATTTTTTAAGTCTGTTACACTAAGTAGGATAGGGATTTCTCAGTGGTATGCTAATTACAAGTATTTAAAAGTCTTTCCAAAACAAATTAAAAGAAGAAACTGTGCAAAAATTAAAACTTTCTGCCTGATCAATTTGCTTATGTTGAATATGATGGATATCCAGTAACATGAAATCAGCATGAAAAGCATAAACAGTGTATGGATTTCTAGATGTATTCTAGCTAGATACTTAGCAATTTTAACAAAGGTAATTATCATAAAATAGTTCTTATTAGTTAGAAACTTAATTTTGATTTAATTGCATTCATTATTTCTTCAGAATGTTAATGAAATTACTTTTAATGCCCATATGCCTTGTTTTATCAATTTCTACAGTGTCTTCAACCTTGACACAACACAGCATTTAGAGGATTTTGAACAATGAAAAAAAAAACCTCACAAAAAAGTTATATTCTCTGTCTATATTATTCCCTTGAAATTCTACAAATTGTTGAATTGAAATCTTATCAGGATGGACACAGCTCTTTCCTTGATAGCCTTAACCTTCTAGTAGAGGGAGAGCCTCTGGGATTTCAATGGTAGATTAGTTGCTGCATTAAATCAATCGCCTATTTGCTTGGATTGCTGACCAGGCTATGAATGAATCCTCCTATAATTAGCCTTATGCAGCTGCTAGTTTTAGTGACCTTCATTGGATCCACACTAGGAAAAAAAATAACTTTTTTAAAACTCTAAAATGTTCAGCATGCAATTAATTTCTACCTTTGATACACAGTGGAGAATATAAAACATTCTCCATTAAAGTTAACATAAGACCCTCAAAATAATTGCATCTAAACAAGTTATGTAATACATACAAACATATTATATGTATACATATACACACTTAGACACATAGATATACACACATATATGTATATGTATATAGATACATATATATTTAATTTTTATATATTTAATTTTTAATTTATGGAATAAAACAAGCATTTCTATAACAATTATTATAAAAATATACTGAAAAAAGAAGTTATTGTTAATATTCACTGAAAAGTTTATATATACATGCATATATTCATATATGTGCATGTGTATTATGTTTGTATGTAGAGATAGACAGATATAGACATCTTATGGACTGTTACTACATTTTCAAGGCCATCATACATCATTATAGTAGATTAGAACTTAAAATTATATAAATGATGCCCAGAAATTACACTAGCTATTTTGTTTTTAAAAGCTGTGATTAAATCAGTATAGGGAGGTATTGTGGAATAAATTTGGTCCCCCAAAGTAAATCACCAACTGGACTCCAATTTATTGTCTTGGAGAGCTGCAAGCAGACACTGAGAGGTTCATGACTTATTTGCCCAGGTCTAGACAACAAATATATATACATCAGAGGGCAAACGAATCATATCCTAACCCCTACTATATGCTTCCTTTCAAGTTGTAAGGTATACACCTTAAAACTTTTACAAGCAGAGATTAGCATTCTTAATAAACTTTTTAGTGCTAATCAACTAACTCAGTGGTTCTCAACCTGTGGGCCACGACCCCTTTGGGGGTCAAACGACCCTTTCAGAGGGATCACAGGGGTCGCCTAAGACCATTGGAAAACATATATTTCCGATGGTCTTAGGAAGTGAGACATTGTTCCTCTATCCATCTCCAAGAGGGTCTGCCCACATGCAGATGCACCCACATGCAGATACATCCACATATGAGTATTAAAGGATCACAGCATTAGGAAGGTTGAGAACCATTGAGCTGACTTGACCTTTCCAGATAACTCTGTGCTGGGTGACATCCCTGGACTCACCTAAAATAATGACTAAACAAATAGTTATGAATACCAGTCACACATCAGATGCTCTTGCTGTTGTGGCTACACATTTTTGTTATTACTAGGCCAAGAAACAGCTTAAATTAAGGTAGGATAATATAAAACTCCCACCATACCCTATTATAATAAATAAATAAATTGTCTTTAATTAGGTTGTTTCTGCATAGATTGGAAAACAAATTTACCCTACCTTTTATAAAGATCTCAAAAAAGTCTAGGAAGTATGCTCAGTGACATATTTCATAGGTGGTTTGAGTCCAAAGCCAATAATAGAGGTTGTAGTGTCATGGCCAACAAGCTGCCATCACTAATCTTAAGACTTTTTCTGGGCATGTGGGTCCCCAAATTCTTCCCATTGTCCTCTCTTTCCCTGCTTCCCATCATAAATACCCTTTTGGTTTTGCCAAGACAAAAAGTGAATTAAAGTAGGCTTGATGTGGTTTAGCAAATTTTGGCTCCATGCATGCATACCAGATGGTAAGGATGGGTGAAGATCAGAATACGTTAAAAAAAAAAGAGATATCTTTGTGAATATTGTTAAAAGATTCACTAAAGTACATTGCAAAGGAGGGGGTTATGAATAAGAGAAAAAGACTAAAGAAATTTGTGATATACCTTTAATTAAAATGCTATTTATGTCAGTAGCACTAATAATCTGAATGATTCACATATATAAACTTCTATTCTGACAGCATCTCCTATGAAGTCAGTTATGTCAATTGTACCATGGAGACTTTATCTCTTTTTTTTATTTTCTAAGGTAGATCTAGGAAATAAAGGTGGGGAATCTGCAGCTTCAAGGCCATATATGGCCCTCTAGACCCTCAAGAGAGGCACTGTGACTGAATCCAAACTTCATAGAGCAAATTCTCTTAGTAAAAGGATTTGTTCTGTAAAACTTGAACTCAGTCAAAAGACTGCACCTGAGGACTAAGAAGGCCACATGTGGCCTCAAGACCACAGGTTCTCCACTCCTGATGAGGTCCTAGTTGCCCAGAAGAAGATTTATATTGATATTTCCAAATATGGATGTGGTGAGGGAAAATGGAGGGAAGCGCAAGGTAGAGGAGGAGGAAGCAAACAGCAAGAGTAAAAGCTGAATAGGCTGCCTTGGGAGGCAAAGAGTTACCTTCATAGGAATTCTTTTAGCAAAACATGGACAACTGACTGCTTGAAAGAGAGTATTGTAGTGAGCTTCTCCAGCAGATAGAAGTTGGACTGGATATATTCAAAGTCCTGATGAAGTATAAAATTCCACAAATTTGGATTGTGTGATTTCTCTACAGAATTTTTCATCTGTTATCAAAGTCTATTTACTCATGCATCACATAGTGACTCATATTCTTTTGATGACTATCCTATTCACTTACAGAAGGAGAATGTTAATATATAAAAACAAAATGAAGGAGATGCAAATAGATCTACTGATTATTCACCCTGGAAATTCATAACTGAATAGTCAGTGTTTGGACCTTTCACTTGGCCTCTGGTGAGATAAAAGGAATGAGTTACTATTTTGTTCAGGTTTAAGGGGATATCACAGGCTAAAGGGAGTAAATTTGGATGATTATAAGAGGTGAACATGGAGAATATAGGGAGAATTTAACGGGTGGCCCATTTATTGGACACCTATTAGCTAGATTATTTAGCCCAGGACATTATTCTTTTTAATTTCCATTATGTATTCCATAGTAATAGGGTATTTTATTGTTTGTTTTTTCTCAATTGCATGTGAGGAAAACATTTTAACTTTAACATTTTTTTAATAGTTTCACTTCTAAATTTTCTCCCTCCCTTCCATTACCTTCTTTTAAAAGGCAAAACATATAAGGGTGGCTAGGTGGTGCAGTAAATAGAGGACTGGCCCTGGAGTTAGGAGGACCCGAGTTCAAATCCAGCTTCAGAAACTTGACACACTTACTAGCCATGTGACTTTGGGCAAGTCATTTAACTCCAATTGCCCTCCAAAAAAAAAAGCAAAAAAAAAAAAGGCAAAGCATATCCAGAATCGCCATGTTTCAAATGGGGAAAAAAAAAAGCAGACCAAAAACAAGAATAATTTGATTTTTCTTCTTTTATTTTTAGTTCTCAAGATTCACTTTTATAAAATTTTGAGTTCCGAATTTTCCTCCTCCCTCCTTTCCTGTATTCCTAAGGGGGCCAGCAATCTGATATAGGATATAAATGTTCAATTATATTACACATATTTCCACATTAGTCATGTTGTGAAAGAAGAATAAGAACAAAAGGAAAATACCACAAGAAAGGGAAAAAAAAAAGGAGAAAATGGTATGCTTTGATCTGCATTCAGACTCTATAGTTCTTTCTCTGGATTGGCATAGCATTTTCCATCATGAGCCTTTTGGAACTGACTTAGATCACTGCATTACAGAGATAACTAAGTCTATCAAAGTTGGTCTTCATGTAATTTGGCTTTTACTATGTACAATGTTCTCCTGGTTTGGCTGACTTCACTCAACATCAGTTCATGTAAGAGTTTCCAGGTTTTTCTGAAATCTATTTTCTCATCATTTCTTATAGAACAATAGAATTCAATTATATTCATATACCACAACTTGCACAGGTATTCTCTAATTGATGGGCATCCCCCCAGTTTCCAATTTTTTGCCACCACAAATAGAAGTGTTATATTTTTGTTTTTGCATATGTGGCCCTCTTCCCCTTTTTATGCTCTCTTTGGTATACAGACCTACTATTGGTATTGTTGGATCAAAGCATATGCACAGTTTTATAGCCTTTTGGGCATAGTTCCAAATTGCTCTCCAGAATGGTTGGATCAATTCACAATTCCACCAACAATGCATTAGTGTTACAATTTTCCCATGCTAGTACATTTATCATTTTCCTGTTTAGTCATATTAAAAAGCAATTAAAAGAAAAAGTATGCTTCAATCTTCATTTAGATAACATCAGTTCTTTTTCTTCAGATGGATAGCATTTTTCATCATTTTCCTTTTCTGCTTTATTAGCCAATTAATCCATGTAAGGTAATTCCTCAGAGTTGTTTTAGTTTGCATTTCTCTAATCCATAGTGATTTGGAACATTTTTTTTTATACTTTTGATTTCTTCTTTGGAAAACTGCCTACGTCCTTTGGCCATTAATCATTTGGGAAATAGATCTTGTTCATTATAAGTTTGACTCAATTCTCTATATATTTGAGAAATAAAGCCTTTTTCTGAGAAAGTTGCTATAAAATATTTTTGATAAAACTTCATTTTCTATTGTACCTCTTATCAAAATAGAGACCGCATGTTTATCTCTTTTAATTAGGTCTATTTTTTTCTTTTGCTTTGTTTAAGATCATGATTTCTACCTCTACTTTTTTTTTTAACTTTGGATGAAACATAATAGATTTTGCTCCAAACTTTGTGCAAGTTTTTTCTGTTTCAGGTTTGTCTCTTGTAAAGAGTATATTGTTGGATTCTGGTTTCCTCATTCAATTCTTTTATCTGCCTCTGTTTCATAAGTGAAATTATAATTTTCACATTTATAGTTATGATTATTAAATGTGTATTTCCTTCTATCCTATTTTCTTCTATTTATCTTTCTCACCCTCTTTGCTCTGTCCCTCTTCAAAAGTCTATTCTGTTTCTAACCATTACCTCCCTTAATCTGCTCTCCTTTTTATACCACCAATTTCTTTTATCAATTTCCCCTCCTATTTACTTATACACACAGCACACACACACACACACACACACACACACACACACACACACACACACATATATATAGATTATTCCCTCTGAAATAATACTCATGATAGTGAGGGTCAAGCATTGCCCACCCTCATTTCCCCCTCCATTATAAAGACTCTTCTTTGTGTGACTCTTTTTTGTGAAATAATTTTACACATTTACTTTTCTCTTCCCCCTTCTGTCAATGCATACCCCTTTCTCAGCCCTTTGTTATTTTTGGTGACCACCCCAACAAAATCAACTTACTTTTTGGTCTAGTGTCTAAGTATGCTCCTTCTAACCCCTCTAACAATGATAAAGTTTTAGGAGTTACACATATCATCTTCCCATATAGGAACATAAACAATTTGAGCTTATTGAATCTATTATGATTTATTTTTCATTTTTGTTTTTATGCTTTTCTTGAGTCTTATATTTATAAGTCAAATTTTCTATTCAGCTATGGTCTTTTTATCAGTACTGCTCAAAAATCTTCTGTTTTATTGAAAATCCATTTATTTCCCTAAAGGATTATATTCACTTTTACTAGTCACGTTGTTGCAAGGTTAGCTCCTTTGCTTTCCAGAATGTCATATTGCAAACTCTCTTCTCCTTAAATATGGAAACTGTTAAATCTTAGTGATAGTAGAATGATGTATCAGCAATGCAGCATTCACAGTGCCTACAATAATTATAAGTACACTGATATGGTTATTAATCACAAAATGTAACAGGCTCTCTACATAAGAAATAAGGCTAGAACATTTATTTAAATACCAGAAAACTGAGTCCCAAAACCAGAAAGTCAAAGCCAACACAGTAGTTATGAAGTTGGCATATGTAGTTAAAGTTGTAAACACCCACATTCTTAAGCCTTCAAAACAGGACAGGGTACCTGAGGCAAAGATCCTCCTCTCTTCACTCACAACAACTGCTCGGTGTCCAGACAGCTTGCTCCCAGCAGCTCTGGCCCCAGGCAGTTCCTGCCCCAGGCAGTCCTCAGCAGGAGTCTTCAGCAGAGATTCTGGCCGGCTCAAAGAAAAAGGAGTTCGCACCACAACCGCAGCCGCTGTGTCTGCTGCTGTTTCCAGTCAGCACCGCACGGAGACTAGCTTGGTTCAGCATTCTCTTGCTCCACCCCTGCTGGCTACATCAGTAAATTCAAGGGGCGTGGAAGATCTTCAAATCACAGTAACGTTACAAAAGGCTCCATTCTGGATATTTGAAATATTATTTTCTTCCAGTTAAGAGCTCTGCAATTTGACTGTATCATACATAGACATTTTTATTTTGGGATCTTTTTTCAGTAGTTGATCAGTAGATTCTTTTGATTTCAATTTTGCTCTTTGGGCCTAACATATCAGGACACTTTTCTTTATAATTTTTTGGTATATGATACCTCACCTTATTTCTCTCTCTTTGTCTTTCTCTCTCTCTTTCTCCTTTTCCCTCTCTCTCTCACTCACTCTCTTTTTTTAATATCATAACTTCCAGCTGGTCCAGGACTTCTTGAATTGTCTCTCCTTCATCTAGCTATTTTTTAATTAGGGAGTCCCCATTTTCTTGTCTTTTTTTTCATTTTCTTGAGTTTGTTTTATTGTTTCTTAACATCTCATGGAGTCATTACTTTCCAAAAGTCCAGTTCTAGTTTTTACAGAATTATTTCTTTAATGAGATTTTGTACATATTTTTCCATTTGGCCATTTTTGCTCTTTAAGGAGTTCTTTTCTTTGGTTAATGTTTTTGCCTCTTTTAACATTAGGTCAATTCTGTTTTTTAAGATATTATTTTCTTCATTATTTTTTGTGTCTCTTTCCCAAAGCTATTAATCCTCTTTTTGCAATTTTCTTGCCTTAGTCTCATGTCTTCTCAAATTTTTTTCTTGACCACTCATCTCTTTAAATCTACTAGGTATTCTTTTTTGGGCTTGTGTTCAATTAGTTTTTTTTTTCCTCTTTGAGTTTTTAGTTATAATTGTTTCACATTTTTTTCTTCTTTTGATGTTGTCTTGATTTTCCTTCCACTATAGTAACATTTTGTTGTTAGTTCTTTGTTGTTGTTATTATTTGCTTATTGCTTCAGCCTATTTCTTAACTTTGGATTTTATGTTAAAGTTGAGCTCTGCTCACCTGATGGTAGAGGACTGTCCCAAGTTTTAGACTTTTTCATGCTACTTTTTTTGGAGTTAGCTCTGGGGGTCTTCAAGTTTTCATTTCTTCCAAAGTGGTATGACTTTGGGAGAAAGAAGTGTGGTTACTATTCTCCTGGTTATTGCTCTGGTCTTTGTACAGGGAGAGCCCCTACTCCTGAGGCCTCAAGTAGTAATTTTTCAATCTGCCTTGGAACTGCAATCAGGAACCCTGCTCCCTTGTGACTGACCACAAGCAATTACCCAAATCTCTGTATGGGCAATAAATTTCTCACAGTGCTCATTTCTGCACCCCGTGCCAGCAAAGGCTCCCCTGTTTTCTCGTTCTGATGAATTGTCCAACCCATTTTCATCTCTTGGCTGAGAAGCTTTTGTTGCTGCTACTGTAGCAGCTACCTCCAAGGCCCAAGGCTGATTCCTCTACCACATTAGCTGCAGGCTTACCCCAAACCTGGTTTTCAGAGACCTCTCCTGATTACCTACTAAGTTGCCTTAGGCTGAAAAATGTCTCATCTGATTCTTTTTGGCTTTGCCGCTCCAGAATTCAATTTAAGTCATTATTTTAAAGTTTTATGGGAAGGAATGCTGGAAGAGTTCTGCAGGGTTGCTAGCTTTCTGTTATCCTGGTTCTACCTCCCTCATTTTATCCTTGTTAAATCTATGTACAAAAATTAAACAGAGGATATTGAACAGTGTATTTCATTAGAGATCAAGTTTGTTGTAGTAGTTAGAGAGTGATGTGGTGGATAGCCCTGGGTTCAATTTCTACCATTCACACATACTTTTTACTTTCAGCAAACCAATTAATTTATTAGTACTTTCAGGACAGTAAGTAAAGAAAGGAGGGAAGAAGAAACTAAGGAAGAAGTAAAAGAAAGAAATAGGGAAGGAATTAAAGAAGAAAGGAAATACGTGTTTATTATACTATCAACCAGGTTTTTTTTTTTAGAAACTTGAAAAATATTACATTATTTGATCCTCACAGCAAACTTGAGCAGTAGGTGCTATTAACAATCACATTTTATAATTGAGAAAATTGAACCAGACAAAGGTTAAATGATTGTCCAATGAAGGCCACACAGAAAGTAATAGTCTGCGGCTTGATTTGACTTTAGGTCTTCTTGATTTCTACCACCTCGACTTCAGGTCCAGTGCTCTACTGCCTGAGCTAAAAGCAAATAAATGTTTGTTGACTGTCTCCCAAGTTCTTTCATTCATCTCAGTAGCTCACAGTACATAATAAGAACAGTTACTTTCTAAGCTGGCACAAGGAGTTTCTAGGAGACATGTTTGATTGGTTTCAAACTTTCATTTTCATGAACAGTCACAAATTAACAAAGTTAACTGTGTTAATTAAGAAGCTTGGAAGTTTTCAATAGAGATTCCCAAAAGGGGGGAGAGGGGTGTCATCCAAGAAAACTCAGAATAGGTCTACCAGGAGAGGTAGGCACTGTGTTTACATATCCATGAAATTCCAATTTACTGCCTTTTACTTAGAGTACTCCCTCTTTACATATGACATTTTTCCAAGTGCTGATTTCAGTAATCCTAAAACAGTAATACAAAGATTAGGAGTGATAATTTGAAGAATAGAAACATGATCTTGATCTAACTCATACATGTCCTAAACTCTCCTCTCACAGATCCATGGTAGGGAAGCACATACACATTTAGAGAGGGAAGAAAATGAAATTATAAAGGCTTTCTTTCACTGTAGAAACCTATTTAAATGCAAAAGTTAGCTGATTTTTCCTGAAATTAACCAAGAGAGGGAGGTGTTTGGTCAATCTAATCCAAGTCAGTAAGACTTGGTGACTGAGCTGGCAAAGTGGCTATAATATCACATTTACATAAACATACACACACTCACATATTTATCTCTCCTTACTTAAAAAAAATAACTACAACCCTATCCCATCAATATTTCCCAAGAGATTTTTGGGACATTGGAATAGCTCAAATCTTAGCAGTGCATATGCTCACTTCTTTGGTGGATCCCACAGATAACAGCAGAACATTATCTGTTGAGCTATTGTATTAGATTGGATATGTAAGTAGAACCTCATTTCATGAAATCAAAGCTTTCCCCCTCAACCATGGGATATGACATTCATTGGTACAGGTAACCTTTTAGCTAAATCATAAGTAGGGCTACATGGCTAACCTCTGTGAGAATGATGCATGACCATCATGGCCTCAGGTTAACTTGGAGAATGGCAGTCTACTGGTGCTGATTTTATTGACTGTCATTGACACTGAATATTTCTTATTTTCCTAGCTGGAGTTTGATTTCTGTCAAGCTTCATTTACCAGGATGCCACCCTGGAAACCTTGGTGATTTCTAGAGAACATGCCTTTCTACCATCTGAAGAAAATGCAATTATCTGCCCATCAGTTTGCATAAAAGATAAGAAGAAAATATCTCTGTTCATATGTGATAAAGGTCAGCATCCTCTTCAGGTTCAATAAAATATACTGGATATTTCTGTTGTTGACGGAGCTTCTTTGAGACATTCACTTGGTGAACAGATTTTTCATCACTTGTGAAAAAAAGATTAAAGCCATCACAAACCCATATCAGATATCTATATTGGGTTGAAAACATAACTCAAGACAGGTATAATATCATAGAGAGTCTTCTTAAAACAGCGTAGTACATTTTGCTCCCCAAACAACATAAAAATGAATTAAAATGAGATTGTTTTTTGAAAAAAAGAAAAGTTAAATTAAAAAATGATATCAGGTACCAAAGAAAAAATAGATTTACTGAGACAGAAGGAACTTGAAATTAAAGTCTAGTTTCTGTTCCTTTCAGAAAATACTGAAGAGATAGATTAACTCCACTAGACAAACTGGGCTAGTTCCTATCATTTGACTTAACCAGTAGGCAGAATTTTCAATGACAAGAAGATAGTTATATTCTATTTTAGAAATAACATGGTTAGATCTGCTTTAATTACTTTCTTCCTGTTCATCCACATATAAGAAGGGAGGACTGCATCTAACTGAACCCAGATTTTTAAAATCCTACTCAGAGCAAAAATAATTTCACAAATTAAACCCATGGTTTATGACACATATTTCCCAGTTGCAGCACAAGGAAAGAAAACAGTTTTACTTGAAATATGACTTGATGCACAGACACACCTCATCAATCCAGTATTACCAGGCTGAGGATGCAGTGTTTCACATTTGAGTAGTGTCTTAAGTAACAGAAGCCTCAATAGGAAGCATTTTTTTTTTTGCATTAGACATACACATGTTTGTTTGGTTTTTAATTATAAATTACATACATAATTGTTGTAAACCAAAGTATTTGGTTCTTATGGGTCAGTTTTTATGCAGATGTCCATCAGTTTCTTGATGACCAGCTTTGGCCTTCTGGCCTTGAAGCTTGCTCAGGAGAAGCATCCATTGTATGTGAATACACTTTGATCAGTTAACTGACTTTTCCCATGACTTCTGGTGCCTGATGACAAAGCCTGATCTTATCTGAGCTATTTCCAGGATGTGACACACTATCATAATGATGAGACTATGATAATGACAATAATATTCCAGGATATGATAAACTATGCTTATTGATAAGAGTACCTGAGTTTTTGTTGGCCTGTTCTATAAAAACCTTGTTCAAAGAACCATTAAATATAGTGCATGGTTCTTCCTTGAACTACTTGGATGATCTAGTCATTTCTTATTCACATAGTGCTGGATACTGAGCAGCCCAAGACACATAATTTCTATTTTGTTTATAAAATCAGTCTTCTAATGTCATTCATATAGACCTTCAGAAAAGAAAACTCCCTTTACAAAATCAGAGCAGTATCTGATATGCATTTAATTGTCTGAGAGGTTTGCCTGAGGGCACTGAGAGGTTAAGTCATTTGCTCCTGGTTAGACAGCCAATTATTTGCTTTACTTGATTTCTTTTTTGTTTTTTAAAATCATTTTATTCAAATGATCTACAATTTTATTGGTAATTACCTTAGCCAAAGCAGATTATAATCTGTATATAATTTAGTGACTTGTGGTGGTAAAATAATGGCAACAAAGCACACAAACATATATTCCCACACACACAATTATCATCTGGTCATTCTTCTGATAATGATAAACTCTCTGCTGATAAATGTGGATGTTCTCTACATGTCAATCCATTGCTGAGCATGTTCCTGAGGGTTATTAGGGTTATCAGGATTGTCTAGGCCTTAAGTCCTGATGACACAATCTTTTAAAATCCAAGCTCATCTCTTTAATAATAGGTGGTATAGGAGTAAAACTTCAGTGGAAGAAACTCTGGACTAAAGGCAATTTAAATTGTCTTTGAAGGCTCAAAGGTCATTGTAAAGACAAATACTGATGTTTTAATATAATAATTTATCCAAGTTTCCCTGTTTTATAACCTCCTCTAACTTCTATAGTGAGTGAATGGGCTTGACTCTTGAAGTTCTCCTAATGGCTAGTTTCTAATCTGTACTAGTTTGAAAAATCAGATAACCAAAATAATTACAACTCTGTGTAAGTTCAGTCCATAAGCCTTAATGATGGCCTGGCATCTCCTTTAATGTTTTGGAAGGGAGAAGCCTAAGAGCCACGGTTTTATGATAGCTTTAAGCTCCTCAAGTGTTTTAAAATTATCTTGCTTTGAATTCAGAGTTTTGTTCCAAATGTTATTAGAAGTTGAACTTCTGAATATGTGGGTGTACTATGTGATTTCACTCAATCTTAAAAAAGAAATAGTAGACGTAAAAGGAAATAAATTTGTTGCGGTAAGGAAAGCAGTATGTGATCCAAGTTTAAATAGGGTAACATATAAATCACTTTGCAAGCTTTCAAGTCTGTATAATGCTGGCTATTACTACTACTATTGCTACTACTACTACTGCAGTTACTAGTTCTATTACTTTTAGTAATTAATAACCTTAAGAAAGGGAAGCAGGGTAGTAAGAAGGGGAAAAAGCATAGAAACTAGATTTGTAATAATAGTGTTTAAGTCCTAATTTTGAAACTAATTAACTGGGTGACCCTGATTAAGTCACAACTTTTTAGAGAGATGTTTATCTGTAAATTAGAACCAGCAACATTCAAAATTGTTGAAGATAACATTTTTTTCTCATCTGTCTCATAGGATTGTTTAAGGTTTAAATGAAATAATACATGTGAAAGTATTTGGGCATACATAAAATATTACATATACTGCAAAGTTATTCTTGCCATCTCAGCATTTTTTATTCCTCATTTATTCTTATTGTTTTGATATCTAGTATAATTTCTGCGTTGACTTTCCCATTCCTTCTACATTGCAAGTTCTTTGAAAGAAAGGATCATATTTTATTTTTTTATCATTACTTTACACTTGTAGGTGCTAAATAGACATTTGATGAATAATTGAATGTATACCAAGATAGTACATCTTGCAGTGGAAAGAACCCTGAATTTGGAGTAAAAGAAATTGGTTTCAAATACCAGATTTTTTCCTTGCTACCTATGTCACCTTCTCTTAGACTCTTCACCTTTCTGATCATCACTTTCTTCATGTTAAAAAGGGAATTGAACTAGATGACTGATATTTGAATCTATAATTTGATGATTTAAAACTTTCTGTACAAATTACATCATAAATAGCAATAGGTAATAAATTTTCATCATTATTATTTGGATGTTTGTTATTGAATTACTGGGTGTTAGATAGCTTTCTAACTAAGATTTTAGGGTGTTTCCTCGTAGATAATAACCCTGCTGAATCTGGCTATTCAGGACAACTAGGCTCAAACAAGTTTTACTAAAGGATTCACCATTGCTTAAGTGCATTACAAATGTTTGGTGTAGAGTAGGGTTTTCAAAAGTAGATACTTTTGTTATTAGTGCAAATCATAAAAGGGTGAGGTCAAGGTCCAAATATGCTGACCATAGTTCCTACATACAGTGTTGGTAGTTAAGAATTGCTTTTACAACCATGTTAATCAGCTACATTCATGCCATGCCATACATGTCATGCCATAGCATACAGTGGTATAGTGGAAAATATATTAGGTTTAGAATCAGAAGACCTAGGTTTTTCTTCTAATTCTACCACTCACCTTTGGCAAGTCATTACATTTATTCTTCTACCCACCCCAACTCCCAGTCCCCACCCTCCCATATATTACATGAAACTTTTGGAATACAAGAAGCTCAGCCCCCTTACAAAGTTTTATAACTTTATTTAAGTGTAAAGTCTACCAAAAGGAATACTATAACATTGGACCATCTGTCTTAACATGAATCAATTCATGTGATCAAAGTGTAACAATATTATTACTATAACTTAAATATGTATATTATTTTATATTTAATCCAGCACTTTACATATGATTTTTCAAATTGTCATAGTTCAGTCAAGAATGAAGTGTGACATTTTGGGGTCAACATTTAAATAATCAAAAATCAAATCATTTCATCTATGTCTTTTTGTCTCCCTATCATATAACTAAGATTCAGTGTCATGCAGTATCAGGGCTTCCTGATTATGCTTACAATCAAATCTTTTTTCCACGTACTAACTGTTTATATCTCTCAGTGCCCTGGGAAGCCCTCTAAAACTTTAAGCTAGAAAATGATTTTAGATCTCTTTTTGGTAGAGGGAATTTGCTCACTAATTGTTCCCTACTAATATACTTTGAAGAAAACCTTTTTGAGACTTCTTTTGTTTCTTTCACAAAAGACTCTTTCTCTGATTCTATGAATTATGAAACACGAAAACAAACACCATTTTGAAGAAAATAAAATGACATTGCCTTATGATTTTTTAAAATTAGTGAGTTACCTTTTAACACGATTGCATACTTCACCCTGACACAGAATTAAGCTGACCAACCTCTTCATTATAATTACCCAGGTGTGCCCAAGGCTAAGAATTGGTACTGTGATGCTTTCAAAGCTGTAATTCACAGAGCTGGTGATGATTGGTTCAATAATGAATGGCCAGTGTTCTGTTTACCTGAGATCCCACTTCTGGCTCTAGGCAGAAAGAGAAAGTGAACAAAGGTGGTGTGTGTGTGTGCGCACACATGCACACACACACACAAATAGAACTAAACTCTTTAAGTTATATAGGAGGGCTTTCTGAGAGGCATTAAAGCACCCTATTGGAGTGCTCTGAGTTATTATGTTTGGTTTGTCCTTTCCAGAGAATAATGAAACTTCCATAATTTAAATGAATCTCTAAAAAAAACAAAAAAAAATTCAAACTTCAAAGCAAAAAGAAAAAAAATTATATGTCTATATGTGTATACATATATATATACATACATACATATCTAACACATGAGATATATTAGTAAATGTACTTAAATTATCTGCTTTAAAATAGGATCTTCTTTCTATAAGACTCCTTTAAACAAGGAGCATTACCTGGTGCATTTAAAGGATGCTTTTAATTTAAGTGATTTGACAAAACACATTTAAAATTCGAAGAGAAGGAATTTGCTTAAATCTCTGGTTACTCGGACTGGATAGTCTTCTCATACTCAAAACTGAGGCTGGACCTTTACTGAAAGCCATGGCATACATTTTAAAATCACATGCCCAGTTAAGCAATAGAGATATAAGGAACCTAGGTGATCTTCAGCTAAGCTTTAAGATTGTTTTAGATGCTGATCACAAATTGAATCTTTTCAAAGCTATGTCCCTTGGCTTTTGCAAAACCATTTTGCATTTACTCCCTATACTATTTCACTTCTCCCTTTACTGCATCACAACCTCTTGAAATTATTCCATATTCTCTTCTTTATTCTCGGATGAAGAGGTGCCCTTTCACCTAACTAGGACTAATCTTACCGCGTTGTATCCCGGTCTTCTTCAGCAAATCATTTCCATGACTATTCACATTTTTTCCCTTATCTTCATTTTCGCCTGTATTTACTGGCTCCTTTCCTGAAAACTTTTTTTAAGGACCCCAATTTCAACCCTTCATAACACACGTACACATACACACACACACACACACACACACTCAAATATGTCCCTCTTAAGACTCTTTTATGCTTATTGACTTCTTTTTAGCATTTGATGTTGGTGAACAACTCTCTTAAACATTTGGTTTCCTCACTGGGTTTTTGTGATACTCTTCTTTCTTAAATCTAAATAAAATATTCATCACTCTCCTTCTAGTTGATATATGTCAATACACCCACCTCCCCAAAATCTTTGTCTTTGTGTCTCTTTCACCTAGCCCAGTCCCTAGAATATACTGTTTAATAAATTGATTGAGGCCCTCCAGATCTATGTTTGCCATTCCCATGATGTCTCATCAGTTTGCGAAAGGGGAATGAAAGAAAGAGGTAGAATACCATACTGGGAAGGTACCTTAGAAGTAAATCATCTATTACAGTCTGCAAAACAAGTGACTTCTTCATTATGAAATTAAAAAGGGACTGAATCAGGTTTGGATCTCTGGTCTTCTAGTGTCAGAAAGCTTATACCACTCCATAAATAGCAAGCAATATGGTCTTAGTGTTTTGGGGTCAATCCCCTTGAACATTTTGTGTATATTTGGTCAGTGACTGGTACATAGTAGGCACTTAATAAATGCTTATTGGATTGAATTATTGAAATGGATTGTAAAATATTGTAAATAAACTAATAGAAGGCAAAGTGAGCTTAAAATAGGGACCTGATATCTGTTTTTTTTTTTAAAGATTTTGTAACTGCTGTCCTCCTGAAAAAAAAAATATAATGTGTCAGTATATAATGGCTGTGAAATATTGTATTTGGAGCTATGAGACCTCAGTTTGAATCCCACCTCAGAAATTTATTCTGCTTCACAAAGAAGAAGGAAGAAGAAAGAAGAGAAGAATGAGAAAATTAGGTTGAAAATCGTCTTTACAATGTTAAATGAGAACATTGGGAGGAAAGTAAAGGTCGTGCTTACATGTTAAGGAAAAGATCATAAAAACAATGTCTGGTTAGTCAAAACTGTTTGAAATTTTAATTTAAAAAAAATCAGAGTATTTCAGGAATGGGGAAGCTAAAGTAAATGAAACTTAATTATATTCTTCAGTTTTACCAGTGGTTTTTCTCTCAAGAATTTTTTTTTTCCATAGCTTACACCATAAAAACTGATTCTGGGTATTAGCATTGTCAGAATATTCATCTATGGGGATTGAACAATTGTCCACATGTATCAGCTGGTTTGTTAATTGCTGGCAGTTGTCTTTGGCAAAAATCGTTATTTCTGCTATGAATTGCATTGTCAAAGGCACTGCAGACATTTCCTGTGTGGCTCTTCTCCAACTCTAGTCAATAACTGCTAGGCCAATTAAACCTTGGTCAGGAAGTGAATTTTTCTTCCTAACCCAGTGTGTTCAGATGATTGTCACTTTCACAGGGCTTAGTTGTTACGTTCATGACACAACTTTTCTGTCCCCATAATGAACCTCCTAGGAACAGCTCCCTTTAGATCTAACTATTTACAGTGCTGCATGCACAGCATGATGGACTTCTTATGTGCCTTCTTGATTGTTGTTGCAGACATTGAGTGTCTTTGTTCCAGGAAAGTCAGAATTTTCCTGCCTCTTCAATAATTTCTGAAATACTAAAAGACTAAGATGATTGCCATCTATTTGTGTTCATCTTTATAGAGTAATATTACCCAGATAGTTGTTAGAAAATGGTACTCTGATGCAAAATTTTTAGAACCTAAATGACATTTATTTACAATAAACGTCCCTTGTAGCTCTTGTTCCTTTAACACTGCTTGCAATTTATAAATAGTTAGTATTGCAAGGCAGTTGTTTTTCAGAATGTATAATTGTGTGTCCCTCTAAGTTCCCCTTGATAGGAATGGAATTGGTAATTTCCTCCCTCCATTCATTCCTTTCTTCCTTTCTTCTTCCTTCCTTCCTCTATCTTTTTCTTTGGTAAATGGTATTTTTTTTTCCAATTAAATGTAAAGATACCTTTCAACATTCATTTTTATAAGACTTGAGCTTCAAATTGTAGTTATTTATTTATTGCACATCACTCCTTTATTATAGTGAACAACAAAAAGGGTGTTGGAGGAGGCAGGGTTAGTACAGTTATGCTAAAACTGATGAGGACTCAGGTGGCTGGACATAAGGTAGAAGGAAATGGGACACTGAGACATATTTCAATATGGTCTGGGGCATTTCACTGCCACAGAACAGAATGGGGTCTATAAAACACACAATGGGATGTTTGAAATCAAGGAACTATCTCTTTGATGTAGCTTGAGGTCTTTGATGACTACAAAATGGGACAGTTTAATTTCAAAAACCACTAATAACTGAGAATCTTTTGTGAAAAATAAATGGGGCAAGCAAACATTAGGACATAATCTCAACCTTCCAGATCCATTTTTCCTGTATTTGGAAGGAAATAAGACTTTCATGATTTATTGAATGACTACTGGGGATAGGCAGCTTCCTACAACAGCCCCAGAGAGGGCTGCCCTATTGGCAGAACTGACTAATGGGAATAACTGGACCACTTGCTTCTTTCAATTCCCTACATTGGTCACATTTTTTTTTTCTATGTCTGCATCTCTAACCCCTAACCAGGTTCTTATTGAATCAAACCACCCAGAAGGCATTTTTAGTAATTTGGCTGAGAGAAAGGGCAACAAGAAAGAAAAGAATTGGTCTGAAATAGGAAAGAAATGAGAAAAGGTCACCCACCCGGAGCAATGTTTTGTGATCCCTAAGGTGCTGGTCAGTGTGGTGTATGCAGGGTAGAGATGTGGTGGAGACAGCCTAGCTACTGCTGGGATGTTCTGATAGCCTGCTTTCACTTCTTGGCCTTGCTTTGGGCTATCATGGCTTGGAGTATGGTCTCTTCATCCCGGAGTAAATTCACAGCCTTGATAGGTTTCATATTCTTGTCCAACTCATACATGATGGAAATGCCACCTGGCAGATTCAACTCCATGATTGCTTCTTCAGACAGACCCTAAAGATGTTTTGACAATCCCTCAAAGACAATTGCCATGGGCTGCAATCAGAACACATTTCCTTCCTTAATCCGGGGGACAATTTCCTCATTCCAGAAGGGTAGAGCCCAGGCAATGGTATCTTTCAGGCTCTCATAGGAAGGGAGCTGATCCTCAGTCAGATCTACATAGGGATGGATGGTCCTTGCTGATGTTGCTGTACAAGGGGCGGTCAGGATCCATTGGAGGTGTGGGATGTCGCAGGATCATCGCCAGATCTTCAACTGGGTCTCACCTTGCTTAACAGCTGTCTCTGCTTTATTTTTTTAAATTGATTTTTATTTTATTTTAGTTTACATCATTCATTTCCATGAAATTTTGAGTTACAAATTTTCTCCCCATCTTGCCGCTACCCACCACCCCAAAACAGCCATGCCAGTGTATCCCCCTACCCCCAATCTATTCTCTCCTATGTCTTCCCCCCTCACCCCTCTGACTTTCTGGTAGGACAGGATGGATCTCACAACCACAGTGCCTGTGTATCTCAAGTTCCAGTTGGATGTAGTTAATAATAATAATAATAATAATTGTGTGTGTATATATATATACATATAT
>CM053580.1:341335565-341373034 GCA_028627135.1 Pseudochirops cupreus | reverse complement strand
GCCGAGCTGACTTTAGTGGGAAGTATCTTTGTGTGCGTTTTGGAGTTCCAGGATTGGTTTAGAGTCCTATTTTATGGGTATTTTGGGGTGGCTATGTGAGAGCTGCGATATGTTGCTGCTTCTACGCTGCCCTCTTGGCTCCGCCCCCTAGGACTGCTTTTAAAATAAGTAAGATTTATTGCAGCAGATATGAGTCAGCATCCAAATAAATGGTCCCATAAAAAGTTCTAGGCCAACCGCTCAAATATTTCTACATAGCTCTGGATCCCAGAGTCCTTGCAGCTGAGGACATGATGGGACATGGGAATGAACAACCTTTAAATTCAATATATTCCCCTGGATATCTCCCCTAAGGTTTCTGTAATGGAAAGCAATATGGAAGAGCCAGTTGTTTATGTCCCTTCTGGCATTGGAACAAAAGTAATGACTGGTTTGTACCTTAGGTTTTTTTTTTTCCCCACTAAGATTCAGTTTCTTGAGAGTGGATAGAATACAGCCAAACCTGCAACCATGGACTTGGGGCTTTATTACTGTTCCAAGATAAAATCCTCCCTAACTTATCTTTTATAGATTTGTTGAGGGGGAAAGCAGGAGAGACGTGAGCCTGCCCTTTGTGGAAAAGGTAGGAGTTGAGAGAAAGTTATTTGTGGAGAGCAGATGCTTAAACATAAAGCAAAAATCCAGATATAAAGAAATGACATCCATATGGGCAGTAGGTAGGGTTGATATAGTATTAGAGTGCCACTCACTGTCTGGGTGCTTTTGGTCAAGTCATAACTTTTGTGAATTCTTTTATATCATTTAAAATTAGGAAACTGGCACAGATTCATTCAAGCATTAAAATGCTGCCATTAGTGTTTAGGAACTAATCTCATAGAAGGCAACATATAAATTGAATCAGAGCAACATTGCCAGGCCAAAATTTATCATCACTCAGTCAGGATCCACCTAGGCTTCATCCAGAATTCCATGTAGATGTGACCAATCTATCATATATCATTATTTATTCTCTGTGAAAGCCAAAATGATAGGTACTGGGGAAAAAAAATATCTACCACTAGGAGGTCAAAGTCTAATTGTAAATGCATATATACACAAATGAGTATAAAATCTTTCTCTTCATTGAAGAGACAATCCCAGCCTTGCTTCTTACATTCCATGAAGACTTCCCCAGTTGTCCCAGTGGAGGCTGAACATTGACTGCTCAAATTTTTTTAATAGATTTTATCTGCATCTTTCTTTTGTCCCTATGAAAGACTAGCTCCTTTATGCTCATTTATACTAACTTTAAATGCCATTATGACTTAAGTTTACATATTCTTTTTTTTAAAAAGATTTAGTAATTTCAATCTATTTTATGTGGAATTTAGCCATGTTCATTCATGCTAGCATCCTTTGAAAGTATATATTACTATGCAGGATAATGGGATTTGTATTTTATTCCGTATTTCTATTTATGTTATGGAACAGCAATTCTTAACAAGGCTAGCTTTGTGTTCGATAATTGATTCTCTTTTCTTTAACACTATCTATTGCTCCTTTCTGTCAGTCCTTTTCAGGAAACATGAATTTAAAATTTACCTATTTTCAAAAGGAAAATGAAGCAATTGAGTTGGCTTCTTTTTATGTACATATAAAATAAACTAGCTTTGAAGTTCATTGCTGCTGGCAAAATATTCATTTATTATAGAGTCACTCACTAATAGAACATTGGATTTAGATGACTACATTTTAAAGTCAGTTTGGCTCAGATGAGCTTGACCATTGGCATTTCCTTTGTAAGTAAGGGAATACTCATAAATATTTCAGGATAAGGAGGTCATTTTATTCCATCTACTCTCAAATCCAAAGTCAAACTGCTTATTCATAAGAATGTTAAGCACTTTACCCTTTGATTACTGAGTCAAAAATAATGAAATATAATGGAACAATTTGCCTTGAGTACAGTAGGGAATTTGCCTAGTGGTCTTCTCTATTCCCCTGGACCCCTACCAAAAAAAAAAAAAGCCAAATGTCAGTTAGTCAACAATCATTTCTTAAGCACCTGCTGTGTGGCAGAAACTCTGCTAAGTTCTGAGGATACAAAGAATGGCAGAAGAGTCTCTGCTATCAAAAAGTTTGCAGTGTAATGTGGATAAAACATGAAAAAATGTTTGCTCAATATTATAAAATTCACATCAATAAATTTTAAATATACTTTTTTTTTTACTAAAACAAAATGTTAAGTGTTATGGAGCATATAGAGATTAATGAGAGTGTTCCTGATACATTATTCATATTAATAAAATCCCTCTTCATTCGTATCTGTCTCTCCTATTGCATTCAACCTCTGTTCAACCAGTTAGCCTTATATAAACTCTCCCCAAGCTTTGGGATGTTTTAAATAGTTTGAAGTATAAAATGAATTCAAATGTATTATTTCTATTATTTAAGAATCTGTTGCTGGACTCTTTCCTGACTATATTTTGTTTTCTTCCTTATTCCTTTAACTATGTTGCATTTTTAATTGCCTTTCTAAATTACTTCTATAGCTTAAGATGGACCTCAACATCTGGTATTTTCTTTTCCCAACTAAAATAGTCCTTTTGCAATAGTTTTCATTACGAATAATTCCTAAATCTACCATCCCCTTTCCCTTCATGACAAGTCTTCGAGATTTCTCAGTCTTTCAATTCTTTGACATCTATCACAGACAGAGAAACCAAGTAAGAAAAAAAAATAGTGACATTTTAGGCCCCCAGATTAATGTTCACTAGAAAGTGAAATCATATGAAAAAAATCGGGGCAATTTTGCATCAAAAAATAAAAACCTTAAATGAATGTCATTACCAAACATCATTTTGTTTTACTTTTGGCATTAGTCTTCAGGAAAAAATATTCTTGTGGAAAGGAGAAAGGAAAGGAAGATTAACATTGTGTTCCTGTTGTTTCTATTGACAGATTATGTTAAAAGAAAATAGCCACATTTGTAGAGGTTAGAATGGTGAAAGGAAGTTAAATAATGCGGGGCTAAGAGTTGCTCAGCTGTGGGGTATACACAGGGGCCTAATGGTTAGAAACTTGGGCTTCAGTTTCAATTTAAGAATTCATGAATCAAAGAATGTCTCACTTTACAGTGCAGAGAGCTATCAGAAGGAGATCTCGATTACCACAACAGAACTGAGACAATCAATAGAAGCAATTAACAACAAGTGTTTCTGGCAATTTGAAATGTTGCTTCATTTTCTGGAATTGAAATGAAATGGATCTTTCTTTATCTTTTATTTCACTTTGCCTGTGGTTAACTATATAAAATACCATATAGAAACAGTCTGGAGGGAGGGACTTAACAAAGTATAAATGGGCACCATGTTTCTGTGTGTGTTTATACATGTAAATCCTCTTAATTAGATTTATTATCCATTTAAAACCTTTGTTCTGGTATTTATATAATACTTCCTATCATTTCCTAGCAGAATCCTTGGAAAAGTGAAAAAGTCCTAAACTATGAATAAATGGCAGAGAAAATAGGAAATTTATAATAATGAAATTTAAGAGTATAGTGTTGTTGTCCAGAGACCCATAATGTTTGCTTTTTCCTGTGATCATTCCACTGACTCTTTGACTTAGAAAATAAAAACAAAAGCAAACCTTAGGAAAATTTCTACATGTAAAAGAGCAAATAACTGTGTCTCTTCCTTTAAAAAAAATTGGGGGGGGTGAAGGCAATATAACATGTCTAGTTTCCCATTCTTTTCTCTGTTAAGTTGGCTATGTGATAAAGCATTGATTAATAGTGTAGGATTCGCCTTGCTGGTATCTCAGGGGGAAACAATTTTGCCTATTTCATTTTTGTAGTAATACTTGCTTTATGTTCAGCCTTATACAGCTGTAAGCATGAAAGACAACAAGTTTTAAATAGTGGCAGATAAACATTGGATTCAGAACAATAGATAATGTATATTCTTGGATATGAAGAAATGGTATTTTTCATAGAGATTGTTCAAAAATCATAGAGAGATATAGGTAATAAAATATAGATATCTGTGTAGATAGATATAACCCTATAGAAAGATAAAAAATATGGATACATGCGTTTATGTGTATTTATACACAAATAAACTTATTTATAGATTGTGGATATAGACATATACATTATATATTATTATAATAGAGATTACATATATAAATTATATGTACTATCAGTATATGATTGTATTCATATCAGTCTATAAATAGGAGGACATGGAGTTTGGAGGGTGATGCATAAGTTACATTTAGAAGTCTTTGAAAAAATGGATGCCCACCCAATATGTTGATTACAGGAAGCTGTCAACCTAAATGACTTTCTCCAGAGAATATATGAAGGACTCTGTTTCTAGGCCCTGTCTTTTTTTTTAAGATTCTAAAATTTATATTTTATTTTAAAAATATATTTATTTACTTTTAGTTTCCAACATTCATTCTGTTACAAATTTTCTCCTCATCTCTCCCCTACCTCCCACCCCAAGATGGCAAGCACACTGAATAACTTGTCCCCCAATCTGCCCTCTCTTATATCTCTCCCAATTCCTCCTCCCCTTACTCTCTTGTAGGGTAAGATGGATTTCTATACCCCATTGCCTGTATAACTTATTTCCAGATTGCATGTAAAAAAGCATTTTTTTAACATTTGGTTTTAAAACTTTGAGTCACAGATTCTCTCCCTTCCCTCCTCCTCACCCACCCCCACAGAGAAGATAAGCAATTCAATATAGGTTATACATGTATAGTAATGCAAAGTATATCCATAGTAGTCATATTGTGAAAGACTAACTATATTTCCCTCCATCCTATACCACCCTCCATTTGTTCTATTTTCTTCTTTGACCCTGTCCCTTTTCAAAAGTGTTTGCTTCTAACTACTCTGTCTCCCAATTTGCCCTCCCTTCTATCATCCTTCCTGTTATCCCCTTCTCCCCTATTTTCCTATATGCTAAGAGACCCAATCAAGTGTGTTTGTTATTCCCTCCTTAAACCAAATCCAATGTGATTAAGGTTAACTTATTCCATTTCACCTTCTGGCTCTTCCCCTCCATTGTAACAACCTCCTGCTTCCTTTATTTGACATAATTCATCCCATTCTATCTCTCCCTCTGCTTCCTTTATTTGACATAATCCATCCCATTATATCTCTCCCCCTCTCCTTCTCCCAATATATTCCTATCTCACCTCTTATTTTTGTGTTTTGATATTATTTTTATATTCAACTCACCCTGTACCCTCTATCTATACATATACACACAAACACACACAAATATATACACATACACATAAACACCCACTTATACATACATATATATATGTATACACACACACATACACACACACACATATATATAATTCATTTAACTGTCCTCATACTGAGAAAAGTCTCATGCATTACAAATATCATCTTTCCATGTAGACATATAAATAGTTCAACTTTAAGTTCCTTGTGATTTCTCTTTCTGGTTTATCTTTTCATGCTTCTCTTGTTTCTTGTATTTGAAAGGCAAATTTTCTGTTCACCTCTGGTCTTTTCATCAAGAATGCTTGAAAGTCCTCTATTTCTTTGAATATCCATATTTTCCCCTGAAGCATTATACTCAGTTTTGCTGGGCAGGTGATTCTTGGTTTTAATATTAGCTCTTTTAAACTCATGGATATCATATTCCAAGGCCTTCAGTCCCTTAATGTAGAAGCTGTTAGATCTTGTGTTATCTTGATTGTGTTTCCCCAATATTCAAATTGTTTCTTCCTGACTGCTTGTAATATTTTCTCCTTGACCTGGGAACTCTGGAATTTGGCTGTAATATTCCTAGGAGTTTCCTTTTGGGAATCTTTTTCAGGAGATGATCAGTGAATTCTTTCTATTTGTGTTTTGCCATCTGGTTCTGGAATATCAGGGCAGTTTTCTTTGATAATTTTTTGAAAGATGATGTCTAGGCTCTTTTCTTGATCATGGCTTTCAGGTAGTCCAATAATTTTTAAATGATCTCTCCTGGATTTATTTTCCAGGTCAATAGTTTTCCCAAAAGATATTTCATATTGCTTTCCATTTTTTCATACTTTTGGACCTATTTTATAGCATCTCGATTTCTCATAAAGTCATTAGCTTCCATTTATTTGTTCCAATCTAATTTTGAAGGAATTATTTTCTTCAGTGAGTTTTTGGAGTTCCTTTTCCATTTGACCAATTCGAATTTTAAAGGCATTCTTCTCCTCCCCGGCTTTTGGGACCATTTTTGCCATTTGAGTTAGACTATTTTTAAAGGTATTATTTTCTTCAGTATTTTTTAGGGGGTCTCCTTTAGTAGATTGTCAACTCATTTTTTTATGATTTTCTTGCATCACTCATTTCTCTTTCCAATTTTTCCTCTACTTCTCTTACTTGATTTTTAAAATCCTTCTTAAGCTTCTCCATGACCTGCAACCAGTTCATATTTTTGTTGGGAGCTTTTGATGTAGGAGTTTTGACTTTGTTGTCTTCTTCTGGCTCTAAGTTTTGATAAATCTCTGTCACCAAAAAAAGATTCTACAGTCTGAGTTCTCTTCCTCTATTTGCTCATCTTGCTAGCCAGATACTGGATTTTTGAGCTCTTTGCCATGGTAGAACTCTTTTTCTGAAGTGGAGAGTGCTGTGTCCCAAATTTCTGGGGTTTTACTCAGCTCTTGTCAGAGTTTTTGTAGGCACCTGCCTCAGAACTGTGAAGAAGACTGCCTATCCACAGCCTCAACAAGCTCTGCCATGCTTCTGCTTCTCAACTCTGGACTGCCACCCATGACTGCAACCCAGATCCAAGCAAGCAAAGCAAGAATATCCTACCTCAGTGCCAGCAAAGAGATTCCAGCAGATGCCCTCCACTCAGTCACTTGGTATCCTTCAATTTGTGGGCCTGTAGCCCAAAAGGCAGCTGCTGTGGCAGCAGCTGTAGATGGCCACCGTCTCTGCTGTCCCAGGAACAGGGGGCACACTGTACTCTTCTGTCACCCAAGATCAACAGAGCTCCCCCACTGATCTTTTACTTTCTCTTTGGTGTTTATGTGTTGAGAAGTCTGGAAATATCCACAGCTGCAAGTGATTAACTCTCCTGAAGTCTGCTCTGCCCTATCTCTGTCATTGGTCTTGCCCAGTGCGGCCCACACAGTAATGTGCTCTGCTTCCAGGCCAGTGAGATAGACCCTTCATGTTGGTCTACCAGTTTGCCTTCTGTGAGATATTTGTTTCTCTCTGTCACTTTATGTAACACTAAAATTTTTCAGAGTCATATTTTACAGGTTTTGGAAGTGGTTGGAGCAAGAGCTCAAGCAAGTTCTTTCTTTTACTCTGCCATCTTTGGCTCTGCCCCCTATGCCCTTTTTTTCAAAAAGTATATCAATGACTTGAAGACATGGATGAATGGGGGAAGGAGAGAGGGGAGGGAGAGAGATAGACACAGAGAGAATATGAATGTAAGTGATTACTTTTTGTAAATCACAATGCCAAAATAAAATCCCTGTTATGACAGGCTTACAGTATAAAGTAGACAAGTTATAAATAGGTGCTGGAAAGTGGTTTGGAAGAGACAGGTATGATAAGAATACTGCAGAAAGTCTAGAAGACCCATATATGCTTTGCCCAAGCAAGATCATAGAAATTTCTTCTATTAGAGCTAGAGGGCCAAGAGGTGGAATTGAAGTTTCAAGAGGAAGGAGGGAAGATGTTGGAAGGTAGGGCCATGGTGAAGAGATAGCCAAGAAGTGGCTTAAAGGCCTGGGCAGATATCAATATTAGAACTTATAGCTAATTTATTACTTGATAAAATAAAGTTTCAAGATTTTAATACACAATAACAGAAGACCAACCCTAATACAATGAAGTATAATACTGTCAAAAGAAATAACTTGCACCTGAGTGAAGAAATTCAACTGCCTAAGTATACCTCAAAAGAACCAGGACTAAAATGAATTTTTTTTAAAATAAAAAACTCTCAGGGATTTTAGTTATTTACAAGCTCATTATGGCTTAAAAGTGTGATACAGCAACCAAAGGAGAAAATATAATCTTTGGTTGAATTAATAGAAGTAAAGTGTACAGAGAATGATATAAGAATGGGAATGGGAATTTATTAACTATTATTATATACCAGGTACTGTGCTAAATGCTTTACAGAAATTCTCTCACTTGATCCTAACAGAAAGTATGAGAGGGAGGTTTTATTAGTGTCCCAATTTTTCAGCTGAAGAAACTGATGCAGGTAAGAAATTAAGTAATTGAAGTTAAATTTGAACTCAGGTTTTTGAGATTCCTGACCTAATCCTCTATCCATGGTGTCTTCCAGTTTAGGTTAAGAAGTGAAGGATTTTTGAACTCTTACATCATCAGACTATTGCAAATCCAGTTCTTAACTCCAGAGTTATGGAGTTTTCTCATCTAGAAAAAACCTACTATAGCATGTATTCTCTTGACATAGTCTTTCAGAACAAAGGATCATAATAACGAGGTGTTAATGATAGGAGTGTCAAAAACCTTCCTATACTGTGGACCTCAGACCTTGAAATTGTAGTCTAGATTTAGGCTGACTGCTCTGTATTTGGGCCTGTAACAATAATGCAATATTCACAGCACCTATGGTGGTTAGGAATATGCTGGCATAGTTGTGAATCACAAAATGTAGCAAACTCTCCACATGGAGGGCAGAACCAAAGCCTTTATTAAAATACCAGAAAACCGAGTCCCAGAACCAGAAAGCCAAAGTCATCACAGTAGTCACGAAGTTGAACAACTACATTCCCAAGCCTTCAAAATAGAATAGGCTCCCTCAAGCAGGGATCCCTCTCTCACTCAGGATAGCTCCTCAGCCTGGTTCTTGGAAGTTCTTGGTAAAAGTTGCAGAAGGAGGATCTCAGCAAAAAGGTGCAGTCTCCAGGTGGTCACTGAGAGAAAATCTGACTGTCCTGCTGGTTCTCTTCCTTATATAAGGTACAGCTCCTCCCTGGTCTGCCCCTTCCTGTTAAGGTGTTAACTACTCTCAAGATGTTAACTACTTCTATGTTAGTTCTTAGGGTTTTCTTTATTATTCTGAGGTCCCTAAGACAACCAGGGCATTTACCCCTCTGGCTTCCTCTCACCAAGTCTCTACTCGGTCTTCAGCTGCAGCTGGCTCCAACTGACGGGTTAGAGAACGCTCCCCCACAGAACGACACCAGCACTCGGGCAAGGTGGTTATGTAGCTTTTATTACAAGTGATTACTATTGTGCAAGCTTAAGTGGCCCTACTCTGCCTTGCCCGTTTCGGTCTTCTTCCAGATCTTCTCTCGGGCCGAATCCCCTCTCCCCCCGCCTCACTCCTTATCTCTCCGTTCTATACTCTGTCCCCTTTTGGGGGGTCACAGTCCAGTGGACCTATCATGTACAGCCCCGAAGCTAGGGAGGCATCTCTCCTACCATGCCTGTCACACCCACTGCCTTGTGTGCCAAGCCCAACTCTTGTGGTTGGAAACTTGCCACATCAGCGGTTTCAAGACATAGGAGGACCTCGACCCTGGCCCCAGGCAGTCAGGGCTAGTGCCCAGAACTTGTGACTGGGTAGATGGAATGGAATTTTCCTTACAGTTAGTTAAATAGCTTAAACAAGGTGTTAACTTGAAGTAAGGTGCTAAGTGTCTGTTTACTAAGTGCCAACACAAAGAGGCATGGAAGATCTTCAGATTCCATTAACATTACAGGGCCTCTGCTTTCTCATCTAAAATAAGGTTAATCTAGAAATTCTTTGAGATATCTTTCAACCCTGAATCTACGCCTTTTTTAAAAAATAGTGATTGTCATAAAAGAGAAAAAATGAGAAAAAGAGAATGTGGAGGGGATTTTAAAAAATATGGGAACAGTATTATAGATTCATGTCCCAATAAAGCAAAATAATCGTTGAAAGTAAGATGTTTCCTATTCCTACTATCCAAGGAAAAATGTGGATATGTTATCTACAACACATAACAACATTTATTTTCATACATTCACTTTAATAGATTAGATATACATGAACCAGATAAAAGAACTGTTAAATGTATTTTGTATCAGTATCCTGCAATAGCATTCTAAGAATGTGTAAATGCAGATTTGTTTTATATACACACATACATGTATATATGTATATGTATATTTGTGCATATATATACATACACACATATGTATATACATATATGTATATGTATGTGTGTATATGTATATATACATATATATGTATATATATATATACATATATATATATATATGTATATAGTTATGGAAGAGTAGAAGAAAATACCCAAATAGTTGGTGGGTACATATCAGGGGAACTCAAAAATTAATCTACATAACTATAAAGTGAAATTTATGCCCAGAGGCCTTTCATATATAAATTGTGTGTTCACTCTATTTGTTAATTTTATTTTTACCTCCCATGTTCCATCTGGTCACGTTTTACAATTGCTGGATGTTAAGAGGGTGTTGTTATTGTTTAAAAGCAATAAATATCATATCCATAGATAGTTTGGAACAGATAACTATTAAATGCTTTCTTCTTTTTCCATTGGTATTGTATTTTAGGTAACTGGCATGTTTGTGAACACTACGAAATAACTTAATAAAACTGGTCTATATAAAGAGAGTATACCAAACATAATAGATAAAAAATAAATATTTCTGGAAAAAATCCCCACAGAACTGAGAAGCAAAAGATGTGTTTTATAGACTCTCTAACAACCAAAATATATTGATTACAAAGCCATCCTTTTTAGAAACTCATGTTTACCATGATCCATGAAAAGAAAAGGAAAATGAAAGGAAAGAAAAAAAAAAGAGACATGAGAATTGATGTGCAGGAAAAGATTAACAGTATGATACCTAACTGGTCTCCCTGTAAGCCACAATATGCTTTTCCTTCAATAGAGTGGTTAGTATCTAATGGAATTTTGAAAAGAAACTATAGGAATCCAGAATAAGAAAACCAGAATACCACCAACTCCCCTGGGAGAGGCTGGAGGAGAGCAGTCTCAGTAAAAGGAGACAGCTATAACTTAAAAAAAAAAAAGAGTTTGTGTTATTTTACACTGCTTTCTAAAGCACTGGTATTTTATAGGCATCTCCCCTGGGAGGAAAGACAAGATAACTGATAACAGATTCTATCTTCTCTGAGTAAAAAAAAAAAAAACTGGGTATAGCTTGCTTTGATGGATCACCCAATATCATCTAGCATTCCAGTGAAATTGCTAACACTTACTGTCTCCTAGCACTCTCTTCTTTTTCTTGTTGTTGCTATGTGTTTTGGTTTTGGGTTTTGATTTAAAGGAAATGTAGGTGAGAAAAGGAGCCAGCATAGACTATGCTAGCATACTTTATCAAAGAACTCTCTATGTAAATATACCCTTTATACGTAAAGCATATGCAGTATTACAGATTATTTCTGAAATTGAGAATGTTGACATTAGTGTATAGGAGTTTTGACTGTCTTCCTCCAAAGGTTATGTTATATGGTAGATATTCCTAGCAGTGCCTGACCTCCAGCTAGGAGCACCCCCCAAGACAAAACACCCCCAGGATATCATAATCTTTATGAAAATGTTTTTTGATACTAATGAACTCCACTCCCATCAAACGACTTCACAAAAAACCCTTTCCTTCCCTAACAATTCTCAAGGGTAGTTTACTAAAAAATTAGTACCTAATCTCTCTGGATTAAGGTGTATTTATCTGTCATTCAACATTACATGGGTGAGGAGGTGAGAGAAAGAAAAATTAATGCTTGATAATTTTTCAAAAATATAATGATATTAAATTTAAAAATAACTAGGTGTATTATTTATATTTAACCTTTTCCTTTTGACACACATCTACTTACTTCTAGCAGTATTGTGTTTCAGTAATTTGCAAGGTTCCACTGTAATCCATAACATGCAGAACATGCATCTCCTACTAAGCTACAGCAACACCTAAATCCATCTACATTCCCCTCTTAAAACTTAAAGCCACAATATTACTATATGTACTAGAAAAGTTTTGATTATATAACAAGTTGGAAGTGGCGGCATACTAATCTTGATTGGATGAAATATGACTCAAGTTTAGGTATACATCACAAAAATATTTGATTGGGTTGTGACATTTACCCTTAGGATTTCTTCAGTGTAACTAAAAATCATAATGCAAATAATTAATCCCTTGAAGTAAGTCACATTATTCAAATTCCTACTGAATATTTCCGTTGTGTTACAACCAGTTACCATCATTTTACATAAGTAGTACTTTGATTAGTATAAATTTTAATGGAAGCAGGATTTGTTATTCACACTGATTGGGACCTAGCTAAAATATGCCTGTGACTATAGTTTGTAGTTAAGATTACTCCATATCTGACTCAAGCGTAGCATATAACATAACATAATAATATCTCAACTGTGTAGAGGAGTTTGTGATTTGTAAACTAATTTGATCATAAGTCTTGCTTTAACAGATGAGAAAATTGAAACTTTATGGTATAAAGTGACATAACTTACTAAAGATGGTATATCTGGTAAGCAACTGATTTGAGTCTATTTCTTAAAAGCCTAAGTTTAGTATCTTTCCTTATTCTACCATTTCCTGATACACTATTATATAGAAAATCACCAACTCAACCTCAAATCCAAAAAACCAAAGCTACATTAAATACCTTTTACTAGGTATTATTCTAGCAGTTTGAAATACTACTCTCTCTCTATGTATATACTAAAAATCTCATTTTCTATCCACATAATTCTAAGGAAAAGGTATATATATGCATAATTGTGATAAAAGGAAAATTTATTAAATGTAAAGAAGAATGGTTTCATGCAAGAGGAAGCACCTGAGTCAGGCCTGGAAAAAAAGGAGAGAAAGGGCTTTAACAGATGAAGATTGGTGGAAAGTCCATTGACCATTCTAGGAATATAATAGATGGGCGGATGTGAACAAAGAGGTGGAGAAAAGATAAGGATGGGGTACAAGAGAGTATTAAAATTTCAATAAACTGTAGAGCATATAAGGAAAAATAGCATAAGCCAATTTATCAGCAACATTTTATCAAACACCTAATGTGTGCCAGGCACAATGATCAGCACTAAGGATATAAAAATGAGGGAAAAAAATCATCTCCACATTCAAGAATTGTGTGTTCTGTGGGAGAAGACAACATGCACATAAAAATGATTATACAGAATATATCCATATGCATGTATATGTATGTATGTTTACACACATAAAGACTTATGTCTTTATGGCTTACATACTTATATCATTATGAGTTGTGTTTGTTGCCAGATTGTGGATAGAATAACTGTATATTTTTGTTTGTTTTTAAAGCAAGAAATGGAAAATAATTAAATTTTTTTTGATGAGAGACATATTAGCATCAAAAAACATGCTACATAAAGAATATTCTGGTAGTGTTGTAAGCAAAAGATTGTCGAGGATTAAAAGTTACATCTTAGAAGTATAGTATAACAGTAGAAGTGTATTTTAATAGTAGAATAGAGAGGTAATGAGGAATTTAACCCTAACTTAGTTTAAGTGGAAAGAATACATATGAGAGAGAAGGAATTATTATTATTATTATTATTAATATTTAGCCTTTATCACATGTTTAGCTTTGCAAATTATAAGAATTATTGCTAAATACACAAATATTTTACTCTGGAAAATGGAGAAAAAAGAATCTAAGATGACTCTGATATCATGAGACATTGTGATAGGGCAGATACTAGTAACATCAGTCTAAATAAGTTAGTTATAAAACGGGAAAGGTTTTGTGGGGAATATGCTGAGTTCAGATTTTAGTGAGTTGAATTTGTATGATAAGTAGAAATCTATGTTCAAAGTAGGTTGTTAAATGCATAAGGCTGTACAGATGGTGAGTTAAGGATGTGAAGTGTGGATTTGAGTCAGATCACTTCAAGATTTGAAAGTCATATGACTGAAGTTTATAATTACAGAAATAAGAGAGGATATAATCATCAAAACAGCCTAGAGCAGTGGTTCTCAACCTTCCTAATGCCATGACCCTTTAATACTCATATGTGGATGTATCTGTATGTGGGCAGACCCGCTTGGAGACAGATAGAGGAGCAGTATCTCAGTTCCTAAGACCATTGGAAATATATGTTTTCTCATGGTCTTAGGAGACCCCTATGAAAGGGTTGTTTGACCCCCAAAGAGGTCACAACCCACAGGTTGAGAACTGCTGCCCTAGAGTGAGAAGAGAATTAAGGAAAGAACTCTGAGGTGAATCAGCTGTCTCTAACATCCTTATTTATTTTACTGGTATCACCTTTCTTCCAATGTCTTAGGTACCTAATCTTGGTAATATGCAGAAATCCTCACTCTTCTTCACTTCCCATATCTAATTAGTTGTCAAATCTCTACTTACACAGATATCACCTTAGTTTAGCCCTTTATTAACCCTCACATTTCTTATTGCAATAGGCTTCTAATCAGTCTCCTTGCTGCAAGTTTCACCTTTTGATATCTTAAACACAGATCTTACTGTTACTCCCCTATTCAACCAAATTCCATAGTTTTCAATTGCCTTTAGGCTTTATTACTTCTCTTGATATTTCATCTCCTCTCTCTGTCCTTTTGCACTGTTATTCCTTAAACTTACAAAGTGCTCTTTCCTTACCTTCACCTCAAGGAGTACAACTAATAAAATAAACACATCTATATACATTTCTGATTTTAGCACTTTCCAAATCAAATAACTTTGCATTGAATTAATTTGTTTACATTTGTATTTACTCACATACACACATGCATGCATACATATATACATGTATGTGTATGTGTGTGTGTAGACACATGTGTGCATAGTACTTGTCTTCCCCCATTAGAATGCAACCTCAGTAAAAGTATGAAAGTAGAGATTATTATATTCCTTGGACATATATTCATCAGTATCTGATGTAGTGCCTGTCTTATAGTAGGAACTAAGCAATTTTCATTTGATTAATTTAATTAATAATTGGAAATATAGTCATTTCCATGATATTTTTGGTAATCATGAGTCTTACTCTTCCTTGCGATAGCTGGTACATTAGATGATGTCTGTAAAAATTCCTTTTGAACTGTTTTCTAATCATCAAAATTACTAGAAACATGTCACATGTTAGGTAACCACCCTCACCCATGCTAAGCCCTTGTGTTTTCCCTTCTTTTCTTCTTTGTTTTTTTCTCCTCACAGCCCATTTTCCCCCATCTGATTAGCATATTTAAGTGACTTCCTGAAAAAAAAATATGAGAGGAAATGTGAATATTTGATCTGAACCAGTCAAATCATAATCAAAACACATTAATTTATACTATAATTCCCAGGATCATGGATTTAGAACTAGATTCAATCACTTCATTTTTAGATGTGAAAAATGAGACCCACAGTGGTAAAATGACTTGCCCAAAGACATAGACATAGTTGTGATTTGATCTTAAGTCCTCTGATTCCAAATCTTTCCACGACATCATTTCCTTTTACTTGGTTTTAGTTAGAAACTACAAAGACAATTGTTTATAGAATAACAGCCTCCCCACAACTGATTTAGATGACTTAAACCATATTTGTAGTATCACTGGGGGAAAAAGTTGTTATCTTTTTTTCTGGGAATATCTCTGCCTTTAATCTTTTTTATATTTGAGGAAACCTGAGAGCAGTTTTTATTAAGGCACATTAGCTTTGCTTCTTTAGTGAGGAAAAAATGTGTTTTTGAGAATGCCCTATAGTGATTTGATCATTGTTGTGTAAATGCTAACAAATAGGGCAGAGATTCATCAGATTGGATCCTTTTTTAATTTATCTGTTCGTGATTAAGTCCTCAATCCTCAGTAATTGACCTTATGTGAGGGAAAAAAAAGGAAAAGAATGAAAATTCTGGTTAGTTTCTGGTTAGTTTTGCTAAATGTAAATATTTTTAAAGTTTTTGGGGTTTTTTAGTGAATTTTTGGGCAAAGGTCACACTGGAGTTATAGCTCAACTGCTCAAACAGAGCTGTGATTCAATCAATGTGTATATTCTCTTCAGTATTGCCATTTCAATCCATCCTTACTTGTTTGTTCTCTGTGCTCATCTATAACCTGTGTCATTCACGAGGGGGAATCCAAAAATCTGAAATAGTTTTAGCAAGAAATTTATTAGGTCATTTGGTAGGGCAAGTCAGAGAATGCATGGTTCCCTCCTTGTGTCTTTGGGAGGTTACATTATGTGGACTTCAGAAAAGTAGGCAATGGGTAGTTTATAGGAAAAAAAAACCTCAAAACATTTTGAGATGTATATCAACAGGTAAGTCAATCTAATTTGGGGAACACAAAAGTTTTGGGTGGATCCCAAACAACACCTGAGCAGACCCCAAATAGTCACTGGGTGGGATCCAAGAATTATTTAGATCCATCCAGCCTCTCTGGATTGTCAGAGTTCAGCCTGACATTTACACTAAGTTTTTGAGTTAGATAATTTTTTAGCTACCTAAAACTAGGTTCCAACAATATTAATCCATTATAAGTAATAAATATTTTCCCTATCTTAAATAGATTTTCCACAGCAGCCTCAACTAATAATTTGTGAATTTCTACACTCTCTACATGTTATAATCTAGTAGAAGATTTATTTTTCCTTTACCATCACTAAATAACCAACTAATATTATTTTTAGTATAAATTTCTTTGATAATATCCTTCACTTAAGGATGTAAAAGTATGATTCCTTTTCCCTGGCATGGATTCATTAATCAAATAGCTACATTTTTAGATTTTCTAAAAAAAAAATTTTTGACCTTATGTTTAGGTACAGTAATGAATAAAATAAAAACCTAAACGACAGAGTTTCAGGGAAATTAAAATCCATTTATTAATTTGGCTAGCCAGCAACAGACAAAGTAGTGGTCAGTGATGTCTCTGGGTAACCAAAGACAAAAACAAAGAAAACCTGAAAGCCTTAAGTGTTTTTTTTTTTTAAAGGGATGCCCTGACAAGTAAAAATCAACCCTGATTGGTAGGCGTTTAATGAGAAGGTGGGCCAAAAGTATTTAGCTCTTCCTGTTGAGAAGATGGCTTGGTCATAAGACTCAGCAGCCTCCAGTAATCATAGCAGAAGAATTCATCTCCATCCAGACTAGTCTGGTTGTTTCTCTCTTTTATCATCTGAGTCAGTCTAAGTTCTAATAAAATAGGTTCAAGGACAGGGGCTCATTTCTTGCCTAGACGGGATTCTGTTTAAAATCTAAATAGAAGTTAGGTCTCCTAGTCAGGTGGGGTCTCACTCAGGATTGAAGAACGTATTTCTTTGAGGTCTAAAGCAATCTCATCAATAAGCCATGTCGTTCAGATACTGACTTTTTATAGAGGCTGGGCCTGGAGAGAAAAATAAAGTAGAAAAGCTTAGATCCAAAATTAATAATCGGTTCTTAGTATTCTAAGACTTATTATTTATATTATCTTCCCTTCCTGACAAAAAAATTACATAATTTTAATTACTCTAATTTGAAAGGTTAAAATGCTAACATTTGCCGAATGCCAAAGTTTCCCATGTAATGGATCAATTTTCTCTTTTAGTTGTTATTGTTTGGTAAGATTAAAATTTCAGTATCTTTTTATTGGAAAAAAAAATTTATTTTATTAATTTATTTGTTAATTTTAGTTTACAAGTTTCAGTTCTACAAGTCCTTGCATTTCAAATTTTCTCCCCTTCCCTGTCTTCCTCCCCCCCACCATGGTGGCATGCAATCAAATATAGGATCTGCAAATACCTTCACATTAATCATTAGTCAGGTTGTAAATAAGAATTATAACCATTGGAATGAACAGTGAGAAAGAGAAAACGAAACAAAACAAGAAAAAGAAAGAGAGCAAGTAGTTTGCCTCAATCTGCATTCAAACTTTGTAGTTCTTTCTCTGCATGTGGCCATCTATTTCCATAGTGAGTCTTCTCGAGTTGTCTTATAACCTTGCATTGCTGAAAAGAGCCCAGTTTATCAAAGTTGGTCATCACACATACATGGTGTCTGTAATTGTGTACAAATTTCTCCTGCTGCTCTTCTCTCTCAGCATCAGTTTGTATAAGTCTGTCTGCTCATTACAAAGTCTGTCTGCTCCTCATTTCTTATAGCACAATAGTATTCCATTACATTTATATACTGCAACTTGTTTAGTTGTTCCCCAATTGATGAGCATCCTCTTGATTTCTAATTCTTTGCCACCACAAAAAGAGCTGCTATAAATATTTTTGAACATATGGGGCCTCTTCCCGCTTCTGTGATCTCTTTGGGATACAACCCTAGAAGTGGTATTGCTAGGTCAAAAGGTATGCACTTATTTATAGCCCTTTGGGCATAGTTCCAAATTGCTCTCCAGAATGATTGAATAAGTTCACAATCCCACCAACAATGCATTAATGTTGCACTTTTTACACATCCTCTCCAGCATTTATCATTTTCCTGTTTTGTCATCTTAGCCAATCTGGCTGGTGAGAGGTAGTACCTCAGAGTTGTTAATTTGCATTTTTCTAATCAATAGTGATTTAGAGCATCTTTTCCATATGCTTATAGATCTTTAATTTCTTCTCCTGAAAACTGCCTTTTCATATCCTCTGACCATTTGTCAGTTAGAGAATGACTTGTATTCTTATATATTTGACTCAATTCTCTGTATATTTTAGAAATGAGGGCTTTATGAGAGACACTGGTTGTAAAATTCTTTCGTAATTATCCACTTACCTCTGAATCTTGGTTACATTGACTTTGCTTGTATAGAAACTTTTCAATTTAATGTAATCAAGATTATCCATTTTGCATTTTATAATGCTCTCTAACTCTTGTTTGGTCATAAAATCTTCCCTTCTCCATAAATCTGACAGGTAAACTATTCCTTGCTTTCCCAGATTGCTTACAGTATCAGCCTTTATACCTAGATCATGTACCAATTTAGACTTGATTTTGGTATACGGTGTTAGATGATGGTCTAAGCCCAGTTTCTGCCATACAATATTCCAGTTTCCCCAGCCATTTTTGTCAGATGGTGAGTTCTTATCCCAAAAACTGGGGTCTTTGGGTTTATCAAACAGTAGATTACTATAGTCATTGGTTGCTGAGTCTTGTGTACACAATCTATTCCTTTCATCCACTACTCTATTCCTCAGCCAGTACCAAGTAGTTTTTATGACTGCTGATTTTTAATACATATTAAAATCTGGTATGGCTACGTCACCTTCCCTAGCATTCCTTTTCATTAATTCCCTCGATATTCTGGACCTTTTGTTCTTCCAAATGAATTTTGTCACTAATTTTTCTCGCTCTATAAAGTAATTTTTTGATAGATTGATTGGTATGTCACTAAATATGTAATTTAATTTAGGTAAAATTGTCATTTTTAGTATATTAGCTCAACCCAGCCATGAGCAACTGATGTTTTTTTTCCAATTAGTTAGATCTGCCTTTATTTGTGTAAAAAGTTGTTTCTAGTTGTGTTGTTTTAGGTCCTATGTTTGTTTTGGCAAGTTGATTCCCAAATATTTTATAAAGTTTACAGTAACTTTAAATGGGATTTCTCTTTCTCTCTCTTACTGTTAGATTTCATTAGTAATATGTAGAAATGTCAAGGATTTATGTGGCTTTATTTTATATTCTGCCACTTTGCCAAATTTATTTATTATCTCAAGCAGTTTTTTTACTTGATGCTCTAGGATTCTCTAAGTATATAATCATATCATCTGCAAAGAGTCATAGCTTAGTCTCTTCTTTGCCTAATTTGATTCCTTCAATTTATTTTTCTTCTCTTATTGCTACTGTTAGCATAATTGAATAAGAGAGGTGATAGCAGACATCCTTGTTAAAAGTTTCAATATCTAATGCAAAAAAATTGCGTAAATTCTCCACAATATTTTGAAAACCCAAATTTAGCAATTTTTATTCAATCTTAATCCCAGATGATAGCAGAAGTTACAAATGAGCACTGTTCTTTGGGTGCTTTGTTTTTAGAATGTTCTCCTTTGAAGTTCCTAGTTAAGAAAATAATCTCATGCCATTATGATGGAATGTTGTATGAGCATATCTGTTATGACATATGTAATATGAGCAAAATTCCATTTTGGTGATGTGAAAAGCTAAGAAAAATGTCAATACTGTCATTGCCCTGTGCTTTTATGACATATTTTCACATTTTGCTTATGTTCTCCTTCTGTAAAATATCTTAGCTGTTTAACCAGTAGAAAATATTAATAATTCTATACAATTATTTAGGCCAATTTTCAACATTGTTTTCCTATTTTTTGCATTAATTCCGAGGAAGGGAAATATAAATCATGCACCAACAATGATAAAATCTAAAATGGAATAATCTGAATAATTTTAACAGTGAAAAATCTCAGGTTGCATCTTCATAATGCAGTTGATCAGTTAAATTGAAAGGAAGGAAGATAAACTTAATGTGAACTTACTGTATGTCAATTGAATAGTCCTTACATGTGATTTAATCATTGTGATTAACCTCAGGTGTATAAACTTCCTACACTGATGTGGATCAGTATCTTATTAGTAACTTAAAATAGTTTCAAACCTAGACCTTAGAAATGTCAAGGGATATGCATGGGGTCACACATTTAATATATGTCAGTGAGAGAATTGCAAAGTGACCTCTCTCCATTCTGCTACCTGCTTTACATGGAATAGCTATCATAATAATAATCCTGCCCTAGGGAAATGGTCAGTTTGGTAAAAGTTTCAATCTCCAGCATAATAGACTGATAGAGTAGCCTCATTGGTTGACTTAGTTAAAATACCCATATACAACCAGAAACTTACATATACACTATAGTAAATAGATATCAGTCAATCATCGAATATTTATCAAATACAATGCATTTCCTAGACACAGTCTTAGGTGCTTATAAAGCCAAACATGAACAGTTTTCCAGAGGACTGCTACTGTCAAGAGTTTTAAGTTTGTGATTACATAGTATAGTGAACTCTCTATTTAGTCAGTAATAAATTAAGACAAAACATTGACAGAAACCAAAGCACAGCATTCACAATGTTATGACATAACAACTTATCACTAAAGTGGCCCATAATTTTAAACAAATGATATTATTCAATAAGTCCTTAACTTAATCATCCTTAAGGAGTAAGCCTCCTTAAGGGACACAAAGTACCAAGGTCAAAGTTCTCCACCCCTGTATCACAGTAAATCATAATCTTCTCAGTCAGCATTAATTACTCAGGAAGAGATCTTTTCATGTTGACTTGAGGCTGGCTCACAGATTCCATGGTTACTCTTCCATGGATCTAGCTCCTGCCTGAATCTATCCAAATTTTACCTGGATTCAAAGGCAGGCAGCTCTCATCAACTTGTTCAGTTCCTCGTCCAGCTCCTTGTCCAGTTCTAAATCTAGTTCCTGTTCCACTGAAGTTCATAGTGTCCAGTTCCTGTTTCTGGGAAGACAAAACTTAACAGAGCCACAATAATATTCATACACATTGCTGACACCATCACCAATTCACTATCTGCCTGTGAAACCAACAAAGATCCATTAACAAGGCCTGAGAAGTTAACACAAGTCATTAACATAGAAATCAACACAGACCCACTAGGTCTGAGAGGTCAACACAAATCATCAGTAAAGTCCCAGGACCTCCAAAACCCTCCTCCAGGACTTCTGTAAACAGACTGCCAGGAAAGCCTCTTTCAGGGCTTCCAGTAAGGTCCCAGGATTTCTGTACAAAGTATCACACACACAAATCAACATAGACAGAACAAACAAAGAGTGATGGTAGACCACAATTTTTCTCCTTCTCAACTCTGCCACCATAAGAGTTTTCTTCCTAGTTCTGAAGCTCTAGCTTGGGCTTCTCCTTATATATGGTTATTAGTTCCTTCCCTTCCTGTTGCATCAGCAACAGGGTTTCACAAGTTCTGCTTCACAACTTGTGGGACTCACAGCTTTTGTTTCTTAACAAAGACTTGATATAATCATGAGCAAGGCTTAAAAGAAATTTTGATTGAAGCAAGGTGCTAAATACTTAAATAGCTGAAACAAGGCGTTAAGTACTTCTTTGCTTGCCATTATAGTGCTAGAGATAAAAGGACAAAAATGAACATGAAAATATGATTGTATTAATTTAAATATTTGAAAATCTGAAATGAGCTTACTATCTAGTAGAATTCTTTCTTAATGATAGATATCTATATCTATTTCTAGATAGATAGATAGATAGATAGATAGACATTTAAAATTTAGCTTTAGAGTGCTGGCTCTGTTTGCATTGAAAGTTTGAAAATAATTTAGATTTGTTAACATGTCCATGCCAATTATGTCCTTAATATTCATTTGCTATAAACCAGTTATCGATAGTCTTTTGAATGTCTACTTTTTATTTTTTATAGAACTTTACTTTATTTCAGGTACTAATTTATAACCTAATGATATAAAAATAGTCATTCCTCCAAGCAAATTACATTCTAATTGAGAAACAACATATACATATAATATGATACAGTTAAACAAGCTACCTTCTGCCTAGATCAGTGGTTCTCAACCTTCCTAATGCCTCAACCCTTTAATACTTGTATGTGGGCATATCTGCATGTGGGTTGACCCACCTGGAGATGGATAGAGGAGCAGCGTCATGGTTCCTAAGACTATTGGAAATGTATGTTTTCTGATGGTCTTAGGTGACACCCAAAGGGGTGGTGACCCATAGGTTGAGAATTGGTGGTCTAGATCATCATACTAAAGAGATCCAAGTCATGTCACCTCTATGGGAGAATGTTGATAATTAAGTATTAAGATTTCTTGGCAATGTTCAGGAATGTCTACTTTTTATCTATTTATCTGTTTGCTAGCTAGCTAAATAAATACCTAGATAGCTATTACTTCATCTTTTATCTGTTAAGTTTATTATTTGAGATTAGGTTTATTTTACCTATTTTACCCAGACTGGAAGTAAAGTGATCACTCCTAGGTTGATGACATTGATAACTGGCATAGAAAGTTTTTATCTATTCTGTTTCTCATCTGAGCTCCTTCACCCTCTTTAGACTCTCTAGTGATACCCTTCTCCCAGCAGATGACCAAATTGTTACCAGGAGATCTGCCTTTCTCAAGTCTCACACCATCCCAATCCATCTTGCAATCAGTCCAAGATGTATTTATTATTCTGCTCATCATGTATTCTTTGATTCAGTGTTGTTAGTCTTCAGCCTTTCCAATGAATTAGGCATTCCATCTCTAGACTCTGGATATTTTATCTGGTTCTTCATCATTCCTGGAATGCTGTCCTTCCTCATCTCTACCCACTGGCTTCCCTAGTTTCTTTTAAGCCCCAACTAATATCTCACCCTTCCCAATGTCTTCTTAGAGTGCTTTTCCTCTATTAATTATTCTACATTTATCTTGTATAAAGCTTGCTTCATACCTATTTGCTTACATGTCTCCCTTATTATACTGTAAGATCTTTGAAGGTAGGAGATACACACATATACATATGTACACATACTTATGTGTATATAAATACATATATACATGTATGTGTGTATATATATTTTTGTGTGTGGTTTTTTAGTATATATATCTATATCTATCTATATCTATATCTATCTATATACATACACACATGTATTTATATATATGTATGTGTGTGTATCTGTATATATTCACCTACACATACATATAATCTCTTGATCCTTAAAAAACTTTGGGTGGGAGATGCTATTATTATATCCATTTTAAAGATAGTGAAACCAAGATAAAGAAATAGGTTACATGACACTATGGTCATTCAATTAGTAAGTGGGACCAAATTTGAACTCATGTCTTCCTGACTCCAGGTCTGGCACTCTATTCACTTTGCAATCTGCTTGCCCTAGAGCTTTTGTTTTGTGAAAATACATTTTTTTTCCTTTTTCTTTTACTTTTAACATAGTCTTAATAGGATAAAGGACTATGCATATTATGGTAACTTTGGGGGCATCTTTATAAATGATTTTACAGAATGGGAGGACTAATTCACAGCTCCACCAACAGTGCAATAGTGTACCTTTTCCATAGCAATTCCAGTATTTGTCATTTTCCTCTTTCCATATTTAAGGATCTGATAGGTATAAAGTGGAACTTCAGAGTTACTTTTTTTTCCTTTTTATCTAATTATTTGCAATTTACAGTATTTTTTTCACCACGCATTTCTTGATAGCTTGGATTTGTTTTTTTTTTTAAACTGTTTATATATTTTGACCATTTCTCAATTGGAGAATGTCTCTGTCTTCAATTTTTTTTTCTTTTCTCTCTTCAGAATTTGAATCACTTCCTAATATATCTTGATTATGAGAGATTTTATCAGAGAAACTTGATACAAATATTTTTCCAGTTACTTGTGGGTTTTTTTTAAACTATATTTGATTTGTAGCCAAACTTCTTCCGTTCCAAAATATTTTAACTTAAACATATGGAATTGGATTATTTTTTTTTCCATTTCACACCAATCATTATAATACAGCAGTTTAGCAATCATTTATTCAACATCTAATAATTATTAGGCATTGTACTGGTCATAGAGGATATGCAAACATAAAAAAAGCAGACCAGCCACCTTCTACAATTTTCTCATACTTAGTAAACAGATCAAAGAATTGCTGTGGTTAAAATTCATCACCTGAGAACTGGCTTTATGATCCTGAACATTTCTCACCTAGAAAGCTGTGTCCTAAGATGGCTGACAAATTCGTAGAATATGCTAGAGTGACTTTGAGTCACTCACATTTCCAGAACCCAATATTATTTCCATTCCTTTTTGAACTTTGAAGAAAGATGAAGAATATTAAACTTAAAGATAAAAATCTTCATTTATAAAACTGAACTTGATCTAAGGTTATTTCTTGAATACAGAGAGTCAGCTTTGGCACCTTTTTTCCCATCAGCTAGGATGTAATCTCTTTCATGTGACAGATTGCCTACTGTAATTACATGTGACTTTATGAACATTCCATGTGATTACTGCCTGCCCTCTAAATAGATTAACTTTCCAGGCCAGCTGTGCTTTTCAGCCAAGGTTTACTAAAGTTCTAGGATTTTACTTTTGACAGTTATGATTCAGTCCTTGGCTATAGTTATAACTGGATATTTTAACTATATTTTTCTCTTATTAGATAATAGAATACTATAATCAGACATGGTAGAAAGAAAGGAAAATAATGCAACTCTATAGTATTTCACTATCCTTTGCTTGAAAAACACTCTTTATTCTGCTTTATGCCAAATTGTAAAGTTGATACAAATGTAGATTGAGAGATAAGGGGGAACTTCAGGGGTAATCTACTCTAAATCACTCATTTTGCAGATGAGGATACTGAGGTCTCTATAAGTTAAGTGAGTTGAATAAGGTTCCAAAGGCATGTGGCAGATTTGAACACAGTCGTTTTGATGCTGAACTCAGAATTCTTTCTTTTTTAATTTTTGTAAAAAAATATTAGTTTTCAGTATTCATTTTCACAAGATTTTGAGTTACAATTTTTCTCCCATCTTTCCCCTGACCCCACCCCAAAATAACAAGCTTACTGAATACACCTCCCTCAAATCTTTTCTCTCTTGCATCCTCCCCCTTCACCCTCCTAACTTTATAGTAGAACAAGATGGGTTTTTATAACCCCGTACCTGTATATCTTATTTCCAAGTTGCATGTAAAAGCAAATTTTTAAACATTTGTTTTTAAAACTTTGGATTCCAGAATTTTTTCCCTTCTTTCCTCCTCACCCACCCCCATTGGGGAGATAAGCACTTCAATATAGATTGTATACGTGTAGTTACCCAACTCATTTCCATAGTAGTTATATTGTGAAAGACTAACTATATTTCCCTCCATCCCAGTGGTTCTCAACCTGTGGATCGCGACCCCTTTGGGGGGGGTCAAACAACCCTTTCACTTAGGTATTCTAAGACCATTGGAAAACACATATTTCCGAAGGTCTTAGGAACTGAGACAATGCTCCTCTATCCATCTCTAGGTGAGTCTGCCCACATGCAGATATGCCCACATATGAGTATTAAAGGATCATGGCATTAGGAGGGTTGAGAACCACTGCTCCATCCTATTCCACACATTCCTTATTCTGTTTTCTCTTTTGACCCTGTTCCTTTTCAAAAATGTTTGCTTCTAACTACCCACTCCCCCAATCTGCCTTCCCTTCTCTCTTCCCCCTCTCTTATCCCCATACCCCCTATTTTCCTGTAGGGTAAGATACCCAATTGAGTGTGTACATTTTCCCCTTGTTAGGCCAAATTCCATGGAAATCAGATTGTCCCATTCCCTTTCACCTTCCTGCACTTCCCCTCCATTGTAATAATTTTCTTTTGCATCTTTTATATGAGATAATTTACCCTAATATATCATTCCCTTTTTTCTTCTCCCAATAAATTCGTCTCTTACCTTTTAATTTTATATTTTATATATCATCCTTCATATTCAACTCATCCTGTGCCCTCTTTTTATGTATACATAAACATGCAAATACCCACACTCACATATATATTTATATAGACATACATTCTCATATATACATATATGTGTAAACATACACACACACATATATATACATACATACATACATACACACACATGCACGCATATATTCCCTTCAGCTATCCTCATACTGAGAACAGTCTTATGAGTTACAGTTATCATTTTTCCATGTAGGAATGTAAATAGTTCAACTTTAATAAGTTCCTTATGATTTCTTTTTCCTGTTTACTGTCTCATGCTTCTCTTGCTTCTTTTTTTGAGAGTCAAATTTTCTGTTCAGCTCAGGTTTCTTCATCAAGAATGCTTGACAGTCCTCTATTTCATTGAATGACCATATTTTCCCCTCAGGTTTGCTGGGTAGGTGATTCTTGGTTTTAGTCCTAGCTCCTTTGATATCTGGAATATCATATTCCAAGCCCTTTGATTCCTTAATGTTGAAGCTGCTAAGTCTTGTGTTATCCTGATTGTGTTTCCACAATACTCAAATTGTTTCTTCCTGACTGCTTGTAGTATTTTTTCCTTGCCTGGGAACTCTGGAATTTGGCTATAATATTCCTAGAAGTTTCCTTTTGGGGATCTTTTTCAAGAGGCATTCAATGAATTCTTTCCATTTCTATTTTGCCGCATGGTTCTAGAAAATCAGGGCAATTTTGCTTGATGATTTTTTAAAAGATGGTGTCAAGGCTCTTTTTTTGATCATGGCTTTCATGTAGTCTAATAATTTTTAAATTATCTCCCCTGGATCTATTTTCCAGGTCAGTGATTTTTCCAATGTGAGATATTTCACATTGCCTTTTATTTTTTAAATTTTTTTGATCTATTTTATAGTACCTCAATTTCTTATAAAGTCATTAGCTTCCAATTGCTCCAAGCTAATTTGGAAGGAGTTATTCTCTTTAACGTGTTTTTGAAATTCGTTTTCCATCTGGCAAATTTGACTTTTTAAAGCATTGTTCTCCTCATTGGCTTTTTGGGCCTCTTTTGCCATTTGAATTAGTCTATTTTTTAAGGTGTTATTTTCTTCAGTCAGGTTGTTGACTTGCTTTTCATGATTTTCTTGCATCATTCTCATTTCTCTTCCCAGTTTTTCCTCCACTTCTCTTACTTCATTTTCAAAATCCTTCTTGAGCTCCTCCATGGCCTGTAACTAATTCATATTTTTCTTTGAGTGTTTTGATGCAGGGGTTATGCCTGTGCTGTCTTCCTCTTACAGCCTGTCTTAATCATTTATGTCCCCCAAAAAAGGATTCTATGATCTGTTTGTGCATCCTCTGCTTGCTCATATTGGCAGCCAATTAATTGACTTTTGAGCTCTTTGGCATGGTAGAACTCTGCTTCCAGAATAGAGAGAGCTATGTCCCAAATTGCTGGGGTTTTTGCAGCTGCTGGAGCTATTAGATTGGTGCCTTCTCTACAGCCCCTGCATGCTCTGGCTCACTGGTCACACACCCTAGGACTACCACCTAAGGCCGCAATCTGCATCCAAGCAGATCAAAGTAAGAATGATTACCCTCTGATTGGTTGCTTGGCCCCCCTACACTCTGCAGGCCAGGAACTCTGAAGTAGCCATGCAGCAGCAGCTGCAGCCACCAAGCTTCCACCTCTCCTCTCCCTATAGATAGCAGCCTGACCTCCACTCTTCTATCTCCCTCTGGACCAACGATGATCCACACTGACCTTTTACTTTGTCTTTGTCTTTTATGGATTGAGAAGTCTGGAAACCACTACAACTGCTGGTGATTTACTCTCATGAAGTCTTCTCCAGCCACAGCTGATCAGGGCCACCCTGGGGCTAAAACTGCAGCTCCTGTGGGACTGTCCTCTGCTCCCAGTATGCTGAGATGGACCCTTCCTGCCAGCCTGCCAGGCTACCTTTAGTGGGAGATTTTTTTCTCTCTGTCACTTTGTTGTTCTAAAGTTTGTTTTGAGTCATCTTTTTTACATGTGTTAGAGGAGGTAGAAGTGTAAGCACCAGAAGAAATTCTGTTTCTACTCCTCCATCTTGGCTCCACCCCTCAGAATTCTTTTTAATGCACTAAGTTATTCCAGAATTAGCTCAGTGTATGGAATACTGTGTTTGGAATCAAGAAGACTCATCATGAGTTCAAATTCAACCTCAGAGACTTACTAGTTCTGTGATCCTGGAAAAGTCATTTAAACCTGTTTGCCTCAGTTCCTCCTTGATAAAATGAGTTGGAGAAGGAAATGGCAAATCTCTTCAATATCTTTGCCAAGCAAGTCCTTTAAAATGGGGTCATGAAAAGTCAAACACAACTTAAAAAATGGCTGAAGAATAACAACAAAAATAAGCAATACATAATGATAATATGATTAAAATTGCATGGGTATGAAAACTTTTAGGAACAGAATTTTCAATTCATAAGCCATAAAAGTTGACTTCAGTTTCTTGTCTAATAGTATGTAGAGACAACTTTCCATCATTCAGATGGGCCAGATGGTTCTCTTCTGTATTTCTGAATTCATTGAACATCATGAATATCATTATCCAGCCAAACTGGCCTCTCTCACTTTTTATCACATACAAGTTGTTTTTTTGTTTGTTTGTTTGTTTCCTCTATTTCATAGTTGTAAATTGTTATAGGTTAATTAAGTAATTGAATAAGTCTCTTAAGGCATAAAATAATTTGTCTCATTCTTTTTTGTTTATTTATTTATTTAATTATTTATACTAGATGGCTAGATGGGTAGTAGGGTAAGGGAACAATATATCACTATTACTATGTCTTTAATATATCCTAAATCTGCTACACTTTCATGGCTAGTATGTAGAGTTATGTTTATATACAAGATTAAAATGAAAGATTATAACTAATGCTGCAGAATCATGTACCTTGAAAGCTATTCCTGTCTCCAGAAGTTGATGAAAAAAGACAGGAAGTGAATTAAGTTTCATGTGGAAAATTAGGGTTGGGCATTGGCTGGACTAAGAAATAGATAAACACCAGGTTTACTAATGAGATATGATCCTTGTTAGTAGAACTGCCAGTTGATACTGGAGAGCAACTTGAGATCAGCTATAAATCATACTTAAGCCAATGGATGGTCTGTACGTTTTGGTGACTTTGTCCTGTTTCCTTCAAATAGGCAACATGACAACACATTTCCTTTTAGATATGGATATTATGACTTCTGGAAGTAAGAGAAAATATTATTTTTCATCATGTATATTAACTTCTGAGAATATACTCATTTAGATTTCATAGGCATGGTCTTAGAGATGCTTTCTCTCTTTGTGTCAAGTAACTCATTGAAACACTCTGATTAACTTTCCTTGCTATTAAATGTATTAGCTTAAAACTCTGACAATTTTACTAACAAGCTTCAGATTAAGTTTGGAAAACAGCAATTCATATCTCTGACTCTTCAAAGTTGTGTATAATAGTTCAAAGGTTAATGCATTTTATAATAGATTTTAAAAATTTAACTTGAAATAATAGGTAAGAAAGAAGCAAGTTTGTACAAGTTTCACTAGTAGAGAGAAAAGTGAACTGATCCAACCATTCTGTAGAGCAAATTGGAACTATGTTGAAAGTACTATAAAACTATGCAAACTCTTTGATCCAGCAATACTACAATTAGGTTGGTATGCCAGAGATTAAAAAAAAAAAGACCTACAAGTACAAAAATACTTTTAACAGCTCTTTTTGTGGTGGCAAAGTATTAGAAATTGAAGGAATGACCATCAATTGAGAAATGGCTGAACAATTTCTGGTATATGATTGTAGTGAAAAACTAATATGCTTTAATAAATGACAAGCAGGATGCATTCAGAAAAACCTGGAAAGACGTATGGACTGATTCAAAGTGAAGCGAACAGAATCAGGGAACCGTATACATAGTAGCAGCATTATTGTACAATAACTACCTATGACTGACTTAGCTATTCTCTTTAACATTGATCTAACATTGTTTCAAAGGGCTCATGATGAAAAATTCTATATACTTTCAGAGAAAGAATTGATGGAATCTCAATGAAGACTAAAGCATACTTTTTTTTAAACTTTATTTTCTTTTTTTGTCTGTTTTTCCCCCATGACATAACTAATATGGAAATATGTTTTATCTGACTACACATATATAAGCTATATTAAATTACTTTCTTAATGCCAGGGGAGGGGAGGAATGGAGTGAGAAAAGAACTTGGAACAAAAACTTTTTTAATGTTAAAATGTTTTACATGTAATTGAAAAAATAAAATGTATTAAAAATAAAATATTTAATTTGCAATGGAGTGTTCTGATTAATGAGATCAATCCTTTCAGCTTGTAGAAACGTTTCCTGACCAATTTCAATCTAAACAACCACGTGGAAACTTTAGGAGAAGCTAATTTCCAACCATGATGACTCGAAGTTTGGTGACTATGGTGGTGAAAGATTTGTGATTCTTTTTAGAGATGGAAGGTCTTATGACTCAAGAGTTGCTAAGTCAGATTGGGTATGCATATAAAAGTGTTTATTTGCCTATCATGTGCGCTTTTATTTCTTTGTGGCTTCAAAGAGGCAAGTCTATGTTGAGTCATTCCCAAGAGTAAGGCAAAGAAGGGACATCAACGCTATCTCCAATCTGTACATACTGATGCATTTTATGCTGCTGTAACTTCCTAATGTCCCACATATTTCATGTTGAGCTCTAGAATCCTAGAACTAGTGCTTCTTAGAAGTCATATTGTCTAATACTCCTCATTTTTAAGAGGAAGTAAGTGATGCTCAGAAAGCTTAAGTAATTTCCCTTGGGTCACACAGCTGGCCATGTCTTCTTCATTTCCAAGTACCATTTTCTATTATGTAATCTCTTTTATAACAAAGAAAATAAATTAAGCAAAATAAAATGAAAGTCCCTTTATCTAACAGCTGACTCCAAGTCTGGTACTTTATCCACTATACCACCTAGCTGCCCCATCTACCTATTTACTTTGCTCTTAATCTTATTTTCCTCAACCACAGACATACATACTTACAATTTCTACTCTTAAGAAAAAATGACGTTTCTTGAGAGCACCTATTATTAAATGTCTCCTATTTTTCAGCACTGTAGTAAGCATTTTGCAAATATCTCATTGGATTGTCATACCAGCCCTAGGGGAGCAGGGTAGACTCTATTATTATTCCCATTATACAGATGAAGTAACTGGGGTAAAGATTAAGTCACTTTCCCAAAGTCACACAACTAGTAAGTGTATAAGGCTGGATTTGAACTCAAGTCTCTCTGATTTGAGAACCAACAGTCTATCAACTGTTCCATTTAGCTTTCTCAAAATAGGGTAATTTCTTATCAGTGAAAATGTCATATTCCAAAATTACATGTCCTGCCTACTCCTTTCTCTTGATGCTAAATAATTCCTTTAACCTAATACCTAGCCCTTAGTCAGTTTTCCCTTCCCTGCCATTCCCTTCCCTAAATGAATTTTCAGCTTTCAAGTTCTATGTGGGATACAATATTCTAAGTTTATAATTCCTATTATTTATTGGTGTGAAGAACTCTCAGATGAGGAAACCCTCTATCAGTGCAAGTTAGTTTCATATGTATGTATGTATGTGTGTATGTGTGTATGTATGTATGCACATATATGCACATGTATATGTGTATAAATATATGTACATATATGTATATAGCTATGCATGTATGTATATGTATGTATGTGTGTAGATAGAGAGATGGATAGATAGCTAGATAGATAGATAAGTAGATGGATAGGTAGCAGAAGCAGGGATTGAATGCATGTCTTCCTAGTTCCAAGGACAGCCTTTTGTCCATTATGCCATGCTGCTTGTTGTGCTAATTTTTAATATTCCAATTATAATTGTCAAATTTTTCGAGATTTTTTAAAAATTTTTAACAAAATGCTTCCTCTTGGAATTATATATGATCTTTTTTATAATTAATCTGGCAGTCTACTACTGTCTTTGTGGGTTTTTTTTTTAGTTTTTCTTTCCCATAGTCAACAATTCTCTATAGTATGCAGTTAATTTTCATTCTTAAGTGTGCTATCCTTATCTTGCACTTATTTAAATTCATTGGTTGTTTGATTTATGAAATTGAAATTGAATCTTGATCTCATTGTCCACTTTTCCTAGTTTGATTTCACTAGGTTAATATTAACACTCTGAATATGAACTTTGTACCAAATGAACATCCCTTTCTCCTATTCCCAATGATATTAGTCCAGATTTCCTGAATTTCATGATTACTTTGTCAGCTGGGACAAAATGAAAAGCCTTGGTAAAATAATGATGAATTACATCTATTACTTCCTCAATCTGTCTTACCTGTCATTCTTTTAAAAGGGAATTGATTGGGAGACTTCGTTTCCTCACAAAACCATGATTATTACTCTGTTAGACTCATTTTTTTCTTTATCCTTTTAGAGATTTACTTCATTAGAAGATATTTATTTGTTTACTCATTCATTCTCTTTGAACATAAAGGTCAGATTGTTAATTCTATCATATCCAAGACTGTCTTTTAATTTGACTTGATGATTGGCAGTAAATTGATTGTTTAGCAGCTTTTCAGTCTCCATATCAGTCTTCAAAGAAGAAGAGCAAGATAGTATTTGATTTATTACTTTTGTCAAATCCTGTTGAATCTTAGGGTGCAAGCAATTTAATTTGAAGTAATAAAACTTCTGGTTTTATTTTTCTTTTTGTTTTTCCACTGTGTGCAGTGATGCATGTATTTACTAGCCCCATTTGGTACCTTTCCTTCCTATCAACTGGTTTTAGTGTCCCGGTTTTCATGAAAGTTAAAAACCCTTTATAGTTGAGGCTTTTAAAAAATGCTATCTTTGAGTAAATGACCCATCTCTTGTGTGTGGCAAATGTGTGTATTGTAACTATATGCTACCAGAACTGGTACAATGGGAAGCTGTAAGATGGTATGCTACAATGGACAAAGATGGTTTTCCAGAGTAGTGGGAGCCTATCAAATGTTAGCTAAATGAGAATATAGAGAAGAGGGTAGAACTACCAGCTGGGCCTGTAAAGAGGAGAAACACAAGTTAACCATGTCAGCAACTGTGGTATAATAGAAAAAAACCAGATGAATGATATTCAGAACACCCAGGTTCTAATTCTGTCTATGCCACAGCAAACTGCATGACTTCTACCATTGGGCATTGTAAAATGAGAAGATGAACCAGGTTAATCTTTCAGTTTTCATCTGACTATAAAGTTCAGAATTCAAAAATGGGACAAGATTTAACACCTTTTGGAAAGATTCGGAAGCTAGAAGTTGGAGCTTCATGGGAGGTTGGAAAGAGAATTTTGGGATTAGTAAAACAAGCCAGTCACTCATTAATGCCATTTAATTGATACTAAGTCAAAACTTGTCACTGCAATACCTTATGGAAAAAACAAACAAAAACAAAATTTCTCCACAACATTATGAGGTGCTTTGTGTTATCCATTTGTTTATTTTCATTTGTGCGTTATTTATTTGTTTGTTTGTTCATTCATTTGTTCATTCATTCATTCATTTATTCATTCATTCATTATTATTATTATCATTATTATTGTATTTATTTTAGCCCTTACTCTGACTTTCTAGATTTCATTTTCCTTTGCCAGCTGTCTTCCTACCTTGACAGATTCTTCCAAATACTTGATCTTTTCACTTTAGAACATCTCTAGACCCATTTTTCCCCTTTTCCCATTAGTGAGTTCCTCCCAGAATGTCTCTTTTAAGAACAGGATGATGCCTGCCATTCTTCATCATTCATTTTCTCACTCTTCTACCCTTTCTGACTTTACTACCATCTACTCTACTCCCTCCTTTCACTCGCACAATTTTCAGTTTCCTTTCATGTGCTGTCTTCCTCCATTGGAAGTAAGTTCCTTGAGATTAGGGACTGTATTTTTACTTGTCTTTATATCTTCAAAATTTTGTATAGTGCCTGGAATATAGAATATGCTTGATAAATGCTTATAAATCCATATTTTATAGATGGGGTGTTTGACATTTAGAGGAATCCAAAATCTTTCTTATCATAATTGTCTTTCTTCTATCAGAATGAAGGTTGAAAATCCTTAAAAGTTTAGGCTTTTAGAGAATGTAGTCTAGATATTTTGTCTGGATATTTATTCTAGACTAGAAATCAGTCTAGAAGAAATTAAGCTTAGATCCATATTTCACAACATATACCACAATGAGTTCCAAATGGATAAATATGACTTAGGTCTAAAAGATTATGTCATTACAATAGATAATGATAATATGGTAATGATAATAGAATAAATATCAGAGGTAAAATTATAAACCAGATCTTTTTACTCCAAGTTCAGTTGTCATCCCATAACTTTGAGATAAATCATAGCATTGGGGTGGTTTTTAAAATACCAGAATAAGTCCTTTAGAGACCTATGGACTGGAACAAATTATTCAGAAATAATTGTTTGTGAGCAAGCAGGTAATGTCTCCTTATAATGACATAAAGTATTATACTGGGATTATTGACCCACACATAGAAGAGAATGCATTTATTGGAATCAGATTGATTTAACTGAATATCTTGAGGGTTTAATTAATCAATCAATATGTATTTATAATTTTAAGATACTACAATCTGAGTACTGTGCTAAAAACTGGGGAAAAAGACAAAAGCAAACTAGCAACTGCTCTCATGAAGCATTCATAAAGGTATATGAGAAGCATACAAAACAGTCACACAATTCAGCATTTTATCTTGTTTTATTTCTCACATGATTCACTAATAATATTTTTAAATATTATTTTGGATAATGTAAATGAAAAGGGGGGAAAGGTTGTATCTGGACATAGAAAGTCAAGAAAAAAAATTTTTGTGTGTCTGTTGAAGACTGGTGTCAAAGGTGTAAAGGAAGAGGGTATTATCTGGAGAAGGGCCTTTTGGGGTTTTATATAACTATGAACCTTATTTCTGACCATTTTTTACAGTCCCAGCCACTAAAGTGACCACATTTTTTTATTCTTTTTCTTGCTTGATTTAGGAAGTCATGTCTCTTACTTTTCCTCATATATGTTTTCCTTCTTTTTTTCTCCTCCTTACTTTTTTCTTTTCTATTACATATAATTGTAAACAAACAAGTTTCTGACTTATAAAGGATTTACTGCTATCATTTATCTGGATTCAAAATGCAAAGGAGGGAAAAATACTTAATGCTGTTGATTTTATTGATCCTATTTTCAAATTAAAAATGAAATGAAAAATAAATTAACAACAATTTTTTTCCTCCTGACAATAGTCTAATTTACTTAAAAAGTTTGTTCTTTATTGATCAAATGACATTCCAAATTTTACAACTGAAGTGATATGTAAATAACACCCATTATTGCTTCTATTATTATTGTTGTTGTTTTTGTCTTCCCCTCTTTGCTTATATTTTGAATTGAAAAAGTTCTAGGACAAGTCATTATCATCCACTTGTATTTTAATTTTATGTTCTTTTATTATTATTATTATTATTTGCTTTTTTGGAGGGGGGAAGGCAGGGCAATTGGGGTTAAGTAACTTGCCCAAGGTCATACAGCTATTAAGTGTTAAGTGTCTGAGGCCAAATTTGAACTCAGATCCTCCTGACTCCTGGGCCGGTGCTTTATTTACCGTGGCACCTAGCCACCTCTTAATTTTATGTTCTTAGGGCTCAAGAATATGAAACAACTTATATTTATAGAATATAGAATTGGGGTAAAAGCTCATTTTCTGTGTGCTCATTGAAAATATATATGAAACATACATGTGACAAAGATGATATAGTCTTCATAATCTTTCCATATTATTTTCATTTCTTTGAGTTTTTCCATTCTGTCTAACTTTTATGTGATGAGTATTCTCTGTGATGATACCAATTAAAAATACTAAACTTAAATTATTATGGATCAGTGTTATGTTTGAACAATTGTTGCCAACAATTTGGACCATAAAAACTTTCCTGTTCTACTTGTTTGTTTGTTAATGCTAAGAGATATTTTGGTGTCTGTATTGATAGTATGGAGGCTTTTCTTTCTTAGAATATGAAAGATAAGTGAAATTCTAATGTATAATTTTAGTAATTGGATCATGTCCTGCTTGATATTCAGTATGGTAGGTAATAAATTTTTGCATCTTGTATTGATGTCTTTCTCTGTTTTTACTATTTTTTGTGCATGAACTGCATTGATTAAGGTCAATCTAAGGATAACTGTTCTATAATTTTTTGTAGTCATGACAATCATAAATTTTTATGATAAGAGCCTCAATTTCTTTATAGAAATAGATCTAATTAGTCATTTATTTGATACTTCTCTGTTAAGTTCATTTGGATGTCACTCATTGTAGACTGTTTTGATTACATTGGTAGATGCTATTCTTTTCATAGACTCATTGAGAGGTAAATCATTTTAATACATTTGCCTAATCTAATGGTATACACACACATATATAAAACAGCATATATACATAAACACATACACTCTTCCTTGACAGGGATGAAAGGCCTTACTTCATGAACAATAGTTAAAACTATCTATCTATCTATTTAATCTATCTCCATTTCCCTATCTGTCTGTACAAACACACACACAGAGTCAGACTTACATATATTCATGCAATAGATATATATCTTGTATAATATAAGTTTTGCTTCAGATGCTTTCCTAATCTGTTTGCATTTGCAGTTCTTGAAGTGCAAATTAAAGTAAGCCTTACTTAGTTGTTAATTGTTTAAACCTGTACAGCCCAATGAGCTTTGATATTAGGATATGAGTAAATCCTTCAACATAGTTACAAATTACATAATATTTATCAACACCTTAGTCCAGTGTCTAGACATAATAGTTTCTATGAAAAAGCTTATTCTTTCCTATCCCATATTTTTCTTTACAATTGTGACTTTTTTCTTCTTGATTTATACTCAGTGTGTCATGTAGAAAATGAATTTATTCATATCCATTGATTAGATGTTATTTTCCACCTTTCCTT
>CM053580.1:341307853-341325116 GCA_028627135.1 Pseudochirops cupreus | reverse complement strand
CTCCTCATTGGCTTTTTGGGCCTCTTTTGTCATTTGAGTTAATCTATTTTTTAGAGTGTTGATTTCTTCAGTCATACTGATGACTCTCTTTTCGTGATTTTCCTGCAATGTTCTTATTTCTCTTCCCAATTTTTCTTCCACTTCCCTTATTTTGTTTTGAAAATCCTTCTTCAGCTCATCTCTAGCTTTAAGGCATTCTTCAAGTTTATTGGAGGCTCCTGGTGGGAGTGCTCTGGCTGCGCTCTCCTCTTCCCTCTCTCTCCCATGATCTTTCTTTTCCCCAAAGAAGGAATCAAGGGTTTGGGAGCTGTTCTTACTTTGCTTCTTCTGCTTATTCTAACTCATGTTTCTTCAGACCGTGATTTTTTTTAAAATCTCTGTGGGGCTCTGCTTCCAGAAGGGAAAGCTCTGTCCTAAATTGCTGGGGTCCTCCTGGCTGTCGTAGGTCTCAGGAAGATGCTGGGACTCTTCCTAAATACTTCCAGCTGACTGGATAATGAAGACTCCAAGACCGAGGCCCAAGAAGGCGATCTGGATCCAGGTCACTCAACGCGAGAGCACTGGCCTGAGCACAATTGCTAAGTCTCCCTGGGTGGGGGGAAGCTACAACGCAGATGCAGGTGCAAAACCTCTGCCTTTTGCTTTTCTACTCAGGAGGCCTTTCTCTGGACTGCTTATCTCCCCCCTTGCTCAAACCTCACTCGCAGCTGCTGCTAATCCGCTCACCTGAGAGGATCCTCTGCTCCTCCCATCCAGCCGCCCCTGTGGCACAGCCAGGGCTTCAGGGCAGGCTGGTTTTCAGTTCGCAGTGCTGATATGGTTCCTTGTAGCCGAGCTGACTTTAGTGGGAAGTATCTTTGTGTGTGTTTTGGAGTTCTAGGATTGGTTTAGAGTCCTGTTTTATGGGTATTTTGGGGTGGCTATGTGAGAGCTGCAATATGTTGCTGCTGCTACGCCACCATCTTGGCTCCGCCCCCCTTAATTAATCTTAATAAAACATGAATTTGAAACCTTTCACTATCCTGCTTGACTACTTATAGATATTCTCCAATTGATCTGTATCCTTCCAAAAGTATGCTCACACCTGAAAAGATATTCCTGATTAGTCTGACCAGGACAGAATACCTTGGAGCTATTACCCCAGTATTCTTGGACACCATATCTCTGTAATTTTTCCCTAGTGACCAAGATTACTGATTTTTTTTTTCTTGAAAGTTTCAGTTACCAAATAAGTACCCTTTTTTTTTTACGTAGATACAAACGGCATAGTGAACATAGTAGCATTGGATATTACCTTCTTCTGCATCTCTCTTGAAGATTGACTTGCTTTCAATATTGGTTTCCTTTCATAGGAAGGTTTAATAACCTGTTCATTCCAATAAAGAATATCATCATATTTTTATTGTCCCAGGCTTTAACGTTCTAACTACAGTTAATTCTAGAAACTGGCAATCTTTAACTTTTTTTTCTATTGAGCAGCTATCACATTGTTAGCACCATACACATATTAGAAGGCCACAATAATTCCCAGATTTTGGAGGTAAATTCTTGACTATCCATATCTTTCCTTTAAACATTTTAAGTCAATTGTAAGATTTTATATTTATCTCTATTGAATTTCATTTTATCATATGCTTCTTGTTCTTTTGGGATCCTGTCTCTTGCAGTCAACGCCTTGGCAGTCTCTCCTAACTTTATGTCATCCTGATATTTGACATGCATAGCATCAATAATTTTAAGCCATTGAAAATAGTGTTAAACACAGGACCCAATATAGACTTCAGAGTTCACATTGAAATCACTGAATGTGATCTCAGAGTTATGAGACTCTCTAAATGTACTATCATCTATATCACAACTCTCCATCTTTTGCACAAGAATAGCATGTGAACCTTTGTTAACTACTATTTGCTAAAATATGAGGGAACCATATGTATAGCATTACCCTGACCTGACAGTCTAATAACCCTAAAAGCAAAACAAAATAAATGAAATTCACTTACTCTGATGTGACATGTTTTTAGGGTCATGACATTTTTTTTCTTTCAGTTTCCTTTTCTAGATGTTCACAACCACACCTTCAATAGTGTTTTCAAACATTTTCCCAGGAATTGAAATCAAACTCTCTAACTGATAGTTTAAACATTTAAATACTCCACATGTAAATATAAAATATTTATGACTACTATCCTTTCATTTATATTTGTCTTTTTTGGGTCTGTTCTTATTTATAGATATAAATCTAACTGCACACTTCCCAGATTTATTTGAGATGTTTTTGAAGATTCATTGGGAGGATGCCACTATGCATCTTCATTGTAGTAACCATAATAGTCACTGTTGTAATCACATGATATTTGTACAGTGCTCAAAATGTGACATCTGCTTAGTAGAAACCAGAGTTAAAGATTGTCATTTTCTAGAATTAACTGTATATAGAACTTTAAAGTCCTGAGAGAATAAAAATATGATGATATTCTTTCTTGGAATGAACAGGTTACTCATCCCTCCTATGAAAAGAAATCAATAGTGAAAGCAAATCAAACTTCATGATAGTTGCAGAAGAAGGCAAATATGCAAGGCTGCTATGTTCACTATGTCCTTTGTATGTATTTTTTTAATGGGTATGTATTTGGTAACTGAAAATTTCCAGAAAAAATAGTAATCTTGATCACCAGGGATGCCAGAAAATGCAGGTGTATTTTATAAATAACATGCACCACTGAATACACTTGTAGAGTTTTATATTGGCAGGCAAATACAATGAGAGACTTTTTAGTGTTTTCCATTCTATAGTTCAAATGCCAGGTTGCTTCCCAAGTTCTAGAACACATATCCTTGTACATTTTAAGTCTGTAGATAGAATTCACGTAACTGTTCTGCTACTTCAGAAAAGAAAAGGTTCTTGTCACAAATGCTTGTTAAAAATTGTCTTCATAAAGACATTATTACAAATATTGTTGAATATGGAAACAAAGGATAGGATTAAGTTCAGTTTAGCAAACTTTTATTGAACATACATGCTGCAGATGCGGAAGACAACACTATAAATTGCCCTTGTCTTCATGTAGCATGCTTTCCAAAAGGTAATATATTTAGATAGTAGTAAGTAATTCTTTCTCCTGAGGTCTCTGATTTAAAGCATTGTTCTATAATATGATCTCTTTCCTTTATGTTTCATAACCTCATATTCATAAAAGTATAACACATTTATACTGGACTGGATGGGGGGTTGATACACTTTTGAATTTAATCTGCATTATTAACATTTTCTCCATTTTTCTTAAGTCTTGAAAATCAATAAATTAAGTCCAGTTTTGTAGTGTTTTCCATTTTCTGAAGCTTGAATGTCATTAATATAAATTTAACGGTTGTCTCTTTTAAGGCAATTGTAGCTAATTTCAGTACACAGCTGTGTCTCATCCCATAAATTCAACAGTGACAAAAGTTCAAGCATCTTTTGGGTGTAGGGCACTTTGGTAGATTTTTGGGGAAATACTAAGCTTAGATAAGACTTGACCATTGATCTCCCAGACTTTAAAAGTAACAAAATAATGTCACTTGAGAATAAATGACTTAATTATAAAATAATGCATGATAAATGCAAAATAGAAGCATAAAAGTAGATATATGTGAAAATGTGGAATTAAAAGATATTATTTACTGAGGGAATCAGTGGAGCCTTAATTAAAGATGTGCTATTTCAGTTGCACACTATTCTATGAAGATGAATTCAAAAGTTACAAGCTTATAGAAGAATGAGTACATACTAAGCATAAAGAATAGAAGCAACAAAGAAACAGAAAGAAGGAAGAATATGTACAGGAGTGAATGATCCAGTTTGTCTGAAATGAAGTGTTTATGCAGAAAAGTTAGAAAAAGATGAAGTGATTTGGGTATAGAGGGGAGCGTAAGCATTACTTGTTGAAAGTCTTAAATGACAGACAAACTTGAATTTTGGGAGACAATAAAGGACCATTTAAGTGTTTGCTTGTTTGCTTGTTTTTCTGAGAAATAAGATGCCCACATCCATCTAATGAAGATTAGTCTGAAAGTAATATGGAAGTTCAGTCAGAAAGGTTGGAATGGAGTGGGATCCAGAAGCTATACTGATGACATTTAGGGAGGACAATCCATATATAAGGTAAACCACTTTGGTGCAGTGGGGCATAATAGATTTAGAATGAGCAAGGTTGAATTTAAGTCCCAGCTTTTACTCTTCATAATTGTGAGGACAGTAAAAAGTCCCTTGATGTTTCTAGATCAGTTTCTGAATTTGCAAAATGGGGGCACTTGTCATTCTTCACAGGTTGGTATCAGGAAAATACTTTGTCAGCTATAAAAAGTATTATTTTAAAGGATGATATTCATGAACAAGTAAAACAATATGGCATAATTGATAGAGGATGGCTTTATAGTCAAGACTACCAGAGTTCAAGTCTTGCCTCTGACGTATATTAGTTGTATGACTATGGTCACATCACTTAACCATGTGTTGACCCCAGGAAACTTCCCAATATTATAAATTACAGAAGTTGCCAGTATGATGGAGAGTGGCCATATTGACTACCACTGCATTGATTAAATAACAGTTTGTGGCCAAAAAAAATTCAGAGAAATATATTTAAATATATTATTTCTGATTTTAGATGCACTGACCTGCCAACAAATACTTTATCCTTCTTTAGTCAATTGTCTTCATCAATATCTCAAAATATGTTTGAATATGCTGCTTTTTTCTCATTATGCATTTTTATTTTTGACTGTTTTTCCCAATTTTTTTCTTGCTATATATGTACCTTCAACTATATGGTTCTGTGAGCTCTGTTCCATGATTACTACATAAACTGAATTTTAAAATTTGTTGTTATTCTCACATATTTATTGTGCATCAGCTCAAGAAATAGATTTGCCCCAAGGCATCCACAGGATGTTGATGCTGGGTGTAAATGAACCAAATGTCTTTCCCCTGTTATTCTATATATGAAATTCAACACCATAGTGTGATATATAGAGAAACTTTTCATTCAGAATGAAAAGTCTAAGGTATAAGAAACTCATTTGCAGCTTAAAGTTGCAAAAGTTGTGATGGTATTTTTGTTTAGGTACTTACTTGGCATCACTTAAATGATTCAAGACCTGCACATGCTTCCAGCATCAGAATAACAATTTTGAGCTCTGAAGGCTTCTTAATCAGCAGCCTTGTTAAAATGGCACTGGCTGCTCTACACAGGAAACACTGCTAAAACTGCTTCAAGGGCAGTGAAGGCAGAACCTTCACATTGGGTTAAACTCTTCTCATGACATATGTAGATAATGGTTATTTCAAACAGAATCCAATTTTTACCCCTTTATCCTAGAGAACACATTATTTTTTGGATTGTGAAATGATCTGTCATGTTAAATATTATGACACCAGTGATGTGAAATGCTTTCTGCAAAGGAACCAATGTGTTTTCAGTAGAATTTAATAAATATTTTTTTCCACAATAAAGGATTTAGATTGAAAACAGTTCTAAGACCACCACCCCTTCAGATACCAACCTAAATGCAGAGCCTACTCTGATCAGTTGCCCATACCACAAACTCATGCCAGCAACAAATCACATCAGTAAGGACTTTTAGGGGATATAATAGTACTGTTGTGATAGATGATAGATAGATAGATAGATAGATAGATAGATAGATGATAGAACACATATACATACACACATATATATACATATCTACTCAAATATCTATATATGTTTATATGTGTACTTCTGCTACTACTTCAGGGCTCACTTAGTATAGCCTATATTCTCAAAAGTGTTGGAAAGCTATATATATCCACTCGGTTATGTTCATGACAAATTTCTACTTACATAATGTTGAAGATTACTCTAGTGGAATCACATGTGCAAAGATTTTTTTTTTATCATGTTTGTTATTGTTCCCTCTAAAATTAACCATCCACCTAATTTCTCCATTTCTGTTAAGAACATTGTCATCTCTCTGGCAACCCTGATTTTTAACTTCACATTGATTTTCAAATCCTCAACTCATTTCTCTTCCCAGACCTCCATCAGTTACTAAGTCCTGACAATTATATTTCCAGATCTCACACCTCTTTCTCCTTCCTCTACATTAATATTACTGCCATCTTGGGGTGGTCAGGTGGTGCAGGGAATAGAGCACCAGCCTTAGAGTCAGGAGGGCCTGATTCAAATTTGACCTTAAAACCTTAACACAAAAACTAGTTGTGTGACTTGGGCAAGTCACTTAACCCCAATTGCCCTACCTTCCCCCTGTAAAATGCAAAAAGAAAAAAAAATATTACTACCCAACTAGTTCATGCCCCCTTAAACATTTTCCTGGACTTTTGCAATAACCTCTTAACTGGACTCCTGGCTTCCAGCTCCTTCTCCTCAGAACTATCTTCTACAAACTTTTGAATTAATCTTCCTAAACACAGTTGTCACTGTGTCATCTTCTTCCTCACAATTCTTCAATGGTTTTCTGTTGCCTCTAGGATAAAACACAACTCCTCAATCTGGAATTTTAAAGTCCTTCACAATCTGACTCCAACAGAATTTTCCAAGATTATTTTAAATTACTTGCCTTTTCACAAATAGTATGTTCTAATCAAACTATCTTACCTGTTGTTCCCTCAACTTGACATTCCATTTTCGAACTCTGTGATTTTATACAGCCTATACCCCCAAACCTGGAATGTATCCCTCCTTTTATTTCCATCTCTCATAATTTTATCTTCCAGGCTTAGCTCATTTACCACTTTACACAAATCATATATGATGGTTTTCAGAAGCCTTTCATGCTGATTCTAATTGTTAATGACTTCTCCTCTCTTTAAAACATATATCTATATATCATAAAATTATAGTTAGATAATTATTGCTATAGATACTTGAATATACACACACATATATATGGACATACATAAAATAGTATACAAAACTTTATAGTATATATATTCTATGCTTTATTCATATATTATATTCCTTCAATAGGATGTAAGGTCTGACAATAAAATTTGTTTTTTCATTTCATGTTTTCATTTTATTTTTGTGTCTCCAGTGCCTATGACAGTACCTTTCATGTTGTAAACATCCAACAAATGTTTGTTAAATTAAACTAAATTAAGAATTCTGTAAATCATAAAATATTTTATATATTTGTATATGTATTTAAAATATGTATATATAACATTACACATATGTAAATTGCTGGATTAATGGAAAAGGGACAATAGGAGGCTATTATAGTAACTTAATGGTTTTACTTTTCAAACTTTTTACTTGGGGAATGAAAAGAATTTAAATTTGAATTAATTATAAAATATTTATCTTGCACTTTTGTTATCCAGAGTAAAAATAAAAACCTGGAAAGAAGTTACTGCCCATCCTCCCCACCAAAGAAAAATCTCCTAAGTAGCCCAATAAGATTTCATAGGATCTACAACAGTAGTACAAATTCAAATAGAGATGATCCCATTATACCATGTGTAGTGAAATCTGTGGGTCATATATTAACTTTGAAAACCACATCCTGATATTATCTATGTTTTATTGTCTTTCTATTTAATTAATTAAATATTTATGAGTTGTATTAATCTGTTTCAGTGTATGTTTAACACCTCCAAATTAGTGCTCATGCACTTTTTTTTTGCCTTTGGGTACAAAATGAAACAAAATTCTTTTGCTAGGAGAAGAAAAGTATGAGCCATACATATATTTAGCTGCAACCTCCTTATAAATTAAGTTTCCTTTATAACAAGATATTCAATATTGATATGATTCAGTTCCTTCATTAATGATTGGATAAGCTTCTCATGCATAGATTGACAAAAGTTGCTTTTTAGAAAGTCTAAAATCTCTATGATTCTTATCAGTCTTTCCCCTACGTTGCCACTGTTGCTACCAGTAAAATAAAATTTAACAAAGGGAGGAAGATTAAAAAGGGTTGAGGACTATTTTATGTTTTATTTTTTCCCATCTGTTTCTATGACCAAAGAAGTATATCATGGGTTTGTGATAAGCTTCTGCATACTGTGCTCAGCTAGTCCTCAAAAAAAAAAAAACAGATTTATTTACTATTTGCAACTAACTTTAAAGCCTTTCCAACTTAGTAGAATCTATTTGATTAGCCTACTAGAATCCTTGGTCTCCTCCATTTGATGATGTGGCTTTGGAATAGGATTCCTATGGAGTTACTCTTTCATGGAAATTATAGCAAGCCCCTTCATATACAAACACTCATAGTATAAACACTGAATACTTCCCTGTTTTTGAAGGCATTATGGATATAGGTCAGTATGCATTCAAGAGCATAGCTCATGAATCTCCACTGATACATTGCTTCTACCAGACAACCAGAAGATATATTTGTTCAAAACAGTATGTCTTTACTTCATCAGCAAAACAAGATGACAAGATGAGTAAGAAGAAAGTCTGCTCCTGTCCTGCCTGACAGCTTACTGCACCGTTAGTGGAAGAAGGGACATATACAGGCAGAGTACACAGATGACCATGGAATAATCATGGTGGTAAATGCATGACAAAGATGCATATCTAGAGCAATTCAGACTTGTGATGCTACACAGTTGCCAACATCCTCTGCTGATGTCAATGTGAAAGATGCTTTCTTCATGGACGGGGTGATCCTACAACTCTATTCTCTCTCACGTACTGTTTTTGTTTGTCTTTCATTTTTGAAGAAAACCAATGACATCATGAGTTCTATGTTCTGACTTGCACATGAATTGGATTTAAGTGAGGCAGAACTGCTCAAAGTTGTCAATCTCATTCATTCTACTGTTCAGCACTACTCTGTTTGGATGGTTCACAGGTACCAGACTTTCTGCCACTGCTCTCCCATATTCTTCGATTTTTGCTCTCTGCTGCCATCTGCTGGTCTTTGACTACTGTCCAGGCAATTCCTGCAAAGTAGTGGGAAGAATACTTTTGGCTGAATTAGCCAGTCGCAAACTTGAGCTCTTTTGTGATGCAATCTCCTCCACTTCTGAACCTCAAACATAGTTAGTTATAGAGAGAAAAACCCATACACATCTTTAAGGTTAACTTTTTTTTTTTTTACTGAAATCCATTTAATAGAATCAGTCTCCCTGTTCTTATTGTCCCAGTAGAATTCTGTTTATAAAATTCAATTCAATTCTTGTCAAAACCTGGTCCTTTTCCTGCATCACTTCAATAATTCCAGTGTCTCCACTTAGCAAAAATGCAAAAGAGGTTATTTGAATCTATGTATGAGGAACTGCTTTTCATCCCTATTATGCACTTGGCATCCATGATAATTAGCTTTGGGCAAGACCAAAAATGCCAGATGACCCTAGAGAACTCTGCCCTACTTTCTATTTTCTACATTTAAGCATTTGTTATAGTTTTTCAATAAGGGACATGAATTTGTAACAAATGAAATTGAAGAAATGGCGTTTAGAAGTGATTAATAATGAGTAGGACCTAAATGTAAAGGCATCCATACATATTTTTTTAGAAAGAAATGTGAATAATTATAAATAAGTAAGGTGGTATTTTCTAACTATGTTAGGTATTTTCTAACTATGTTAGGAGATACTAACTTTCATAAAACGTATATGCATTGAAATACTACACTGAATCATTTTTTTTTTCCCTAAAGGAACTAAGTCACTTCTTTATGAAGAATTTGTGAGTTTTAGATTACAAAACAGTTGTCCATTTGGAAAACAATGGAGAAGGAAGTATGCTTCAGTGAAGAGAATACTGGATTTTAAGAAATGTGGGGAGTGAGGTTTGAATCTTACTCTGTCTGAGTCATGGCCAACTCACTTCATTTATCTTGGCCTTATAAATTGAGGAAATTAGACTGGATGAATTATGAAGTCCTTTCTAACTCTGAATCCTTGATATTTATGTTCATTAATGTTGTGAACAAATACTCACTTCACAAAATTAACCCAATGTTTTATCATCATTAAAAATTAAACTGTCAGAACATAATGTCTTAGAAATTTTTTTGTTTAACCAAATGCACAATTTAAAGGAAATACACTTTCTGTGCATGTGTTTCATTTTATTTGTTAAAATTTTAGCTGAAAAAATGAATATAATTTGTTTATAATATGTGTTTGTGGGCTATTCATCTGAGTATTATTATGTCAATATATTTATTTATGTGGGCTCTGCATGTAAATTTCAAATAAATGAAAAATTTTAAAAATTAGATTTTGTTTGGTTATATTTCTGAAAAAGAGAAACTGGTAAAAACCACTGAGTTCTAGAATATTGTGAGATAGAACTATTGATAAACTAAAGAAAACTCAACTCCACTGAAAGAAAATTTAAAAAAATAAAACTTGTCCTATATAGTAGACAAGATGAATATTTTATTTTTATAATTGATTAAATCATACCAAGTTATATAATTAATTTTATTGTTGTGTCTCATCATAAGCGTAGTTTTAGTTGTAAAATCATTCATTTTTTTCAAACATTAAAATTGGAACAAATGCAGAAATTGTACCACTTTCTTGTGTGAAAACGACTTGTCTGGCCTAAATACTAATCAAATTGTCTTCTAAAACACTACTGTATTATTTAATACAAGTCTTGCAATAATTTACTTCTATAGCTCAAGTTGAGAAAGAACAATGGTGTAGACTTTAAGTGTGGCATAAATTATAAATGCTAATAAAATTTATTAGACTGTAATTGAGGGCAGGGTCTGTCTTTTGCCTCTTTTAACATAGTTCATGCTTAATAAATGTTGATTTGAATCAAGAAAGGAAAAAAAATAACATTTTAATTTAAAAGTGTTCAAGAATTTTATAAATAAACCAATGGGAGGATAGAAAAAATAGTACAAATTATAGGTTGAAAGAAAGGAAATATGATATAGAGGCATGTAATGTATGAATGCACTTCACAATTCAATCCAAATGTGTTCAGTGCCACAAATGTATATTAGGAACTCATGTGTAAATCACTAGGCTAGGCTTTTTTATTACCCTTGTTTTCACTAAGTGGAAAAGAACTTGCTTTGTAACCTGTATATATTTGTCCCTTTCCCCAACTCCTAACTTCACTGTTACTGTCAAGGGAAACACCAATCTCCCAGTGCCTCAGGCTTGCAACCTAGATTTCATCCTGGATTTACTTACTTACTATCTCTGAACCTCTGACTCCTTTTTTCTCATAACATCTCTCAAATATACCCTCTTCTTTCCTTTGATACTGCCACCACTCTGGTGCAGGTGCTCATCATCTGGGAAATTTCAATAGGTTCCTGGTTGGTCTCTTTGTTTCAGTTCTCCCACCACTCCAACCTATCCTATAATTCAGCCATCAAAGTGATCTTCCTAAAGCACAGGTTCAACAATGTCATCCTCTTACTCAATAACCTCCATTGGCTCCCTATCACCTCCAGGATCAAATATAAAATCCTCTGGTATTTTAAGCCTTTCATAACCTAGTCCCTTTTTATTTGTCCTGTCTTCTTACACCTTATTGCTCACCACAAACTCTTCAATCAAGTGTCATTCACTTCCTTGTTGTTCCATGAGCAAGAAACTTCATTTCTCAGTTCCAGGCATTTCCTTTGGTTGTCTCCTATTTCTGGAATGCTCTCCCTCTTCATCTCTGCCTAATGACTTCCCTGACTTCCTTCAACTCCTAATGAAAATCCCATCTTCTACAATAAACCTTTCCCAACTCCTCTTAGATATAGTACTTTCATTCTTTTAATTATTTCCTATTTAACCCACATATATTTTATTTATAGATATTTCTTTGCTTCTTGTTTACCCCCAATAGATTGTGAGCTTATTGATGGTGAGGACTGTCTTTTGTCTCTTTTTGTAGTCCCAGTGCTAAGCACAATATCTGACACACAGTAGACAATAAATGTTTGATGAATGGTTGACTTTATCCAGATTTACAGAAGAGGATAATAGATGCAAAATCATTTGTCTCTTCCAAACCCCATGGCTCCTCTTCCATACCCCCAGCTCTTGCCTGAATTCACAGGTAGGCAGCTCATGGGGACTGCTCCACTCCAAGCTCTTTGTAGTTTCTGTTTCTAGGAAAATAAAGCTTAACAGAGCCACAACAATATTTACATACACTAAGCTTAACAGAGTTACAACAATATTCACATACATTGTTTGCACTATCATCTCAATTTACTTTCTTTCTGAGAAATCAACATAAATCAACAGAGTACTTCTGTCTGACAAAGTAACATTAACACAAGTCAACAGACAGAGTGCTTCTGTCTGACAAAGTAACACAATTCAACAGACAGAGTGCTGGCATCACAAGCATCCTCTTTCTCAGTTCTCCTTGGTCCCATCTCATGCTCAAGCTTTTATATGCTCTGCTCCTTCCTGTTCAACCCTTGCTGTTCCACTCTTTTGGGAAGTTCCTCCCACCATGGGCTCCATGTGATGAAGTTAGGCCTATTGAGGTCAGGGAAGGTCTCCAAGCTCCCTTAGGTCTATTAAAGGCAACACAATGTAGACTGTTTCCAACAAAGACTTTACATAATCACAGATGAGGCCCAAAGGCACTTGAATAGTTGAAAAAAGGAGCAAAGTACTACTTTGCTTGCCATTACAATAGAAACAATGAGTGAGTGAGTCGTGGAAACAATGAATATGAACTTAAACAAACTTTTGAAGATGATGGGTGATAGAAGGGCCTGGCATACTAGAGTTGATGAGATCATAAAGAGTCAAACACAATTGGATGACTGAACAGCAACAACATAGTAAAATGGATTCCTACATGTTCTACTTCTGTCATGAATCTTCTGAATGACATTTGAAATTCACTTACCTTTGGTGTATTTTGATATATCAATGTTCTTATGCATAGTGTGTACTCATTTCACCAGAGTATATTGAAGTCCTTTCAAGTTTTTCTATTCTAATTCTCTTCCATATATTTCTTGAAGACTTCTTCAGACTCATGATTTTTATACCAGGGATGATGATGATGATGATGAAGATGATGATGATGATAATAATAATAAAGTTATTTTTGTGAAGTGTTTTGCAAACTTTAAAGTACAATGGCAGCTGTTATAATTATTTATTTTATCATCAGTAGCATACATTAAAAAATAAAACCATTAGATTGATTCTATCATATATTGTATAAATTTTAAAAAGGCCCAGGGTCTCTAGGAGTTTCTAGTCTTTAGTATCAGAAGAGCACAACTATATATATTATCAATTATAGACATTATATATCAATTATACAATTATGTATGTACATATATATGTGTGTATATACACATATTCAAATATGTTCATATGTATATACCTTTCTAGCCCTTACTATATTTTGATCTGAAGCAAATCAAGTTGTTCTAAATAATTACTATGATCTCTGCCTACATAGACTGACTGCTCAAAAGAATATAAACTTGTACTCAAGTGGTATCTGAAGGAGACACTGAAAAATCCATTGGGCAAAATATTATTGTATTGTTTTGTAGTCTCTAATGTGTCATATATATGTATATGTATAGGTAGACATATTCAAATTTCTAAACAAGAGTAATCTGATAGAACAATAAATACATGAAAACATTCAAGCTTAATACTATCACTTGGCAGTTTTATGGCATATTTAATCTCTGCTGTGCTTTCCACATCAAATGATGAATTCTCAAAATGCTCCCTTGGGAAGCATAAATGCTATTTTAATAATAAGTATTATTGTACTCAGTACACAGTTTGAAGAACTGCAAATAGAAAGGTTAAAGGATTTTTGCAACATAGAATGATTATAAAATTTAAAAGGTAGTATAACTAGAATGTCAAATCAAAGAGGAAGAAGAAGAAGAGAATAAGAAGAAGAAAAGAAGAAAAACTATTGAAGAGGTAAGACAATATGAGATGGTAATTTATCATTCTTTTCAATCAAATTCAATAGACATTTTAAAGAGTCTTATTATGTGTGATAACTGTGATAGGTACTGAAGACATAAAGACAAGCATGGCACAAGCCCTTTTCTAAAGCACTTTTTCCTCTTCTAAGGAGATTAAGCATGCTAATATCTATCAATCAATAAGCATTTGTTGCATGTATGCTAATTATCAAGAACTGTACTAGGTCTTGGGGATATAGATACAAAGAGTTAAGTAGTCTCTGCTCTCAAGAAGCTATGTTTTAATAGTGAAAAGAATGAGTGCATATATACTTATATACAGAGCCAAAATAAAGGATATAAATATGAGAGGGGGTAGATAACCATGATATCTGTGGTATTTCACCATTGTATTCAATCCTAGACAATATGTACCTTATCATGATCCTTCCTAAAATGGGATACTGCAAAGTAACTATAATATTTTTGGTAGTATCTGACATGGAGAGAGTATGAAATACCTAACACCAATCTTGTTCTAGACAGTAGACCTCTCTTAATTCAGCCTACATCCATATTAGGAGCTTAAATTGTTTGAATGTCATCTAAAACAGTTTTGCCATATGTAGAATTTTATTAAATAAACTTGATGTTCTAGTCTATTGTGGGTATATCTTAACATTCAAATGATAAAATTAAATACCAGCACATCTGAGAAAAAAAGGCTGATTCTTCATATTTGGTAGCAAAGAATCCTGGCAAATATAACTTTCAGTACCATCCAAGAGTAATAATTGCAAGCATTTCTGTGGTTTTTTTTAACCTCTTTTTTGGAAAATGGGTTGTTCAAATCTAATTGACTACTATAGACAAAAATCATGGCCCTAGTGGTTTTGAAAGCATTGTACAATTGTCATAGGGGAATCTTAACAGTGGAAGCATGGAACATCCGTTTGTGTTGAACTCTTTTGCCTTGACCTGAATTCTGCCTTCATTTTCTGAAGTCAAACTTGAGAGTCATGCCTTGTTATTGAACACTTAGCCATATGATTGATGACTTGCTCTAAACCACACATCACAACTTGAAAACCAAAGTGAAAGTGATTGCAGTTCAACAAAACACTATCTGAATGCTGTCAGCACTTTCCATAACATGCAAGACTGAGGAGAATTGATTGCTGTCACTGATCTTTTTTTCATGAATTGCTATTGGTAGGGCATTTTTTTTGGTGGTGGCTTTAGAGAAACTTTATTCTATATATTGATTCTCCTGAGCCTCTCAAAACTGAACATTGAAATGTTATGTGAGAAGAATAACATGAACAAAAATGGAATCATACAATTCTGACTCAATGAAATTAATTTAGAATGAATGTCACATTTTTCCATGGAGTTTCTTATTGTTAGAGATACCATATTAGCTATGTTTATTTAACTTAAAATGTATGTATATACACATAAACATGCATGTGCATATGTGTCTGTATATATATGTGTATGTATATATATGCATATATATGTATATGCAAGTGTCACTATTAACTACCAATTAACAAGCTTCCTCTTATTCCTCTTACTTGTCTGACTTTCTCAATCCCTTTTGAACTAAATGGTGTCCCTTAACTTCAGGTATGCTCTATGGCTCTGCTGTAGGTCTCCCTTTTTTTTTTCTCTGTAGTTGCCTGTTAGCTTCCTCAAGTGTCATGGGTTCAGTTATCATTTCTATGAAAATGATTTCCAGATATGTATATACATGTCTGGTCTCTCAGAAGTTCCAGTCTTATGCCACCTGCTGTTTAGTGGATATGTTGAATTAGATGTCCTGTAATACATATCTCAAAAAGACCATGTCCAAAACAAAACTATTATCTGAATGTACCTTTGTGCAAATCTTCCTTTCCTCTAGACTTTTCTTTCTTTTGAAAGCAAAGCTAAAATGTATGTGCAGATATGTATATTCATAGCCTTAAAAGCATCCTCAGTCCCTTTCACTCACTCCTCCTCCCCCTGAGCCATAGCTTATTGATTCTGTTTTCACAGCCTATCTTGTATATCAATACAATCATTCTTTCCACTCACACGGTCCTTGCCCTACTCAGACTTTCATTTCTTCTCTCCTGTATGATAAGTATCATAGCCTCCTAATAGGTCTCCATACCTTGAATATCTTCCTTCTCCAATCTATCATCCAGATGCTGTCAAAATTTTACTAAAGTGTGAATCTGAAATTGTTGCTCCTATATGAAATAAACCCCAGTGTCTTCATAGTACTTTTAGGATTAAATATATTCTCTTTGACTTGACATTTCATAATTCTGTAACCTGGCTCCAATCTACCTTGCTCACCTTTGTATATATTACATCTACCCCTTACTTAGCACATTCTTTGATGTAATGAAACCAGCCTTTTTGCTGTTCTTCATATATAAACTTACACCATCTGTCTTGATGCCTTGCTTAGGCCACCTCTAATTCCTTGAATGTATTCCTTTCTCTCTTCTTCCTCTTAGAATTCCTACTGCTCCTCTAAGCAAAATTCATGTACCACATTCAATATTCTGCCTTACCGAATATCCACTAGCAGTAAAGTCTCTTCCCCATAGTTACCTACAAATATTTTGCGCACACACACACACACACACACGTTATCTCCTTTCTTGGGCCAAAGATTTTGAATTTTTTTTTTGTATTACCAGTATATTTATTGATTATGAAAAAGTACTAGGTTCAACAGAAAAAAACACTCACCTTAAAAAGCTCTTATCTTGAAGGCAGCATGGATCAAGTGACAGAGTTCTGGACTAGGAGTCAGATCCTGACAAGGTTCATATTACCTATCTGTCCCTCAGATTCCTCATATAGAAAATAAGGGGCTATGCTTGATGATCTTTAAATCTATGATCCAGTGCACATCAAAATCACTCAAGATTTATTGAAAAGTTTAATAAAAACAACTTGTTGGCTTACCCTCTGATTATTACATTAAAGGCAGGCAAAATAGAGAAATGCCTGCTCTTATAAGTTATTTGCCATTTTGATGAAGGCTACCCATCATGTAATTCAGATTTTAAAAGATCCTGTAAATTAAGAGTGAGGTCTTCCAGGTGTTCTTATTTTTAAATAACGTTGTGCTGACTTCATCATGCTTGAGAATATCTCACATTGCTTTAGAAGAAAGGCTTCTCAAAATTTTGCCCTGATCATACACACAAGAAATATCAAGTGAATATAAATTTTGCTCAGATCATAATATGGTGGAGAAGGATGGAGGGAGGGACAGAGAGAGAGAGAGAGACAGAGAGAGAGAGAGAAAGACAGAGAGAGAGAGAGAGAGAGAGAGAGGGAGAGAGATAGAGACAGAGAGAGAAAGAGAGAGACAGAGAGAGAGAGA
>CM053580.1:341285137-341307353 GCA_028627135.1 Pseudochirops cupreus | reverse complement strand
CCCTCTATTTTTTCATTTGTTTGGATCTGTTTGATAGTATCTTGATTTCTCATGAAAGTCATTTGCTTCCATTTGCTCCACTCTAATTTTGATGGAATTATTCTCATTAGAGTGCTTTTGAGATTCTTTCTCCATCTGGCAAAATCGACTTTTTAAGGCATTCTTCACCTCATTGGCTTTTTGGGCCTCTTTTGTCATTTGAGTTAATCTATTTTTTAGGGTGTTGATTTCTTCAGTCAGATTGCTGACTCTCTTTTTGTGATTTTCTTGCAACATTCTTATTTCTCTTCCCAATTTTTCTTCCACTTCTCTTATTTGGTTTTCAAAATCCTTCTTCAGCTCATATCTAGCTTTAAGGCAGTCTTCATTTTTATTGGAAGCCCCTGGTGAGGGATCTCTGGCTGTGGTGTCCTCCTGCAGCTCTCTGCCTTGGTCCTTCTTTTCTTCAAAGAAGGAATCTAGGGTTTGGTTGCTGTTCTTACCCTGCTTCTTATGCTTATTCTTACTCATGGTTTGTCAGTCCATGATTTTTTTTTTAATCTCTGTGGGGCTCTGCTTCCAGAAGGGAAAGCTCTGTCCCAAATCCCTGGGGTCCTCCCAGCTGCCACATCTCTCAGGAAGGTGCCGGGTCCCTTTCCTACTTCTGGCTCACTGGATAAAGAAGACTCACAGGACCAAAGTCCAAGACCACAATCTGGATCCAGGCCACTCAACGTGAGAGCACTTGGCCTCTGAATGATCGCTTAGTCCCCCTGCAGTCTGCAGGCTGAGGGCACAGAAGCTGAAATGCAGAGGTGGGTGCAAATCCTCTGCCTTTTGCTTTCCTTCCCTGGAGGCATTTTGGCCAGACCACTTTTATCCCAAGACCTCACAAGCCCCACTGACCTAGTTCTGAACACTGCCACAGCTGCTGCCAATCCGCTCACCTGAGGCTCCTTGGCTCCTCATGTCCAGCTGCCCCCAGGGCTCAGCCAGGGCTTCAGGCCAGGCTGGTTTAGGTTCGCAGTGCTGATATGGTTCCTCATAGCCGAGCTGACTTTAGTGGAAAGTATATTTGTGTGCATTTTGGAGTTCTAGGATTAGTTTAGAGTCATATTTTATGGGTATTTTGGGGTGGCTATGTGAGAGCTGCTATATGTTGCTGCTCCTATGCCGCCATCTTGGCTCTGAAAGCTAAAGACTCTTAAGTAAAATTTTACAACCCATGGGACAGCTTTTGTTCAGATGAATTTAATGTTAAGACAAACTTTAGTTAACCAAAATTTTCAGGAGGATGACACTGAGTTCAGAATAATAAAAGTAGATTAAATATATATAACAAATTGAATAATTGCTTTGGCTTCTCTGTTTCTAATTTCCCCTTACTCTGTGAATATTTCTGTTTGCTTTTTATTAAATTCAGTGGCTTTAACTATTTATTTACATATAGGTCTCTAAAATTAAAAAGGAAATAAAGGTGCACATTGTTTATCCACACCTCCAATAAGCATTTAATAAATACTCACTATGGGCCAAGCATTATGTAAAGTACTGTGGATACAAAGAAAGGCAAGAGATAGTCCCTTCTCTCTAGGAGCTAACAGTTTCATAAATTCTTTGAAGCCTATAAAAACTAAATCTCCAGAAACAAAGACCAAAAACTCAGCTTGCAATGGTAAAGTAACATATTTTCACACCCTTTGGAGAGAGTTCCCTTTTAGCTCTTAATGGAAATGCCAAAACTCTACAGAATCACTGATGATGACAGGATTCATTAACAACTGTTTGAACAGTGAATAGAGAATGCACATCACCACTTACACGTGGCATTTGGTAATTAGCACAGTAGGATGTTGGGAAGGGGACTTCAAAACCAGAAAGAAAAGTTGCCTTTGATTACTAAGCTCTCACTGTTATTACTACCCATCAAACCTTTCTGCTAGGTCTCTTTCACCCTGTAGGATATTCACAGATTGGTGGTGTTGTTTAACCCTGGGAAGAGATGGCTTAGAAATCACTCATTTGAGAACAAGTTGACCAGATGAAGAAACTTCTGTCTGCCTTGGAATGCTAAAGCGTTCTCTGAATGGAAAAAAGGAGCATCTCATTTACCTGTTGAAATGTGTCAACTGAATTGCCCTTGTCTCTTTATTGAGATAACATCTTGTGTTTGTCTAATATTTTTTTCTTTACTTTTGAACATACCAGTTACAGGACTGTATTTATAGTGACAACAAAGAGACAAAACATGACCAGCTTTTCTTTTCCTTTTTGGGGACATAACAGCCTGAGCAATTTGGAACTAATTCAATGAAAACAGAGTTCTTTTTTTTATCTTTTTAACCATGAAAACTTGAATTAAGGTTTGCAAGAACAACTAAAAATCAATTATTCAGGCTTCCTATGCCTTTTTCCCTTGTTTCCATAGTTGTCAAGGGCAAGCTGAGAAAGAGGGAGGAAAAAAAAAAGATTTCATTCTGACTAGAAACCAGAGCAGAGTCCCAAGATGAAAGAAAAAGACAGACTTAATGAGAAAATGGAAAGAAAATTATCTCCAGTTTTTTTTTTTAATGTGGCTTTTACTCTCTTATCCTAGAGAGAAATGAATGACATGATGCTATCTATATTGTGGAGGTTGTTACCTCATGCTTCACTAGAGAACTGCATGTCAGTACACAGATGGAGGACACTGTAGGCCAGATATGACAATTGGCTGTAAAGTTCGAAGTCACTACTGGCATTAGATTTGGAGTGTTGGCTACAATATATATTATGAATGTTCCATTTCTGTACATCTGGGCCAAAATTTGATGGTCTAATTTGGAGGCTAAAATCTATAAAATTTAATTTTGCCTTGTTAAGGCCAAATTGTGGATACATTAAAAAGTAAATCTTTACAAAAATAATTTTGAAGCTGTGCATCCAAATGAATAAATGATATCAATGGAAATTTTCAGATGTATCAAAATCTTTTCATATTCTTGAATATCCAGTGATAAGATACTGGTAAATTTGACTTCTATTTATACAGAATAGAATAAAATATTTGCAATCTACATTTATGAAACACTTGAACTTTTCCAGAGTGTTTTACTCACAACAATCCTATGAATTATATAGTACAAGTATTGTTATCCCCATTTTACAGAAAAAAGAAACAGGCTCTTAAAGCTTCAATACCTTTCCTGGAGTCAGTAAGATCTGAATTCAAATCCAGCTTCCGATATATATTAGCTGTGTGATCCTGGGCAAGGCATTTAACCCTGTTTGCCTCTGTTTCTCATCTTTACAATGAGCTGGATAAGGAAATGGCAAACCACTCCAGTGTCTTTGCAAAGAAAACCCAAAAAAAGAGTAAAAAACTTTCAAAAAAGACTGAAAAACAACTAAAAAATCAAATAGTAAAAGAATAGAACGAAACACGTAGGATGGTATTTGGAGGACTTCCTCATTATATGAGGAAACATTATATGAGGCACACAAAGGGGAAATTCCCATAGTCATACATATAGTTAGCAGAAGAGCTCAGACTATAAACCTGATGTTCTTATTCTCACTATCCTTCTGCTTTTTCTATTCATGGCAGAATCTCTGATTTTTTTTCTCTAGGTTCTAACATAATTTACTCACTTGTTCCTTTTGGTTCTTTGACACAACCTATATTTCTTGGCCCTTCCCATTAATTTCTTAGTTACAGACTTTAGATTGTAGCAGCAAGCACCATAGCATACCCAGGTTGACTGCTATCACAGGTTCTTTGATCTACTTTTTTAAAGCAAAGCAACTCAAAAATGGGTTAGCAATCTTACTTTGATCAAACACATATCATTTACCCATTTCAGGGGGAAAAAAGTCAGCACCCTGAAATTCAGAGAAAACAAACAGAAGTTACAAGCAGACAAAAAGTATAGACAGAGAAGCAGAGCAACAGACAGGGCTTCCAGCTATCTAATCATTGCATCCATACCTAGTTAGTTACCACAGAGAGAAGCACCAACATCTGGGTTTTCAAAGCCAAGGGGTTCAATGTCTTTCCAGAGTCTTGTCTGTCCAAATCATACAACCTTTCTTTCCCATGAGTGAGTCCCAAAGCAAAACCTCACATCAGGGTATATATTGCCTTCTCCAGGGTCAGAGAAAATCACAACCCTCATGACCCATTGCCTAATCACAAAGTAACAAGGTATGGGTGTTTTTGAAAAACAAACCTCCCACCACAGGCTCCATGTGACCACATTTAGCCTATTAGGGGGCAGAGTATATTTACAAATAAGGGAAGGTCCTCAAATTCACTTCAGCCTATCAAGGACCAGGGAAGATCATCAAATTCCTTTACCATTACATAGACCATTTAAGACCAAGGACTCTTCATCTTTCAAAATATGTGTATGCTACATTATACTATTCTTGTAGAAATGAGTGGTTCTCTAACTGTGTTAATCACAAATTTTTTTTTTGCTTTTTTTTGGAGGACATTTGGGGTTAAAAGTCTTGTCCAAGGTCACAGCTAGTAAGTGTTAAGTGTCTAAGGCTGGGTTTGAACTCAGGTCCCCTGACTCTAGGGCTGGCTCTCTATTCACTGTACCACCTAGCCGCCCCAGTCACACAGTTTTGAGTACTTAAAGAAACATTACAACTGAATTCACCAATTTTGGGGGGAGGTACTTTCTACTATATGCCAAGAAGTATACTAAGCACTGTAGAGAAAAATAAATAAAATAAAACAATCACCATGAACAATTAATATGTTCCCATTTTTCACATGCTCTCCAACATTTGTCACTTAACCCATTCTAGTATTTGAGCCCACCTAGTAGGTGCAAAGTGATATCTTAAGTTTGTTTTAATTTGCATTTCTCCAATCAATAATGATTTAGAGAATTTTTTCATATTACTATATATTGTTTTGGTTTCTTCATTGGGAAGCTGCCTGTTCATATCATTTGACCATTTCTCAATTGGGGAATGACTCAGATTCTCAGAAAATTGACAAAATTCTTTATATATTTTATATATGAGATCTTTATCTAGTAAACTGTCTATAAAATTTTCTTCCCAAATTTCTGTTTTCTTTCTGAGGTTGGCTGTTTTTGTTTTATTTATACAAAAATTTTTAAAAATTTAATGTAATTGAAATTATCCATTTTACATCTGTCTTTGCTCTCCCTTTCTTGTTTATTCATAAATTGTGTGCCTATGCATAAGTCTGATAAGCAACAGGTTCCAAGTAGATGAAAAAAAACCCGTTTCTCAAGTGATTACTATATGTCAAGCACCATGCTAAAAGTGGGGGTTACCAAGAAAAAACTGAGATAGCCTTTATTCTCAAGGAATACTCATTCTGATTCTGGCAAAGAACACATAAAAGAAAGTTTATATAAACCACAGATACAAGAGCTTAGAAGTCTAAAATGTGTAGAAGATGCTAAGGGCTTTGCAGACCTTAAGTTGCAATACTAAGTAAGATGACAGTGTTGAGGGCATTTTCAGGGCAAAGAATCATGCTAGACAATAAGATAGACCTTATGAGACTGACAGAGCAAATGGTTTGGCCTGGTGGACCTGTATCTCACTGGAAGAGATAATGTTGATTATTCATGTCATCCAAGCCATACAAGAACTCAAGCAACCAAGTTAGTTTCTGAGTAGGACAGGTGAGAAGAAGGAGTAAGGCAAATCAAAAGAGTTACCCTTGTTGATTGTAGACTGTCCATTTATCCAACCATCTCAGATGATTTATAGAATGACTCTGAGTCAGTAGAGAATTAAGGACATATGGAAAAATATTCAAACTCTCATCACTTCCTGCTTTTATAACTGGTCTTCCTGTTTCAAGACTTTTCCCCTCCAAACCTTTCTTCACATAGCTGCCAGACTGATATACCTAAAACACAGGTCTTAAAATTTCATTGCCTTTCTTAAAAATCTTGCATATCTTCCAATTGATTTTCAAATAAAATGCAAAATCATCATACAATTAATACAAATTGCCTTATACTTTTTTCAGTGTAAATGATAAGATTGTTCCCTTTCTCATTATTTAGTATTCAGTATTAAAATGACATTTGATAAAATTTTGGTAGACTTTATCTTTAAAAAACAACATTTAGAAACCCTCATTATCAATAAGGAACCTTCTTTTTATTTTCTTTTAAATTTATTTATTTTTAGTTTATAACATTCAGTTCCACAAACTTTTAAGTTCCGAATTTTCTCCTCCTCCCACTCCATCCTCTGTCAAGGTGGCATGAAATCAAATACAGATTTTACATATACCTTCACATTAAACATTAGTGAAGTTGTAAAGAAGAATTATAACCAATGGAATAAACTCCAAGAAAGAAGAAACAAAAAGAGAGAGACAGAGAGAGAGAGAGACAGGCAGACAGAGAGCAAGAAAGTAGTTTGCATCAATCTGAATTCAGACTCTGTAATTTTGTCTCTGTATGTGGATAGCCTATTCCATCATGAGTCTTTTGAAGTTGTCTTATAACCTTGCAGTGCTGTAAAGAGCCAAGTCTATTAAAGTTAGTCATCACACATTTTATGTGTCTATTATTGTGTACAATGTCCTCCTGGTACTGTTCCTCTCACTCGCCATCAGTTTATATATCTCTCAAGATTATGATGAAGTCCGTCTGCTCCTCATTTCTTAAAGCTCCATAGTATTCCATTACATTCATATACCACACTTGTTTAGTCATTCACCAATTGATGGGTATCCCCTTGATTTCCAACCCTTTGCCAACGCAAAAAAAGAGCTGCCATAAATATTTGTGTACATACAGGTCCTTTTCCCACTTGTATGATCTCTTTTGGATACAGCCCTAGAAGTGGTATTGGTAGATCAAAGGATGTATGCATTGTAACAACTCTTTGGGCATCGAGGAACATTCTTTTTTATGGATGTCAATAGAGGAAAAATTGTGTGACATTGCTGAATACTTTTACCTGACACAAACACACACACACATATACATACACACACCCCCACATATATATGCACATATACAGAAACACATACATGCATATGTGTATACACATGCATATCTTTCCTTAGTATCTTGCTTTATGTTAATGCTTAATTGATGTTCTTTCAACAAAGTTGTCCCTATAGTTCTGTCAAGAAATTCTGCATATTATGACTTACATGTTAGTCATTTTATTTGAGGGGTTCATGTGAGGTTCTATTTTGCGTTACAAAATAAAATTATTTTTTTAAACCAATATGCATAATGGTTCTTATATCACAACATCTCTTAGATAGTTGTATGATTGTAAAGATTCAGTCTTCTTTAAAAAAAAATTGCCTATGTAAATCTCCCTTTTCCATCTTTATGGTTTTTTTCAAAGATGTCCTTAGTGCATACATATACAATTTCAAATATTTTGTAGAGATGAGAGAGTAAGTTTAAAATTGTTTTTAATATCATCTTTCTTTAGTAAAAAAAATTCTTTGTAGCCTTTTAAAAAGAAAACAAACAATATTCTTTTCCATTCTTTTGGAATCATGAATGAATCACCTCTTTTGTATCTTGGGAATTAATTCCTAAATGACTCCTGGTCCATTTGTTAAACTCTTTTAAGGTAACATGAGTCAACTGAATACCACACAACTCTTTTGCGCTTGTTTTCTACTCACCTTATTCCATTATCTTTTCAAAAAGCAAAAAAATGCATGTAATTTTCTGTCCCCCTGTTCCATTATATTTTTCAGATGAACTTGTACACTAAATCAACTATGCTCTTTCTACATTTAGAAAGGAAAGACAACAGTTGTTTGCTGGTGTGATAGTCAAAATTTTACTTTGAAAGAGAATGTGGACAAGAATGAGGTGGAAACACTAAGACTATAAAAGATTCCTAGAATTTTCCTTCTATTGTTGTCATCACTTGAAGAATTTTTGTCTTTAATAATTGTCCTGATTTCTTTGTCTTCAGTGACTAAGTGTAAGGAGAACATTGAGACTTGTGAGATGATAGCTGATGTATGTCAATTATGTATCAAGGATCACATAAAATGGCAGGAAAAATGAATGACAGAGCTTGATGACAATTCAAATGAAATTATAGTCTTTAAATTGAAATAATTGGATAAATTATTTCACCCTTAATATTGTTATACTCAAAAGGCTCATCTTTTCGAATTTTTTTTTTATTTTTAGGAGGGTATGGATATGGTTATTGCAGTATCCCATGGGGTGAGAAATAGGTAAATTATGGTAAATTGAAGAATCATTAAATGTGTTAGGTTAATTAACATAGATGATGAAATAGTACTTTGAGGATCACTTCTGCATAATATCCAACTAATGATTTTTATTCAGCTAAGAGTCTATACTACAAACTAACGAGCAAATGTAGTACTTTTTATAGACATGAGTTTTTGTATCAAGAAAAAATTGAGAAACAAAGAAAACATAAATCTTTATCAAGAAGTTTTCCTCATAGAAAGAAAACATTTATAAGCAGTGTACTCAGACTTGGAGAGAGTCCAGGTTAAAATGTCCATAGCAGTATAATCACATTCTGAACAAATTTGATGCTACACTACAAATAACAACCTCCTCTGTTCAGATCTCAGAAGATTAAAGGTTCCTAACTTTTTGTAACTCTAATTTTTCTTTGTACACCTACTGCAACAAGGTGCCCTGAGACTGAAACAGAAGGAGAATATTTACAGCTCACTCATTTTAAACTTTTTAAGCAATTTGTTATGATTGGATTTTGCCTATGTTATATGATAAGACTGGAGATGTCAAATATAAGCACAGTATTTTTTTGTTTTCTTTTTAAAAATTAAATGTTTATTTTTAGTTTAAATATTCATTTCCACAGGATTTTGAGTTATAAATTTTCTCCCCATCTTTCCCCTACCCACCACCCCAAAACAGCAATCCCACTGAATACCCCATCCCCCCAATCTGCTTTCTCCTATGTCCTCCCCTATCCTCACTCCAATTTTCTGGTAGGGCAAGATGGATCTCCACACCCCAGTAAGCACAGTATTTTCTTGAGTCATGGTTGTTGCTTCCTTGCAATTGACATCAAAATGAGGCAATTGAAGGAGCTGGACAACACAGTAGATCGATTTATGGAACAGTTTTTTGTTTTTTTCTTTTTGGGTTGGGGGTTGGTGCTTTCTTTGTATCCCAAATTCTGAGCACAGTGTCCTGCACATAGTAAATATTTAAGAAATGCTAGGTTGTTTACCTGTAGTCAGAAAGACCTGAGTTAAAATCCAACTTCAGACACTAGCTGTATGACCCTGGACAAGTCACTTAACTTATCTGTCTCAGTTTGCTCTGTATAAGGGGTGATTATAGTTCCTACTTTCCAGTATTGTATCAAATAACAAATATTTGTAAAGTGCTTTGCAAAACTTGAAGTGGTATATAAAGGGTAGCTATTATTATTAATATGTGAAAAGATTTATTTCTTCTGAATTACCATAGAGTTCATGCATAATTAAAATCAATTCTGAGAACTGATCTATCAAAATAATTTTTATATTAGTATAGATGTCTTGTCTTATGGTACAGAGTGTATCAGCGAAGAACTCTTTGAACCAGTATAACTCTAAATTGCACTTATTGGTGAAATGGAACATCATTACAGATACTTTCAAACCAGAAATAATCCATTTCACTCTTTTGTGACACACATTCATTTTTATCTAGTGAGACTGTTCTCCTTGCACAATGTCATACAGCTAATAGTTTCTCAATAAATGTCTAATGAGGATATCCTTCTAAAGGAATTACTCAATTACATATAGGATTTAATCTAGAAAAGAGGGGAAGGCAAGGGAGAAGAGAGGAGAGGAGATGAGAGGAGCTTAAGCAATACTCATCATTAATAGGCATGACACAAAAGATGAGCCATCAAAGAAAACTCAAAAGAACCAGAAGATAACATCAAACTCAAAACCTGGGAAAGAAAGAACATGCAGGAGGAGAGGGTGATCAACAATGTAAGTATAGAAGAGAAGTAGAAAAGGTTGAGGACTGGGACAAGGCTATCAGGGTGTTCCAAAAGTCTTGGTTCAGTTTTAAACTATTAAATCTATTTCTTTTCCAAGCATCTTTATTTCTGTAGAAAACACAATTCTTCCAGTATCCCAGGATTTGCAAATTCAGGGTTATCCTTGACTTCTCATTCTCCTTCACTCCACATATGCAATCAGTTCCCTCATCATAGCATTTCTACTTCCTCAGCAACTTTCACATGTGAGCCTCTCTTTGAACTCACAAAGATGCCATCACCACTTGCCTGAAGTATTACAATGGTCTTCTAATTAGTCTCCCTGTCCTAAGTCTCTCTCCGCTCAAGTCCATCTTTCACCCAAGTACTGAATTAACTTTCTATAATGATAGAACCCACAAGGCGACTCCCCTACTCAATAAACTATTGTCTCAAGGAATAAATACAAGCTTTTCTGATTCTCCTTTAAATATTTATAAAACCTAACCCTAATCTGCTTTCCCAAGATTATTATACTACCCCAGCATGATTATATATTATTCTCCTTCCCTAACCTTACCGATAGTCAAACTGACCTTCTTCCTCACACATAAACCTGCTTTCCCCCCACCTTTGCTGTGTTTCATGTCCCTCCTGCCAAGAAGACACTCTTGTGTCACAGACTCTTAAAATCATTTGTTGCTATCTAAACTCTGCTCCTGGTCATCTTCTATACTGGAACCTCTTGATTTCCCAGCTGTTAATGCTCTCTTCCTAAAAAGGGAACTTGAACATATTTTGTATATATATATATATTTACATATGTGTTATCATCCTCAATAGAGGAGGGTGATATGCCTATATAGATCACCTACTATATGCCAACAACTGTGATAAAACACTTCACAAACATTATGTCATTTTAGACTGACAACAAAACTACAAAGTAGGGAAAATTATTTTCTCTGTTTTACTGGTTAGGAAATTGAGGCAAGGTAACAAATAAAGACTTTTTGTCTAAGGCTAAACAACTAGCAAGTGTCAGAGGCCAGGTTTGAACTCAGATGTTACTGACTACAGGCCTAATATTGATGTACACCATGCCACTTGACTGTCTTGAGGGTAGGAAATATTTCATTTTTGTGTTTGTAGCCCTAGGACCTAGTATGATGCCAGGCAAAGAATAAGTGTGTAATAAAAGCTTGTTGTTTGCTGGATTGAATGTAGGAGAGAAACGTATACTGTTCTGGCAGTCAGAAAACCTCAGTTTATTTTAGGCTCTGCCATCAACTAGCTGTATCATATTAAAGAAGTGACTTAACTTCTTTGTGCCTCAGTGTTCTCATTTGTAAAAGGAGAAAAAATATATTTGTTCTACCTATACCCCAAAGCCTCACCCAAGCCTAAAATTCTTTAATTATATTTTGATAATTTTCAATTTAACTTTTTTATCTTCATTTTCTTACTGACTCTATTAACCCATTTCTCCCTCAAATAGCACCACTACCAGGACAAGGTTACTTCATCTTTGACACAAAATGAAAAATTTAGACCATAAGAAACTGAGAGTACTCTGGGATTCAAGAGAGCTTTCTATTCTTTTCTGTCCATAAACCACCTTCAGGGGCAATGATATATTCCTCTCAGTCTACTCTTGGACCTCTTTAGGACTATAGAGATTTCCATAGTTCTAGGGACACTTCATCTTTCTCTTTGAGCCCCACTGTCCCCTAACTTCCCCACCCCACTCCTTTTCTAGGTTCATGATGGTTGTTGCATACAGAAAGTTAAAACAAAAAAGGAAAGGAAAACCACCACTTAGTTTTGCCTAATGGTATTATCACAAACCTCTGTGTTCAATAGTATTTTTATTAGGAAATTTGGGTGAAAATTAATAGACAAAGCAGAAATTAGAGCCTGCAACACATTTTGCTCAGTATTTTATCCCAAATAACTGCCTAAATCCACTCAACATAATAAAAGTTGGTAGCTTCCTAGTTAGACAAAGTAGTTTTCTCTTCCCTTTCCTTTCGTTACCTTATCAACAGTTGCAATCCTTTATCCTGCCCTCTGTCCCCACGCAATTCTTCAACACATGGAATAATTGGATGATATAGATCATAAGCATTTGTAATATTTTCAAAAGAGACAGAATAATAATATTCTTTTTAAAAATAAATACTTCTAAAGGCCAGTTAATGAGTTGATAAATTTCTGGCCTGCAATGGTAGGGTTTGGCTGGGTTAGTAAAAGAAGATAGAGCTCTCTAGTTTTTTAGGCATTATAATGTTTCTTGAAGTTTTTCTTTATGTTGATTTAGAAAAAATATAATAAATTTATTATGTTCAAATTATAAAATATGCATTACTGGAATCATGAATTATAAAAATGATTTTTATTAATTCACAGATCTATGGATATGTTGTCTTATAATTATATGTATGTATGTGTATGTGTATATGTATACACATATACATTTTATCATCATAATACCTGAATATATGTGTGCATTGTATGTACATATATGTGTATATGTATGTATATATATATATATAGTTATGTATATGAGTACTAACTTTATTTTTATTCCTTGCTAATTCATATGCCTTCATTCATGAACATTGCTTATTGATTGTCTACTAAGTACAGGCTTTATATAATATAAACATTACTTTTTTCCTTTAAATGAAACTAATAATGATGACAATTTTGGTAATTAAAGATGCCCAAAATAATTATGTTAGGTATAACCATATGCTTATAATCAGACAAAAAAAAATTCATTAAGTACTTGGCATGTACCAGACACTGGGCAAAGCATTAGGGATACAACAAAAGGCAAAATAACATCCCTGCCCTGAAGGAGCACAGAATCCAGTAAGTGAGCCAACAAGAAAAAAAAAATACAGATAGATAGATAGATAGATAGATAGACAGATAGACAGACAAATGATAGATTGATATAGATAAATAGAAAATAGTTAAAAGAGAGAGGACACTAGAACTATCTTCCTATAGAAAATGGAACTTCAGTTGGTAATTGAAGGAAGCTAGGGAAACCGGTAGGCAGAGATGAGGAGAAAGAGCATTCCAGGAATGTGTACAGCCAGAGAAAATGTTTAGATCTAAGGGATGAAATGTTTCTTTTTTTTTTTTTCATGGAACAGCAAGGAGGACAGAGTCACCAGATTTTTTTAAAAAAAATGCGGGGAGTAAGGTGTAAGAAGTCTTGAAAAGTGACAGTAGATTGGGGTAGGGGGTGTAGGATTTAGGATAGGTGGTCATTGCAGTTTACTTAGTTGTGTATTGGGAGGGAAGTATAGGGGGAATTTACATGGTTTGAATCATACTTTAGGAAAATCATTTTGGCATTTAAATGAAATATTGATTTGAATGAGGAGGTGTTGGAGCTGGACCGACCCATGATGAGACTATTCTAAAAGTCTGAACTTGAAGGGCAGCTCAGTGGTGTAGTGAATAGAGCATTGGCCCTGGAGTCAGGAGGACCTGAGTTCAAATCCCGTCTCAGACACGTAATATTTACTAATAACCATGTGACCTTGGGCAAATCACTTAACCACAATTTCCCTGCATTCCCCCCCTGCAAAAAAAAAAAATCTAAGTTTGAGGTGATGAAGACTTGTACCAGGATTGTTGCAATATAAGAGAAAAGTTGGCATATTTGAGAGATGTGCCAGAGGTGAAATCAGTAGAGCCTGACATTAAATTGAATATGAGGGAGGGACAGACAATGGAGGGTCAACAATAACAGCTAAATTATGATCCCAAGGGACTAGGAAGATGGTACTGCCCTCTGCCATAATAGTGGCGATAAGAGTTAGGAAGAGTTTAAGGTCAAAGATACTGAGTTCAGCTTTGTGCACATTTAGTTTAAGATGTCTCCTAGACATCCAGTTCTTGATGTCTAAAGTAAGTTTTAGATTAGAATTCAGCAGAGAGGTTAGGTAGGATAGGTAGATCTTAGAATCATTGGCATGGAGATCATAATTTTAAATCCATGAGAGCTAAAGAGATCACCAAGTAAAGTAGAGAAGAGAGAGAAGATTACCCAGAATGGAACCATATAAAACATCTACAATTAGGGGAAGTGCCCTAGATTACGATCCATGAAAAGAAACTGAGAAAAAAGCAGTTAAATGAGAGGAGAACCAAGAAAGAGTGGTGTCTCAAAAACCTTGAGAGAAGATCATCAAGAAGAAGAGGGTGGGCAACTGTGCTAAAGTTTGCATAGGTCAAGAAGAACAAGGATGATGAAAAAGCCATGGAACTTGACAATTAAGGGATCAATGGTAACTTCAGAGAAAGTGGTTTGGATGGAATAATGATGTTGGAAGCCAGGTTGTTGGAAGTTAAAAAGAGAGTAAGAAGACAGTAAGTTAAGGGACCTATTTTAGGTGATTTTTTAAAATTTAGCTAGAAAATCAGAAGAGATATAGGACAAATATTAGCAGGAATGGAAGGATCAAGTTGTGTGTGTGTGTGTGTGTGTGTGTGTGTCTGTGTCTGTGTGTCTGTGTCTGTGTGTCTGTGTCTGAGTATTTGTGTGTAAACATGGCTGTGTTTGCAGGCAGTAGGGATGGAGTCAGTGGGCAACAATAAATGAGAGTGCAGATTACAAATGGTGACAGTCTGTTGGAGAAAGGAAAGTGGACTGGGATCACTTGTAGCTAGAAAGATTTGCTCTGATAAGGAATAAGTCTCCCATCTGTTCATATGAAACGGGAGTGAAGAAGGAAGTAGTGGCAGAAAGGATCTGAATGACATGAATTGAGGAAGAGAGAAGAAGGAACTCAGAAAGAACTACTTGTTGCTTTGTTTTGTTTTATGAAATATGATGAAAGGTTCTCAGCTAAGGGGGTGGGGTAAGGAGAAGCCATGGGATAGTTGAGGGTGGTTGAAAAGTTTGGAAGAGCTGCTCTGGAGAGAAGAGTAGTGAAGAAGGATTGCCTAGTATTGGTAAGGGCCCAGTTCAAGTTGTATAAAATAACATTTTAATACACCCAATCAGAACGTTTGAGTTATTTTTCTCAAACTTTGTTGAGCCTATGTGTAGAAGTCAAGGTAGTAGATGGGGGAGTCATCCAAGGCTGAAGCTTGATAGGCAGCCATGAGTGATATGATAAGAGGTTCAGGGACTTAAGAGAAAAGAAGAATATAGAGTTGAAGTGATTCACTGAGGGGCAATGATGGGGAAAAGAGAAGAGTGTGTCTATTTTAGGGAAGATGATCTGGAATAACACACAGAAGTTGAAGAATTAAATGTCACAGAGTGGACAAAATGTGTGATTTCATAATGATAGGCAGAGGAGAGAAGTAGAAAGCCAATAGAAAGCCAAACAGAATTCAGAGACTTGTGAATGAGGTGGTGCATTTGTATGTAATAGGTATGATAGAAAGATCAAGGTTATATAATGTTTTGTGCATGGCTAAAGTGAGGTAAAGGAGTAGGTCACAGTAAGAGAGCAAGTAGGTTATGAAAAAGAGTGGTTAGCTGCTTGAGGAAGAGTCATTATGTATGATAAAGGCACATAATGTGAGGGTTCATAGTATAAGGAACTGTAGAAGTGAGAAAAATAATGAACCAGGTATATAAATCATTAAGAAGCGGGGATTTACTTGGAGGTCTATAAATGATAACTACGAGGATTTTGATTGTGTAGTAGATATAAATTGTATGAACTTCAAAGGAGGTTGGAGAATGATAGAGTTGAAGGCAAGACTGCAAGTGGCAATTGGGAGCAAAGAACATTCTAGCTTCCCTGCTTTGGCCGCTAAGCTGATGGGAATGAGGGAAGGTGAAGTCAATACGGTAAAGGGTGGTGAGAGAGGTTATGTTATCAGGTAGGATCCAGGTTTCAGTGATAATAAAAAGTACTCCAATATATGAAGAATATATTTAATGCTATAGATTTGACTGTGAGGAAAAGCGTGCTTTTGTTTAGGGGAGTCTGACTTTATTTACAAAGTTTTCAGGCCATATTATTTAATAAGATCCCAAATCGATGTCACTTCAATGTTTTCTAAAGTATAGTAAAATCAATTTCTCTTATTTTAGGTCTTCCCAGATGATGGTAGAGTTGTTTTATTTATTTTTTGAGGATATTACCCTTTCAATTTATTGAGATTTTAAGCCAAATTTTCCCAAAGACTGTATTCTTCTTACAAATTAGATTACCTTCAAAGATTCATTAATAACATGAGGTCACTGCAAAACAATTTAGATTAGCTTCCAAACTGCCTGAATTATACCCTGAATGTGAGTGTAATGGTATTGGAATTTGGAGATGCCCCTGTATTGGCTTGGTTTTTGGGTTGAGTGTTAAAACCCAGAGCTTGTGAATCCCACTTGTGGTTTGACCTTGTTGACATGAAGAAAGAGGGCTGAACTGGGAGGAGCCATGAATTGGGAGAGAGGCCCAAGACAAGAGGATGTCAGAAGGACTTATGAGTCCCATATTGTGGAGGCTGAGTTGCTGAGAGAAAGACTGCTGAGAGCCTGTTGGAGCTGCCCAAGACTTTTGAGAACTGCCACCTGGACCTGCCAAGAATTGAGGAGGAATGGCTGTGATGCTGGTATTTTGTCTGTCTGTTTTGATGTTGTTTTGCCAGATTCACCTGCTGGTAAAGGACAATGCTGCTGTTGTAGAGGTCCTGGAACCTTGCTGTTGGTTCAGAAGCCCTGAAGGAGGATTATCCTGTTGTATGTTTACAGAAATCCGTGAAGAGGGCCTTGCTGATGTTTCAGGGGTTCTGGGACTGTTCTACAAGCAGAGAAGTAAATTGATGAGGACATCGGCTATGGCTTTGTTGAGCCTTGTCTCCCCAGGAACTGAGATTGCTGAGGGCTTGCCTTGGGTGAAGATGAAAGAAGGGCCTTTCCTTGGGTATACAATGCTGAGATGATATTTTAACCTTGTTAAGATGGCCTTTTGTGCTCTCCTGTCCCTTTTGAGATTCAGGGGTGGGAAGACTTTGAGTTTTTTGTGTTCTGTGATTGACCAAATGAATGTACTTTGTTTATGATTGGAGACTAATCTCCATTTGAGAGGAGAGACTTTGTTGACTGACTAAATGTACTACACAGGAGTGGGCTACTTTAAGTAATGTACTGGTCAGGGGTGGGATACTTGGACCTTGATACTTTGCAATTGAATTGAGAACTTACTTCCGAAATGAACAAGTTACACTGTATTTTGACTTTCTCTGTTCTGTGAATGTTTGCTGAATAAATGGTGTTTGCTATGCTGGTAATCCGAACCTTGGAAGTTGCCTTTGCTTGGCATTACAGTGAGTTTGGCTACTTTCTTTTCTAACAATATGACAGCCTTTAAATGAGAAAAATTAACTGTGAATAGTGAATATGGAAAATCATATCATCAAAGATCTGTTTATTCATTAGCAGACTATGGATATGAGTAAGTGGAGAAAAACTTAGGGAGGTCAATCTTAGTTAAGAACATTAATGGAAAAGAAATGTCTTCTAGTGTTAATGCTCTACATGGTTTTATAATCAATCAACAAGCATTTATTAAAAACTTACTATTAGTTAGGCACTGAACTAGGTGCTCTGGATATAAATAAAAATCCAAAGTCTTTGCTCTCAACAAGTTTATAATCTATTGATGGTATAACATGTTCATAAATGGGTATAGGAAAAAACCAAAAGAAATTCAAATAGTTGTGGGGAGTGTGGTAAGAATGGAAAATTTATACTAACAACTAAGGGAAGGTATTCTTGAAGGAAGTGAGACTGGAGCTGATTCTTGAAATATCCTAATGGTTTCAAGTGGGAGAGATTAAGAGACATACTACTTGAAATAACTGTTTCATAGTAATGTAAAGTTTAATGGTTGCAAAATGATCATGTGTTACAAATCATGTTCATGTGTTCACGGACTTTATGGCTAGAAGACATCTTAGAAGACATCTTTTTCCAAAATGATCATTTTATACATGGATGCGCTAAGGCTCACAGGGTTTACAAGTCTTGTCAATGTCACATAAAGATGATAAGACCATAGATTTAGAGCAGAAAGGCAATTTAGAAGACATCAAATTTAACAATTTAAAGCCAAGAAGAAGCAGCTCTCTAAAGGACTGCTGCTGTGAATAGCTTTAAGGTTCTGATCACATAGTATAGTGAACTCTCTATTTATTCATCAATAAACTAAGGCAAAATATTCACAGAAACCAAAGTACAGCATTCACAATAATATAACATGACGACTTATCACTAAAGTGGTCACATAGATTTAAACAAGAGATATCATTCAGTAAGTCTTTAATTCAATCATCCTTAAGGAGCAATCCTCCTTAAGTGACACAAAGTACAAAGGTCAAAGTTTCCCCACCCCTAGTCCATATTTCTTAATCTCTCAGTCAAAAAGTCTTATTTCTTCTTGATTAGAGATTAGTTTCCAATAATCCTTAACTCAACCATCCTTAAGGGGTACAAGGTGCAAAATACAAAGTTCTCCCACCCCTAGGCCACAGTAAATCATGATCTGGTCAATCAGCACTAAGTACCTAAGAAGATACCTTTTCATCTTGGAATCAAAGGCTAGTTCCCAAATTCCATGGTTCTTCTTCCAGGGGTCTAGCTCCCTCAATCTGTCACCTGGATTCACAGGTAGGCAGCTCTCAACTCCTCATCCAGCTTCTTGCTCAGTTCCTTGTCCAGTTCCCATTCTATATTGAAGGTCACAGTGTTCATTCCACCTTAAGTCCTTCGCAGTTTCTGTTTCTGGGAAGACAAAGCTTCACAGAGACAAAACAACATTCATATACATTACTGGCACCATCATCAATTCACTATTTGCCTGGCAAATCAACACAGACCCACAAAGTCTGATAACTCAACATAGACACACAAGCAAGGTCTGAGAACTCAATACAAATCCTCAGTATAGTCCCAGGACCTCTCAAACTCCCCTTCAGGACTTCTGTAAACAGACAACAAGAGAATCCTCTTTTAGGGTTTCCAGTAAGGTCCCGGGACTTCTGTACAAAGTCTCATCAACAAAAATCAACACAGACAGAACAAATAAACAGACTGCCTGGCCACCACAACTGTTCCCTTTCTCAATTCTACTCTATCTCAGCTGTGTTACTCCTTATATATGGTGTATCTCCTTCCTGTTCTGCCCCTTCCTGTTGCTTCAGTAAGTTCTTCCCACCTTCAAATCACAAGTGGTTCAAACAAGGTGCTAAATACTTAAGTTGTTGAAGAACTTAAAGAAGTACTTAGGTACTTCTCTGCTTACCATTATATATTTACTCTTAAACATGTTGAGAAAATTGAAATAAAAAGGTTGAGACTTGTCCAGGATCAAACAAGTAGCTACTAAGAATTGGAAAAAAATAAATAAAAGAATTCAAAATCAGTTCTCCCCAGCTCAAATATTTTATTCCCTGTGCTATCTAGCTATCTCAGTAATTGGGCAACTAATAGAACAAGGATTCAAATCCAATAAGCCAAAGCCAATACTCCTTTTGCAACATTATAATATGACAGTGTCTTATAAGACATCTCAGAGAGGGGAAGTAGAGCCAATATGGCAGAGTAAAATCAGCAATTTGCTGAGCTCCCACTCCAACCACCTCTATTATAACTCTAAATTATAACTCTAAAATATAACTATAAACAATTACTCTAAAATACAACTCTAAATAAATTTTAGAGCTACAGAACCCACAAAGAGACAGAGATAAATAAATTTCTTCCTGAAGGCATTGTGGAAGGCTGGCAGAAAGGGTCTATCACACTGAGCTTGGAGCCAAGTAGAATCCCTCATGAGCCATGCAGTCCCAGACCCAGGAAGGCCCTGACGAGTGGCACAGACCAGTTGGAACTGACATTGGGAGAGTGAATCACCAGCAGCTATGGGGGTTTCCTGACTTCTCAAACCATAAATGCCAAAGAGAAAGTAAAAGGTCAGTGGAGAGCTGTGTTGGAACAAGGTGACAGAAAAGCTCTGTCCTGCCCCTGCCCCCAGAGTGAGAGGTGGTAGAAGCATGGCTGCCTCTGGAACTCCTGGCCTGCAGATCCTAGAGAGCCAAGGAAACATTCAGAGGGTAATCTCTCTTGCTCTGACCTGCTTGGATATATGTATGACAAGTGTGCCAGAGCTTGGGGTGCCTGTAGAGAGCATACCCTACTCGTAGCTCTGACGACATTTTTGAAAACCCCAATAATTTGGGGCTTAGCTTGCTTCACCCTGGAAGCAGAACTCTACCATGGGAAAGAGCTCTAAAGTCAAGTAATTGGTTGGCAAGATGAGCAAGCAGAGGAAGAGCAATCAGACAATAGAGTCCCTTTTTGGGGAAAAAAAAGGATCAAAACATTGAACCAGAAGAAGTCAACGTAGTCAAAACTTCTGAATCAAAAGCTTCCAAGAAAAATATGAACTACTTTCATGGCCATGGAGGAGCTCAAGAAGTATTTTGAAAATCAAGTAAGAGAAATGGAGGAAAAATTGGGGCGAGAAATGAGAATGATGCAAGAAAATCATGAAGAGTAAGTCAACAACCTGACTGAAGAAAATAACAGCTTACAAAATAGACTAACTCAAATGGCAAAAGGGGCCCAAAAAGCCAAAGAGAAGAATGCTTTAAAAAGCTGTGTCTCCCAGATTGAAAAGGAATTTCAAAAACTCGCTAAAGAGAATAATGCATTCAAAATTAGATTGGAGCAAATGGAAGCTAATGACTTTATGAGAAATCAAGATACATTCAAACATATACAAACAAATGAAAAAAATAGAAGGCAATGTGAAATATCTCACTGGAAAAACCACTGACCTGGAAAAGAGGTCCAGGAGAAATAATTTAAAAATTATTGAACTATTTGAAAGTCATGATCAAAAAAAGAGCCTAGAGACCATCACTCAAGAAATTTTCAAGGAAAAATGTCCTGACATTCTAGAAACAGAGGGCAAAATAGAACTTGAAATAATTCACCAATCACTTCTCGAAAAAGATCCCCAAAAGAAAACTCCTAGGAATGTTTTAGCCAGGTTCCAGAGTTCCCACATCAAGGAGAAAATATTACAAGCTGCCAAGAAGAAACAATTTGAGTATTGTGAAAACACAATCAGGATAACACAAGATCTAGCAGCTTCTACATTAAGGGATAGAAGGGCCTGGAATATGATATTCCAGAGATCAAAGGAGCTAGGATAAAAAAACCAAGAATCACCTAGCCAACAAAACTGAGTATGATGTTTCAGGGGAAAACATGATCATTCAATGGGGTAGAGGGCGTTCAAGCATTCTTGATGAAAAAACCAGAGCTGAATCGAAAGTTTGATATTCAAATACAAGAAGCATGAGGAGGTAAACAGGGAAGAGAAATCATAAGGAACTTATCAAAGTTGAACTATTTACAAGCCTACTTGGAAAAACAATAATTGTAACTTATGAAACTTTTCTCAGTATGAGGATAGTTGAAGAGAATATAAATATGTGTGTGTGTGTGTGTGTGTGTGTGTACACACACACACATATATGTATACATACACATATATCTATATAGGAGGGTATATATGTGTATAAATACATATGTGAATAAATGTATATATGCGTACAAGTATACATAGACAGAGAGCACAGGATCAATTGAATAGGAAGAGATGATATTTTAAAGGTGAAATTGAGAGGTGGGAGAGGAATATAATGAGAGGAGATAGGGAGAGACAGAATGTGGTTAATTATCTCATATAGAAGAGGCAAGGGATAACTGTTACAATGGAGGGGAAGAACAGTAAGGCAAAAGGGAATAGGTCAACCTTATTCTCACTGAATTTGGCTTAGGGAGGGAATGACATACACTCTAAATTGGGTATCTTGTCCTACAGGAGAGTAGGGGGGAAGGGGATGAGAGTGAGAATGATGCAGGAGAGAACTGGATGGGGGGAGGGTTTTTAGAAACACGCACTTTTGTAAAGGGACAGGGACAAAATAGAGAATAGAACAAGTGGGGGTGGGATAGGATGGAGGGAAATATACTGTCTTTCACAATATATCCATTGTGGAGATGTTTTGGGTAGCTACACAAATATGGCCTGTATTGAATTGCTTGTCTTCCCAGTGGGGGTAGGTGACAAGGGAGGAAGGGAAAGAATCTAGAATTCAGAGTTTTAAAATCAAATGTATATATGAATATATATGTATATGTAAATATATATATATATTTATACATATATATGTGTATATACATACATCATACATACATACATACATATATTATATATAT
>CM053580.1:341269555-341284637 GCA_028627135.1 Pseudochirops cupreus | reverse complement strand
ATATATATATATATATATATATAATTGTTATATTTATTTACATGCAACTGGAAAATAAGATATACAGGTACTGGGGTAGAGAAATCCATCTTGCCCGACTATAAAGTTAGAGGGGCAGTAGGGGAGGATATAACAGAGTGCAGATTGGTAGAAAGGGTATTCAGTATGCTTCCTGTCTTGGGTGGGGGATAGGGGAAAGACAGGGAAAAAATTTGTAACTCAAAATCTTATGGAAAAGAATATTGAAAACTAAAAATGAATTTTAAATAATTTTTATAAAGATATCTCAGGGAGACTTAATCTTTTCAGTTACATTGGCTCTTTTCCCTTCTAATTATTCAAACAAGCCTTTCTTTCTGAAGTAAAATTTTGATATCTTGCTCAGAAAAGCAGTCAGTTATTTTCTGGTCAATGATTGCTTAGTGAATACTTAAATATTTTGAAATATCAGAATTTCAGAATGACAAAATATTGATCAGAAGAAAACTGAATGCTTTACTGCCTCATTTTGTCTGTGCTTAGAAAATCAAGATATAAGTTCTAGGTATTTTACTGCTACTTAGTAAAGCATTGCTCCTAAAATCCACTGCAAAGATGGGGCTTTACAAAACAGGCTCGCAGTGGCCATTTTCATCACTCCTGTCCTGGCTGAATAGACAATGTGATGTGACAGAATTTTGAATCTAGAAACAGGAGAGACCTAGTTAAAATCTTCCTTCTAACAATTATTAAACAATTACTAAAGCTGTATATAATTGTCATTTTTATTCTTGCTGGAGTACATAGGTCTGTGGCCAAAAATAACACTTCTATTTCTGCTTTCAATAGTCCAGCCTCATTGATTCAATTCAACATATTTGCTTCAATTTAGCAAATATTTATCAAGTTCTTAATACTTTAATGGGATGTTTTAGCATGTGTTAGACTTGGGGCCTCTCCTGTACCCTCTCTAATCTGTCATATTCTTTCCTCAAGCACTAAAACTTCAGGGCCATTCTTTGGGTGGTTATGGCTTCAATATTTCCCTTTCTTCTTCCTAGGCTCCATGAGTTATACTTTGAGGCAAAACTGAGTGAGTATAGAAGGATTTTTCTTGCAAGGGAAAAACAAAGGCAAGACTTCTTTAAATAACAAGGAACCACCACACATAGAGTACTAATGAACTGCCTTATAGAACTGGAAGACTCAAGTTTCATGAATATAACCTCAGGTTCTTTGAACTCAATCATGGGCCCTTACTTGAGTGAAGTCATGAATTCAGACATTCCTGCAAGTAGTATCTCATACCATGCTACTCCCTGCCATACCAACTTCACTACTACATGTTTTTTTTTTCCTCTTACCAGGATTACATACATTGTTTCTATTTTTTATATATTAGCATTTTGAGAAATTCCTACTATCACACCCTCAACCTAGGAGGAGTAAGTGAAATACCTTGGCATTAAGAGAAAATTGGGAGGAGGGGGAATTAATCAATCACAACCCTCACAAGCATTACTCATTTATACTTAAATTCTATGTCATCCAAAGACTGGAATGCTCCAAAAGTTTACAAAGATACCCATTTGTGTGCATGCATTTCCTTGACCAGGATTTATTGGAAGCAACATGGAATAGTAAATCTCTGGCACTGGAATTCATAGATTCATTTAATCTCCATCCATTGTTCTGTCATTTACATTCTAGATTAATTGGTTTCCTCATGTGAATAAATTAATATAATCATACTTATAATAGATATTTTTCGATTTTGCTGTAAGGATCAAATAGGGAAATATATTTAAATCTCTCAGAAATAACCAGCCCTTACCAATGTGGAAGGGAAAGGAATAAACATTTATTAAGCATATACCAGACCCTGTGCTAACTGTTTTATAAGCACAATGAATAGAGTCCCAGACTGGAAGTCAGGGACACCTGAGCTCAAATCTGGACTCAGACACTTAGTAGTTTTGTGACCTTGGACAAGTGACTTAAACTCTGTCTGCCCCTGTTTCTCATTTGTAAAATGCAGATAACAATAATGCAAACTTCAGAATTATTGTGAGTATCAAGTAAGATCATATTTGTAAAGTACTTTGCACAGGGCTTGGCCCATGGGGGGTACTATATAAAATGCTGGTCATCATTATTGTGTTAGTAATAGTTATTTATATATGATTTATTGTTATAAAATTAAATATAAAATTTATGTGAATTGATCTACACAGCAAAATGATGAGACAATATAGGTAGTATTATCCCAATTTTCCAGATGAGTAAGCTAAGTCTTAGAAAGGTTTTTGATACGAGTGAAGTCACCCAGCTAGACAGGGTCATATTGATCTTGGCGTTGGTGCTTTTTGAGTTCAGAGAACTGTTCTTTCCAGTTTTTAATATTATTTTAAAATTTAATATTAATTTATTTTATTTTAATATTAATTTATATGAGTCTAACATATACTCAAAAATCTCTTGATTTAGATAATATGAAAGTGTAATAGACCAAATTGTGTATTGCCCTAAGCAATAATCTTGTATTCCCATACAGATAAATAATATAGGACTTTTTCATAATGATAGGGAGAGACAGGATAGTGGAATCTTTGGTCCCTTTATTAGATATATTTGAATAAAAGCCCATAAGTTGTGATTAAAAGTAAAGGCATGCTTAATGAAGACCCTCCAAACCAGCTTTGAGGCAGAGCTCACTCTTGGAGTGGAGAGGCATCATATGCAGTTTTTCACCTAAAGGCTTGCCACTTGGCACATGAGGCCTGGGGCAAGATGCCAACCCAACTGTCATTGGGAACAGTGCCCACCCAGCAGATGAGCAGGACTTTATGAAGCCATGAGGCCTTGTTCACATATCAAATATGTTTACCAAGGGCAGGATTCCCAGTTATAAATCTTCAAATATGTTCTGAAAAGCTGTGCCAACATAAAGAGGCTACACCAACTTTAATCCACCTATAACGTGGATTAACCTTGAAATTTATTTAGGGGAGAACACTTCAGACACAAAGGCAAATCTGTTATCATTCAAGCTAGGAAAGCAATGGAGCTTTTGGATTTGTGTTTTCCTGTAGGCTTACTTAGTCTGAATGCCATATCGATCTAATGGTTTTGTAGTTGGCACAATTATTTAAATAACATTAATCTAAGGTTTACAAATGCCCTGGAACCTTGTTTATGGCAGTTTATTCACCACAAAGCAGAACACAGTCTGTGGTCTTTCCTGTGATAGTCCTTATCTGAAGGTTACCAATATTTTCTTCTTTTATTTTTTTTAGAAAAAGAACATTATTACAAAATTATTCTCTAAAGCACTAGCCCACAGCATAGAAACAACCAATAGATTGTCTGTATTTTTATTTCTCAAATTCACCAAATATTTCTGTTACCTGATTGTTTAATGATGCCAATTGCTGATAAAGCATTTTTAAAGCATGATTGTTTTAATGAAGGAAGAGATAAAATTAAATGAAGAAGGAAAATTAGAGAGGAAGCCATTCACAGAAGGATTTTGTTTTCTAAACAAAGGGTAATAAAATTTCCAGTTGAATGTCAACAAGGGTATTACAAAGTATGCTGACCCCACCTCAGAAATGGAGTCCTGGTCTTAGATCCAGGCATGCTGATGTTATTTATGGGTGTTACATGAAAAAAAAAAAAGAAAAAGCAAAGATAGGTGTATCTAGGTATCATTTAAAGATTGTAGTTAAAATGAGGTCTATGTATTCAGAGGAAGAACAGCCTTTAGACTGTTCACAGAATGAGCATAACACTAAGCAATTCTCTTGCTTAATATATCATTCCATGACACCCCTACCCCCCAAAAAGAAAGTTGGTTTAAAGAATGATATATTTTAGACTCATAATGGGAACTGCATATTAATAGGGCAAAATTCTTGCAAATAAACCTATAACAAAAAAGTGAAAACAGGGTCCACTAATTTTTTTCTGTTTTCTGTAGAACAAAGAAAAATCCAGAATTCTGTTGATCTTATTAAAAATACCCCCTCCCCCAAAATCAAATAAACAGAAACTAGTCTGCATAATACAATAAAAATTATCTCATCATAACATATTCCAATTAGATGAAACCCAGAAGTCCATTCTTGAAAAGCATTAGTGGATAGGGAAGTGGACTTGAGAAACAGAATGAGTTGGTATCAAATCCAGCCTCATTTGTTAGCTGAATGACCCTAGGTAAGTCTTTAACTTCTCTATACCTTAGTTTCCTTTTCAGTATAATGGAAAAGTTTGGATTTGATGGCCTCCTAATTTTCCTTCTAGTTTTAAATCATAGATGCTATTAGTTTATCTCAGTTTAAATTGTTTGTCATCCCAACAAATTATATGCCCTATGGGCTTTTTACAAGTGATATCTAACAATGGCATATAATTTTTAACATCTCACAGTGAATTAAAAAAAATGATGGTATAAGAACCTATTGAGCTCATGTTGGTTGATTTTTTTTAATTTGGTAGAGCAAAATAGCACATTATTAATAGTTTTATGCCAAGGTAAGATTCATTTTTCAAGATCAATCAGAGTTCCTTAGAAGAGGTGATAATAGAAATGAGCCATTTAATGACCATCTGATAAAAAATAATTAGGTGAGACTTAAAGCAGGTATATGAATATTCCCCAAAATTGTCCAGTGCAAAATCCACTACAAAATCCAGATCAAGGAGTCATCCTCTGGAATAGTAAGGCCCTTGAGATTTCCTTATTGTAGATGACATAGTGTTGGGCCTAGAGTTTTAAAGAAAGATAACAAGTTGGATTGATCTTAAGAACTTTGAAAGAGCTTTTATTATCCCAAATTTTCCAATATTTTCTCATATTACTACTGTTGCTACCTGGCAACAAGATGTGGAAGTGTTCCCAAATAACTGATGATCAATATCACAGAAGGCAATGAAGATGCTCATGGTAGGTTGAGCAGATTGTAACACATACTCAATGAGGAATTTTGAAAACAAAGAGGAATAAGAATCTTTAAGAATTATTTGACAGAAAGAGAAGATGAGCTGATTATGTGGTATAAAGTCAGTCATGAGCAGATCTCCTGAGGACTGCTGCTGTGAATAACTTTAAGGACCTAATCACATAGTATAGTGAACTCTATATTTATTTGGCAGTAAACTGAAGCATAACATTCAAGAAACCAAAGTACAACATTCACACATAACATAAGATAACAACTTATTACTAAGGTGGCCACGTAGTCTTAAACAAAGCATAACATTCAGTAAGTTCTTCTTTCATCTTGACTCCAAGCTCCATCCTTAAGGAGTAGTAGAAAGTCCAAGCACCATCCACATCTAGGTTACAGTAAGTCACAATCACATCAGTCAATACCCAAGAGTACCCAAGTAAAGTCCTTTTTCATCTTGATTCGAGGCTGGCTTCCAACCCCCTCTCCCCCAGCCCTTTTTCCATGGGCTGATTGCTCCCAACTCTTTCCTGAATTCACTTGTCTTTTGCCTGGATTCATATGTAGTCAGCTCTCAGCTCCAGATCTATATCTCAGCTTACAAGGTCTACTCTATTCCAAACCCTTTGCAGTTTCTGTTTCTAGAAATTCAAAGCTTAACAGCAACAACAATATTTGCACACATTTCTGGCACTATCATCTCAATTCACTTTCTGTTTGACAAAGTAACAAATCAACAGACAAGGCTTTGTTCTGAGAAATCAAACACAAACCAATAGTAAAGTCCCAGGACTTCTGTAACAGTAGTAAAACCCTCTTTCAGGATTTCTGTAACAAGAATAAAGTCTTCCTTCAGGACTTCTGTAACAACAATAAAGTCTTCTTTCAGGGCGTCTGTCTAAGAAAAACAGACAGGGTGCTTTTGTCTGACAGAACAACAGATGGAGCGCTACAGAGTGCCAACATCACAGTCATTCTCTCTCTTAGTTTACAGAAAGTAACACAAATTAACAGAATGCCAATATCACAAGCATTCTCCCTCTCCATTCTGCTTGATCCCAGCTTTGCTTGAGCGTTTCTCTGCTCTGCTCCTTCCTGTTCCATCCTTCCTATTTCACCCTTCCTGTTTCACTCTTTTGGCAAGGTCCTCCCACCATGGGCCCCATGTGATGATGTGAGGCCTATTAAGGGCAGGGAAGGTCTTCAAATTCCCTCAGGCCTATTAAGGTCATGGAAGGACTACAAACTTCCTTAGGCCCATTATGGGCAATACAATGTATACTGTTTCAAACAAAAACTTTTGATACAATCAAAGGTGAGGCTCAAAGGCACTTAAGTAGCAGAAAACAGCAGCAAAGTACTGTTTTGCTTGTCATTACATATAGTAAGTGGGAGGGATGACATTTGGACAACCAGAATGTTCAACTGGAACAAGTGAAAGCAAGGAAGGCCTTTGATATGTTGGGTGGATTCCCCATTTGGGGGGAATATGAATGAGTTGGGCAGGTCTGGGCAAATTATGATCTTCGTTGGGAAATCCTGAATTGATGTACTCACAGATCCAATTAATCCATATTTTAATTTTTTTTTTACTACAGATAAGAATACTGTCTGAGGAATGTCTTTGTAAGGTGAAATAATTAGTAGGAGTATGAATAATTTAATAATGAATTTATAGTACTCAATTTGAATTTGAGGCTTAATCTATTGGTTTTTCTCCACTTTATCATTCAGTCACTCAAGAGTCATTTAAGTGCTTGTTATATTCCAGACACTACTAGGAAATGTGAATACAAAGACAAGATGGAAACATTCTATGACCTCAAGGAGGTTGGATTTTATAGTTGAAAGAAGATGTACCTATGTAATCTGTACAGAATGTTTTAAAATAAATGCAGTGTAATTACACGAGTGGGAAATACACCAGTATCAGGGAATCAAGTGAAAATAAAAATGAAACTCAAAGTGTTCAAGTGGCTAATGGCCTTAGCCAATATCACACAACTAGTTGATATCTAAACCTGTACCATGTGTCAGACCTCTGGACTTTTAGCCTAAAACTCATTTCAGTGTATCACGCTGTCTCTCTTAGATATTAAACTTCAAAAACTTTACTCGAACCAGGAGACATGAGAAATTCCACTTATGGATAATGACAGTCAATTTTCACAGCTAATGTGACTTAGACACTATGTAAATCTTCAAAAAGGCGTCTTGGAAGATTACACAAAAATCAGAGAGTCATAGAATTTGATAATGGAAATGAAATAAGAAGTCAGGCAGATAGGCAGTGCCGTTAGTAGAGCATCAAGCCTAGAATCAGCAAGACCTGAGTTAATTCCCACCTCAAATGCTCACTCACTAGTTGTATAATCTTGGGTAAATCACTTAACCACTGTTTGTCTCAGTTTCCTTAATTATAAAAGGGGAATAATAACAGAACCTACCTTGTAAGGTTGTTGTGAGGATCGAATGATATAATAATTGCAAAGCACTTAGCAAAGTTTCTGGCACATAGCAATATGTTATTATTTTGGATGTTATTGTTATTGTTACTACTTCTACTATAATTACATCTAGTGTAATTCACAATGCAAAGGAATCTCCACTGCAACATATACAATAAATGGTCATCCAGGCTCTTCATGAAGATTTGTTGAGAGGGGCGGACCCATCACCTCTTGAGTTAGCCTATGTAAGTTCTGGAAAACTCTAATTAAAAAAAAAATTCTGGTGTTAATATTAATTTTTCTCTTTCAAGTTTCTATTCATTACTCCTCCTTCTGTCTTTGGGGACCAAACTAAACACATCTAATCTCTTTTCCACAATGCAGTCTTTTTTATCTTTAAAGACAGTTACCACATTCTCCTGAATCTTCTCTTTCAGGCTAAATATTTTCAGTTCTTTTAACTGATTCTCATATGATAGGAAATCAGATACTCTCACTATACTGATCACCATCTTCTGAATACTCTCTTCATTATTAATGTCTTTAAATATTGATACTTAGAACTGAAAATAATTTTATATGAGGTTTTAGAAGGGCAGAGGATAATAGTATGATCACCTCTCCATTTCTGTATCCTATTGAAATTCAAGCTTGCATTAGATTTTTTTTGGTTGCCACATTATATTTCTAAAACCTAGATCTTTTTTTATAGATATATTGCTATCCATCCATTCTTCCCACATTGTGCTTGTGAAGTTAGTTTTATATACCTAATTTTCATTTATACCCATTGAACTTCACTTTTTAAAATTTAGCCCAATGCTCCTGTCTAGAATCTTTGGGGTTGTAACTCTGTTATCCAGCATGTTAGCTATCCTTTCCAAAATTTGTCAATTGTAAGTTTGATGAGCATCCCATCACTGCCTTTATCTAAGTTGCTGATTACACACACGCGCACGCACACACACACACACACACACACACACGTGCGTGCGTGCATGCGTGCAGTGAAAGAGAGAAAGAGAGAGAGAGATAGCACAGAGCCATGAATGTTATCACTGGTAGGTATTTAAATAATTCCTTTTGAGGGGAATTCTCAGTACTGAGAGATAAGGTGACCTTTCGGAAAAAGTATATCTGCCAACAGGATTCCAAACACAAGAGGTACTCTGAAAGCAAATAAATTTATTAGCATTCTGTGAAAGATTTCTCACTGATAGCATTTCACCTTCCTATACTTCAGAGATTTGTTTTCACTTTTTAGGCTCTCTTAAAACAAGTAACCTATTAAGTAGCATACTGCAGTAACTTAGGCTAGAAAAGCAAAGCATTAAAGGACAAGTAGAGGAAGGAAGACTCAACTGAGGGGAAAATAATAGCATTTGGAGATCAAAGGGAAATATTACTATTGGAATCATAATAGTTTCCCTTCTTAAAAGGCAAGAGACAAGGGGAGCTAACCAAATACTATTAAAGTTGTTAAAGAAGTCCATTTATATAAAACTTCAGGTATCTTTTATTTAAGGACAAGAAATAGTTGATATAACAATGGATGGTACCACCTAGTTCCCCCACCATATCCTCACATTATCTATTTCATTTAGCTTCCCATTCAATAATAATTGATGGATTTCTGCTATTGGACCACCAGTAGTAGTTGGAGGATTTCTACATTGTTAATCCATCAAGATATAGTAAAATCATTGTGGATCCAATTGCTCTCCCTTTCCCACTTTATTTTTTGAATGCTTTATAATGCATTTCTTTAGGAAGAAGTTTGCTGGCATAGAAATATAGCTAGATTACACCAAACCAATGAGGCAGAGATCTCCATGGTGCCAACAACTTTAACTAGGAAACAGTTGAGAGAGAGAGAAAGAAAGAGAAAGAGAAAGAGAGAGAGTCTGGAGAGATGCTAAACAAACAAACAAACAAACAAAAAACCTTCTGTCCAATAGGTCTTATAAGTGAATACATATGAATAGAAAAAAAGTAGAACTAGATTATTGGAGAGGATGGAACATTGTTTCTACATGTGACAGACATGATATACACTGTGCCTTGACTATTTATAACCTTTGGAACTATGGGGCAAATCACTTGTCCTCACTGTACCTCAATTTCCCTGTCTGAAAAAGGAAGGTCTTCAATTAAATGAACTTTAATATCTCTTCTTGTAAGCCACTAATAGAATAGCTTTCCAATGTGCTTTGAGACCCTGAGGAAAAATAGTTCAATATGTATAATTTGCAATTTTGAGCATGATTATTATTAATGTTTTATTAGAAAGAATGTTTCTTTTAAATAAGGGATTCAAAATCACTTCATAAGGTATTATTGCCTTCTTAGTCAAAAATTATTATATTATTGTACGGAGATTTTTCTTTGAAAAATCATATCTTTTTTGATACTGGAAGACAATAAGAAAATGTAATTTTATTCACAGAAATCTATTTAGAGTCAGCTCTTCCAGGAGTATCTTATAAAGTTTGGTTTGCTTTCTCAGATATTGGATTGTCCTATGAAATATTTTCTTTAGAAAGTTAATCAAGTACTTTTTTTTTTTGGTGTGTCTGTCACTCCCCCAACTCAAAATATGTAACAACAAAAAGAAATAAAAACAATTGAATAAATCCAGAGACAAAGATTTTTTTTAACATGAGGATAGTAAAAATATACTGAATCAGAAGACTCAAAATAGCACCACTATGCCCAATTTTGAAAGGATACTCAATCCTTCTGTCGATATTATTTTTTATATAAGTTCCTATCTCTATTGAGATGAGAGATGGCTGACCACCTCAACCCTTTGGTCAAGGAATTTTATTGGTTCCTTATTGCTACAAGGATAAATTATAAGGTTCTCTCTTTGTTACTTAAAGTTCTTCTCAATTCAACTCCAGTTAACCATATCAAAATGATAATGCATTTCTTGGTCTCACTCTGTATCCTAGTCATACTGGCCTACTTTTGATTCTTCTTACACAACATTCCATATATTGCCCAATCTCATTTCAGAGGCTCTCTCCAACATCTGGAATGGTCTCCTTCCTTTTTTTCTCCCTCTTACAATGACTCTCTTCCTTTAAGCGTCAATTTAATTCCATCCTCCTCCACAAGGCAAATTCTGATCCTCTCAGTTCCTTTCATCTATCAAAATTGCCTTGTGTTTATTTCATATGTATTTTATATTTGTTTATTTATATAAAAAGTGAGGTGATAAGCAGCTAGGTGGTCCAGTAGATCTAGTGTTGGGCCTGCTGTCAGGAAGGTCAGGAGTTTAAATAAAGCCTCAGACATTTACTGATACGTGATGAGTGGCAAGTTACTTAACCTCTGTTTGCCTCAGTTTTCTCAACTGTAAAATGAGAATAATAACCACACATACCTTGTAGGGGGGGGGGAGTCAAATTAGATAATATTTGTAAAGTGTGAGTCAATTAGTAGCTGCTAAATAAACGTGTATTCCCTTCCTTTTCCCCTTCACTGGTAAGACAGTATAAGTCCCTTAACGGTTTAAGGGATTTTGTCCTGGTGTTCCCTGTGCCTAGCATAATACCTTGTGCACTCTAGACACTCAATAAATGAGTAATAAAAAAGAAAACAGTAAAATAATACATTACAAAAACCAAGATCAAGTTCAGTTTTGAAGTAATACACACTTTGCCATTGAAGTAATACACACTTTGCCATATTGTTGGTAAGAGTATTCAATATATAATAAAATTTACAACATTGGTGATTCTTTTTAACACAGCAAATGGAAAAAAATTTAAGGATTTGAGAAATTGAGGGCTTGTATGTATGAAAATATTGATACTTATTTTCATTTCTTAGACCAAACACTGGGTACAATCTATATGTTCAAAGAATGGGATATAGGTGAGTAAATTAGGGTATATCAGTGGTAGTGAAATACCATTGTGCTTTTAAAACTGACATATATGAAAATACATGGAAATGTGGGAAAATCTGAAGTTATAGAGAAAAAAGACAGCAGAATAAAAATAATGGATACACTGAAAATTAGTATTATTGAAAATATATTGAAGTGATAAGAAATCCACTGAATCCTAACAGCCCATTTCCCTTTTGATAGAAATAGGAGAAATGGGTATAAGTTTTCAGAGGAGCAGAGTTAGACCATATATAAACAAAATTACCCTAACATTTAAAAAAAATAAGGCAACTGAGGCTCAGAGAAACTAAGTTACTCATCCAAGGTTACACAGATCATAAGGGACACAACTGGAATGCAAATCTACATCCTATGACTAAACGTATCATTCATTCCGCCATAGCAAAATCCCTTGCCAACCGTCCAATAATTTATTTATCCCTTGAAAATTGACACTATGCAAAAGTTTAATAAGTTTGCAATCCATAATTCCAGTTCAACCTCAAAATGTTAAGTAGAATAGTAATGAGCTTAGGACCCTGGTGTTGCAATTTCAATTCTGCCCACCAAGGAATGCCAAAAACTGTAGCAGTTCCATGATGTGTTGTGGTGGAACCACCTCAGATGGTCTCTAATCCAAGTATAGACATTTATTGAGACTTATGGTTCTAATGAAACACACTAAGTTCCAAGAGGAAACAGCAAGTTCCGAGAAAGCAAGACAGATTTTTATAGGATAATGATGCATTTATATCACAGAAATAATAAATATTAAAAAGGCAGGAGGGGGGGTAATAGGGGAGAGGTTCCACCCAGAGTAGAACTGCCCACATAATTACCCACAGTGCATACAGAAAAAACTATTTGGGGTGGTATGTATATATGATAATTATATAATAAGCCTCTCTATATCATAAGTTCCCTCAAGGTCAGTTCTTAACTATTACTATGCAGATACCTACTTAGGGAAAATCTTTTCTATTGTTTTGGGGTGCACATTCTTGCTTGGGCGTCCTGGTGGCACTGCTTTCTAATTGACTGAGATTGATTTTTTTTATTTAATTGGTTTGTATATTTACTTTTAGTTTACAAGATTCAGTTCCACGATCCCTTGATTTTCTCACCACTCTCTTCTCCTCCCCTCCATGGCAGAATGCAATCAAGTATAGAATCTCCAAATACTTTCACATTGGACATTAGTCTGGTTGTATAGAAGGGTTGTAACCAATGAAGTGAACAATGGGAAAAAGAGAAAGATAACCAAACATGAAAAAGAATGATAGCATGTAGATTGCTTCAGTCTACATTTAAGCTCTGTTCTTGCTGTGAAGAGTCCAGTTTATCAAAGTTGGTCATCACACATACAATGAGTCTGTGATTGTGTACAAATTTTCCCTGGTTCTGCTCTTCTCACTTAGCATCACTTTGTATAAGCCTCTCCAGGTGAATATGAAGACCATCTCCTCCCCATTTCTTATAGCACAATAGTATTCCATTACATTCATATACCACAACTTGTTTAGCCATTCCCCGATTGATGGGTATCCCCTTAATTTCCAGTTTTTTGCCACGACAAAGAGAGCTGCAATCAATATTTTTATACATATGGGCCTTCCTCCCACTTCTATGATCTCTTTGGGATACCAGCCCAGAAGTGGTATTATTGGATCAAAGGGTATGCAATTATTTATAGCCCTTTGGGCATAGTTCTAGATTGCTCTCCAGAATGGTTGTATCAGTTTAGAGCTCCACCAACAATGCATTATTGTTCCAATTTTTCCACATCCTCTCCAGCATTTGTCATTTTACTGTTTTGTCATCTTAGCCAATATGACTGGTGAGATGTGGTACCTCAAAGTTATTTTGATTTGCATTTCTCAAATCAATCGAGATTTAGAGCATTTTTTCATATGCTTATAGATATCTTTAATTTCTACCTATGAAAATTGCCTGTTCATATCTTTTGATCATTAATCAATTGGAGAATGACTTGTATCCTTACAGATTTTAGTTAATTCCCTATATGTTTTAGAAATGAGGCCTTTATCAGAGATACTGGTTGAAAAATTCTTTCCCAATTTCCCACTTCCCTCTTTATCTTGGTTACATTGGCTTTGTTTGTACAGAAACTTTTCAATTTAATGTAATCAAGACTAGACATTTTGCATTTTGTAATGCTCTCTAACTCTTCTGTGGTCATAAAGTATTCTCTACTCCATAAATCTGACAGGTAAACTATCCCTTGCTTCCCCAGATTACTTACGTTATCAACCAAAATACCTAGCTTGTGCACCCATTTAGACTTGACTTTGGTGTACGCCATTAGATGATGGTCTATGCCCAGTTTCTGCCATACTATATTCCAAGTTTCCCAAAGGTTTTTGTCAAATAGTGAGTTTTTATCCCAGAAACTGTGGTCTTTGGGCTTATCAAACAGTATATTTATTATTTTTTTTTATTAATTTTAGTTTACATCATCCACTTCCACAATATTAGGAGTTACAAATTTTCTCCCCGTCTTTCCCCTACCCACCACCCCAAAACAGCTCTCCCATTGTATAAGCCCTCCCCCAATCTATTCTCTCCTATGTCCTCCCCCATTACCCCTCTGACTTTCTGGTAGGGCAGGATGCATCTCCCTACCACAATGCCTGTGTATCTTAAGTCCCAGTTGGATGTAGTTAATAATAATGATAATAATAATTGCATACATATATATATGTAACATTTGATCATAGAACTTTAAATTCTAGATTCTTTCTCTTCCTTCCTCATCACCCACTCACACTGGAAGGACAAGCAATTAAATACAGGCTGTACATGGGTAATTATGCAGAACCTCTCCACAGTGGGCATATTGTGAGAGACTGATTATATGTCCATCCTTTCTATCCTACCCCCATCCCTGACCCTGTCCCTGTCCCTTTACAGAAGTGTGTAGTTCCATCAACCCTCCCCCCCACACTCCCCTCCCCTCCATCATTCCACCTCTCATCCCCATTCCCCCTACTCTCCATTGTGGCAAGATAACCAGTTTAGAGTTTATGTCATTCCTTCCCTAAGCTAAGTTCAGTGACAGTAAGGTTGACTCTTTCCCTTTTGCTTTCCTGTTCTCCCCCTCCATTGAAACAATTATCCTTTGCCTCTTCTATGAGATGATTAACCCCATTGTGTCTCTCCCTGTCTCCTCTCATTCTAATCCTCTCTCACCTGAGGATTTCACCTTTTGGAATATTGTCCCTTCCTATTCAATTGATTTTGTGCCCTCTATGTATTTATATATACACATGCTCAGATATGTGTTCACACACATATATAAACCCTCCTATATAGACATATGTGAATACGTATGTATATATAGATTTGTATTCCCTTCACTTATCCTCACACTGAGGAAAGATTCATAAGTTATAATTATCGCTTTTCCATGTTGGCATGTAAATAGTTCAACTTTGATAAGTTCCTTATGATTTCTTTTCCATGTTTATCTTTTCATGCTTCTTGTGTTGGAGTGTCAAACTTTCTTTTCAGTTCTGGTTTTTTCAGCAAGAATGTTTGAAAGTCCTCCACCTCACTGAATGAGCATATTTTCCCCTGGAACACTATACTCAATTTTACTGAAGAGGTGATTCTTGGTTTTAATCCTAGCTCCCTTGATCTCCAGAATTTCATATTCCAGGCCCTTTGATCCCTTAATGTAGAAGCTGCTAGATCCTGGGTTACCCTAATTGTGTTTCCACAATATTCAAATTGTTTCTTCCTGGCAGCTTTCTCCTTGGTCAGGGGACCCCGGAAGCTGGCTATAA
>CM053580.1:341250439-341269055 GCA_028627135.1 Pseudochirops cupreus | reverse complement strand
TTTGGATCTGTTTGACAGTATCTTATTTCTCATAAAGTCATTTGCTTCGATTTGCTCCACTCTAATTCTGAAGGAATTATTCTCTTCAGAAAGCTTTTGAGATTCTTTTTCCATCTGGCACCGTCGACTTTTTAAGTCATTCTTCTCCTCATTGGCTTTTTGGGCCTCTTTTGTCATTTGAGTTAATCTATTTTATAGGGTGTTAATTTCTTCAGTCAGGTTGTTGACTCTCTTTTCATGATTTTCTTGCATCATTCTTATTTCTCTTCCCAATTTTTCCTCCACTTCTCTCATTTGGTTTTCAAAATCCTTCTTCAGCTGATCTCTAGGTTTTAGGCAGTCTTCATGTCTCTTGGAAGCTTTTGGTGTGGGAATTCTGACTGTGTTGTCTTCCTCCTGTTGCCTGCTTTGATCCTTCTTGCTCCCAAAGAAGGATTCTATAGATTGGTTGCTATTCTTACTTTGCTTCTTTTGCCTGTTCATGGTAGCCTGTCAGTGATTTTTTAGTTCTGTGCAACTCTGCTTCCAGAGGGGAAAGCTCTGTCCCAAATTGCTGGGGTTTTCCCAGCTGCTAGAGCTTATAGGAGGCTACTGCAACCCCCATCAGCTTTGGCTCAATGAAAACGCACCCCAGGACCACCACCGAAGACCAGGATCCAGATCCAGGCAGCTCAATGCAATCTGAACATCTGAACAATCACATGGCCCCCCTGCAGTCTGCAGGCTGGGAGCTCTGAAGGAGCAAGGTGTAGGTGGCTGCAGGGCCACTGTTTCTGCTGCTTCCTTGCCCCAGACACACTTTTGCCAGGCCCTCTTTTCTCCCCTGATTTTAGCCGAGTTCCACTGACATTTCACTTAGTCCTTTTTTCTTATGGCTTGATAATTCTGGAAACTGCCACAGCTGCCTCAGATCCCCTCTCTCAAAAGCTCCAGCAGTGGCTCAGCTCAACTCAGCTTGTCCAGCCAACCCTGGGGCAAAGCCATGGTTTCAGCCTGGGCTGGTTTTGCCTCCCAGAGGTGAGATGGTCTCCTTGAGTTGAGCTGCCTTCAGCAGGAGATATATCTGTGTGCGTTTTAGAGCCCTAAAATTTGTTAAGAGTCATATTTTTGGGGTATTTGATGTGGCTGTGTGGGAGCTGCCGTACTTTGCTGCTCCTACCCCACCATCTTGGCTATGCCTTTATTGTACAGTATATTACTAGAATTGTTGACTGCTGAGTCTTTTGTACCCAATCTATTCCATTGGTCAACTACTCTATTCATTAGCCAGTACCAAGCAGTTTTGATGACTGCTGCTTTATAGTACAGATTAAAATCTGGTATAGCTAGGCCACCTTCCCTAGCATTTCTTTTCAATAATGGGATTGATATTCTGGACCTTTTGTTCTTCCAATTTGTTGGAAGTTGTTACTATTTTTTCTAGTTCTATAAAGTAATTTTTGGGTAGATTGATTGGTATGGCACTAAATATGTAATTTAATTTAGGTAAAATTGTCATTTTTTTATATTAGCTCGACCCCCGTGATCAATTGATGTTTTTCCAACTAGTTTGATCTGATTTTATTTGTGTGAAAAGTGTTTTGTAGTTGTATTCATAAAGGTACTGGGTTTGTTTTGGGAGGTAGATTTCCAAATATTTCATAATGTCTACAATAACTTTAAATGGGGTTTTTCTTTCTCTCGCTTACTTCTTTATTGGAAATATATGCTTAGGGCTTATGTGGCTTTATTTCATACCCTGTAACTTTGCTAAATTTGTTTATTGTCTCAAGAAGTTTTTTACTTAATTCTCTCGGATTCTCCAAGTATGTCATCATATCACCTGCAAGAGTAATAGCTTAGTCTTTTTTTGCCTAATTTGATTACTTTGATTTCTTTTTCTTCTCTAATTGCTACTGCTTAGCATTTCTAGTGCCAGATTGAATAAGAGGGGTGATAGTGGACTTCCTTGTTTCACCCCTGATCTTATTGGAAATGCTTTTATTTTATCCCCATTACATATAATACTTGCTGATGGCTTTAAGTAGATGCTACCTATCATTCTAAGGAAAACTCCATTTATTCCTATACTTTCTAGTGTTTTTAATAGGAATGAATGGTGTATTTTGTCAACAGCTTTTTCTGCATCTATTGAGATAATCATTTAATTTCTGCTAGTTTTATTGTTGATATGATCAGTGGTACTGATGGTTTACCAATATTGAACCATACTTTCATTCCTGGAATAAATCTAACCTGATCAAAATGTATTATTCTTGTGATAAGTTTCTATAGTCTTTTTGCTAATATTTTATTTAAAATTTTTGTATCTATATTCATGAGGGAGATTAGTCTATAATTTTCTTTCTCTGTTTTGTCTCTCCCTGATTTAGATATCAGTACCATATCTGTGTCATAAAAAGAATTTGGTAGGACTCCTTCCTCACCAATTTTCCCAAATAGTTTGTAGAGCATTGGGATCAATTGATCTTTAGATGTTTGATAGAATTCACTGGTAGATCCATCCTACTCTGGGAATTTTTTCCTAGGGAGATCTCTGATAGCTTGTTCAATTTCTTTCTCCGAAATGGGGTTAAGTAATTTACTTCCTCTTCAGATAGTCTGGGCAACTTATATTTTTGTAAATATTCATCCATTTCACTAAGATTGTCAAATTTATGTGCATACAATTGGGCAAAATAATTCCTAATTATTGTTTTAATTTCCTCTTCATTGGAGGTACATTCACCCTTTTTGTTTTTGAGACTTGAAATTTGGTTTTCTTCTTTCTTTCTTTTTTTTATCATATTGACTAAGGGTCTATCAATTTTGTTGTTTTTTTCATAAAACCAACTCTTAGTTTTATTTATAAGTTCAATAGTTTTCTTACTTTCAACTTTATTAATCTCTCCTTTGGTTCTCATTATTTCTACTTTAGTATTTGTTTGGGGATTTTCAATTTGTTCTTTTTCTAGCTTTTTCAATTGAATGCCCAATTCTTTGAACTCCATTTTCTCTAATTTTTTCATGCATGAATTTAGGGAAATAAAACTTCCCCTAAGAACTGCCTTTGCTGCATTCCACAAGTTTTGGTATGATGTCTCATTATTGTCATTCTCTTGAATGAAGTTATTAAGTGTTTCTATAATTTCTTGTTTGACCCACTCATTCTTTAGGATTAAATTATTTAGTTTCCAATTAGTTTTTTGCCTATCTTTCCATGGCCCTTTAGTGCATATAATTTTTATTGCATCATGATCTGAGAATGATGCTTTTAATATTTCTGCCTTTCTGCACTGAATTGTGAGGTTTTTATGCCCTAGAACATGGCCAGTTTTTGGATATGTGCCATTTACTGCTGAGAAGATACATTCTCTTTTATCCCCCTTCAGTTTTCTCCAGAGATCTGTCATGTCTAGCATCTCTAAAATTCTTTTTGTCCCCTTAACTTCTTTCTTGTTTATTTTGAAGTTAGATTTATCAATTTCAGAGAGGGGGATATTGAAGTCCCCCACTAGTATTGTTTTGCTGTCTTTTTCTTCCTCTAATTCCCTTGACTTTTCCTCTACGAATTTGGATGCTATACTGCTTGGTGCGTATATGTTAAGTAAAGATATTGCTTAATTCTCAGTGGTGCCTTTTAGCAGGATGTAATTTCCTTCCTTATCTTTTTAAACTAGATCTATTTTTGCTGTTGCTTTGTCTGAGTTAATGATTGCTACCCCTGCTCTTTTTCATTTAGCTGAGGCATGATATATTTTACTCTAGCCTTTTACCTTTAACCTGTGTGTATCCCCCTGTTTCAGATGTATTTCTTGTAAACAGCATATTGTAGTATTATGGTTTTTAATCCATTTTGCTATCCACCTCCATTTTATGGGAGACTTCATCCCATTCACATTCACAATTATGATTACTATCTGTGTCTTTCCCTCCATACTATTACCTCCTCTGTTAATGCTTTTATTTTTCCCTTCTCCCTTCCCTTTCTTAAGAGTTTTCCTTTTGGCCATTGCCTCTCAGCATTCTATTCTTATCTGGCCCCCTCCCTTTTCCTACCCTTCTCTCTTACTACTTCTTCCCTCCCTTCTAACACCCTACCTTTCGTGGCCCTTCCCCCCTCCTATTGCATATATGATATGATCATATTTTATACCCAATGTTAGATGCTATTTCTTCCTCAAACCAAGATTGAAAAGAATAGATCTCATGCAGTGCTCCTCTTCCTCCCCTCTTTCCCCCTGTTATGACAAGTTTTATGTCTCTTCTCAATAGAGTCCTATATTTGACTGGTTGTGTTGTTCCCTTCTTGTACCAGAATCAGTGAGGGAAAAGCTCATATAATGATCACCTTCCTCCCTTCCTTCCCTTTACTATATTGTTTTTATCCCTCTTTGTGTAGCAAAGTTTACCCCTTTCTGCTTCATTCTTTCCTCTTCTTCCATTGCAGTCCCTTCATCATTTTGCATAATTTGTATCCACACCCTTTATATATCTATATCCCTTTTAGATGTTGCTATAGGTATAGAGTTCATGACATTAACAGGTATCATTTTCCCATAGAGGTATGGAAACAGTTTGCTCTTGTTAAATAACAAGTTATGTGTGTGTGTTTCCTTATTTACCTTTCTATGTCTGTCCTGGGTATTGTAATTGGAGGTTCAATTTTCCACTGAGCTCTGGCTTTTCCATCAGGAAGGTCTAGTATTCTTTTGTGCCACTGAATGTTCATCTCCTTGCCTGGTAGATTATGCTCAGTCTTGCTAGATAGGTGATCCTTGGTTGTAGCCCGAGCTCTTTTGCCTTGTGAAAAATCATATAACAGTTCCTCTGATCTTTCAGCATTGAGGCTGCCAAATCCTGTGCAATCCTCACTGTGGTTCTGCGATATCTGAATTGTTTCTTTCTGGCCACTTGGAGTATTTTCTCCTTTACCTGATAGTTCTGGAGTTTGGCCACAACGTTTTATGGACTTTTCAATTTGAGATCTCTTTCAGGAGGTGTCCAGTGGATTTTCCTGATTTCTATTTTACCCTCTGGTTCTAGGATCTCAGGGCAGTTTTCCTTGATGAGTTCTTGAAAGATATTGTCCAGACTCATTTTTTCATCATGATTTTCTGGTAGACCAATGATTCTCAGATTGTCTCCGATGGATCTGTTTTCCAGGTCAGTTATTTTTCCATGGAGATATTTTACCTCTTTTTCCAATTTTTCAGTCTTGATGTTTTGTTTGACTGATTATTGGTTTCTCATAGAGTCATTGGCTTCAATTTGGTTGATTCTAGTTTTTAGCCAATTATTCTCCAGTGTTAGTTTTTGAAGCTCCTTTTCCATATTCTCAGATTTCTTTGTAGTTCACACATTTTACTTTTTAAGAAGCTTTTTCTCTTCATTGTAATGTTTTTCTAATTTTTCAATTTTGTTTTTAAAGGAGGTGTTGATTTTATTTTCTACCTCTCTAATCTGCATTTCAAAGTTCTTTTTGAGCTCATCTAGGAATGCTTTCTGTGCCTGAGACCAGGCCATAGTCCCCATTAAGGCTTCAGCTGCCAGTGGGGAGTCAATACTCTCTCCTTCTGAGTTTGATTCCTCCCTCTCACCATAATAGGATTCCAGAGTCTTTGTCTTTGTAGCCTGCTTTCTTCCCATTTTGAGGCAGGGCCTTAGCCACGCCCTTCCTGCAGGGTTCCTAAGCTTTTACTACTTAAAATTTTCCTCTGGGCCAATAATTCCTATTTTTTTGGGTCACAGTGGGGGATTGGAGCATCCAGGGTTCAATTTGCCATCTAGGTCCCTGAAAGTTCAGTTTTTAAATTTCCAAGCTGTGGATGGGTAGTCCTGGGAGTAGCTGCTGCCCCTGCTGCAGGCCCTGCCTTTGTCTCTTACCCTGCTCAGTCCAATCCCGGCCCTGTGATGATTGGCCTGGGAATGGCCCTTGTGGTTAGCAAATCAGCAGGCTTCATCCAGAGGCCTCTTGGTGCCTTGTGGGAGCCAGGCTGCATTGGTGGAGCCTGTGTCTGTGGTGCTAAGCTCTTGACTAAGTATTGTGATCCTGTCTGAGACTAGATGAAAGTAGTTGTGGTTGAGGGCATGGACATACCTGCTCTTTCTGTAGGAAATATGAGGAATGGGTCTGGGGACAAGGCTGGCTAGAGGCAGTGGCTGGGATCCCATTGCACGGACATGCCTGTGTTCTGTGCGAAATATAAGTTCATGGACACACCTGTTGTTCTAGTGAGCAGTGAGGCATATATGAAGAAATTAGGATATAGGGTATGTGTGGCAGTCGTGGCTAGCTAGGGGTAGTGGGTCTACTGTTCAGTGGGGCCTATAAGGAAGTTAGAACATTGGAGTTAGGGGCAACTTTATTAGGATTCCATCACTGGAACTTGGCAGTAGATGCTTCCTTTTCAGGGTAAAGAGATGTAATAAATCAACATTTTTGGTCAATTCATTCAACTACTTGCAAATATAACTACCTCTACCAGCATCCCAATGGGGTATTTCCCAATAACTATTAAAGCTCACATTTATGTAGTACTTTAAGATTTCCAAGTCACTTTTCTTTGGGAGGTAGGTAGCCCTAGTATCTGTTTTAAAAAATGAGGAAGTTTAAGCTAAATGATTCATCTATAGTCAACCAACTCATGTCACAGTTGGACTCCAAGTCTCTTGACTCCAATTATAATGCTCTTTGGATTTCACCATGTGGCTTTTCCAAATCATGATCCTAATGGTATCTAAAAGGAGTCTGGGAAAGGTCTGAAGAAAAAAGTGTTGCCATAGGAGACCAGTTGGGCACTGAAGTAAGTAGAATATTAAATCTTCATGATACCCAGAAGTCTTGGGCTTGGCCCAGCTCTCCCTGCTCTCCCCTACAAAGTGGGTTAGGAGATGTTGATAGAAGTCTTGGTTCAGAATTACTGAAACCCCCCCCTACAAATTTCCTAATTGTCTCTGAGTCTGGCCCTAAGAAAAGAATAGCAATGTAGGATCAGAAAGAGAGGCAGAGAGAAAAGAACAAGCAAACTTTCATCAGAAGGAGGAAAAAATTAAAAAAAAATAAAGTATATTTTCCTCTCTGTAATTCATTATTATAATTTTTAAACTTTTAATCTAAAGAATTGTAAAAAAGAAACTACACAAGTAGTAATCAAATAGCTAAGCATGTGTGCCTTTAATATTTCATGCTACTCTGTCTTATCTACCTTGAAGCATTCTAACCTTTGATTTCAAACATTCAGAGAAAGGAAGATAAATCAAAGAGACAAAACTGCCATCCCCATGCTCAGATGGAAGAGACAGTACTTGACCTATTCACTGTGCATTGACCTTATCCACTGTTGAGAGATTTCTTCACTTTGTCACTTTAGCCATCACATGGCAGCTCTTAAATAATGATAAAACAGTCTTAGAGTGCCTAGTAGCCTCGATCATGACCTGATCTGCCTATTGGAGGTCTGGAAACTTTCACTCACTATGGCAGAGCATTGTGGTTTTGTTGGTGTTTCTTTCTTTCTTAATCAACCATTGGATGAATATATTCTTAAGTAAAGAAATTCAGCTCACATCAAGTCACATATAGGGATAGGAACATGTCTTGTGTTTTCGTTGTAATAGAGAGTTCCTAGATGATAAAATTATTTCTGGCAGTACGGGTGGATACTTTTATAATTTTAAGTCTTAAGGCCTTGAGAGGTTTATATCAGCCTTGGGATTTAAATACAGGTCTTTCTGGGTACAAAACCTCTCTATTATGCAACACTGTCTCTCTTTACCTCAATATTCTATTCCTTCTAAAATAACTTCATACACACACACACACACACACACACACACACACTTATAATTCTTGTTTATCTCTATCAGATTCTCAACTACATTTTTTTTTGACCAAAGGAGAGTTCAATATTGAGAATTTCCCCTGAAAATAATTTGTGGCAAAGACTTAACTAAGGTAGGGTAACATTGTTTATCAACATTATTTATGAATGACCGATTTATCAATGTTATTTATGGTTGTCCCAATCCCTAGGGGACCAAAATTATCCAAGACCATAAGATCTTAGATTTATAGCTAGATGAATCTTAGATTCCATTGATTCCAATCCCCTTATTTTTCAAATAAGGAAACTGAGGCACAGGGAGTTTATATTGTTTCCCCAGACACCTAGTAAGTTTCCAAGTCCAATAGGCACAGTGTCACATAGATATCCCAGTGGGGCAGGTTCATATTTGCAATGAGGTTCCCTAAGTATCTTGCTCATTCTCTAGCCCCACTACCATGTCCCTGACCTGATCTCTCTTTCCCTCCTACCCACCACCTTTTTACTGAGGAGTTATCCAAGCTATATTCCACAAGGGATATGCTCCTGCATTTGCCCTGTTTGCCACCTTTGTGAAGTTTCACAGTATAATTACAACATTAGGTTACATCCCTATCCCAGGGCCCACTTTCCTCTAAAAAGGCCTCGTTTCTTACCTACCACATCTACTTGCCTAAGCCCAAAGTTGCCCAACAAAAATGCACTATATCTAACCAATGCAGGTTGTCCTCTGCTCCAATGTCACCCCCTATTTACTTTGTTCCAGATACCACAATTCCTAGGTGCTGCAATATCTGTATATATAATGGTTGACCAAGCAAGCAATCAGTAACAGGAAACATCTGAATTTGCTCATTTATACCTTCCATCAAAAATATTTCTTTCCTCCCCAAAGGAATGAAGTCCCAATGGGCAAATTTATTACACAGGACCTAAAGGACAGAGGCAGGTGTGGTGTTGTTAATTGGCCTCAAAGCAAGGAAGACCTGAGTTCAAATCCTACCTCTGACACATACTATTTGACCTTAGGCAAATCACTTAAACTTTCAGTGCTCTAAGCAAATCTCTGGTAGTATATATTTCAGAAAGGATATTAATCTAAATTTTTAGAGGGGGTTTCCTCATCTGAGAGTTACTTATATTAGTGAATTCATACCTAGTCCATGTCCAATGGAATAGCACTATCTAAATAGTTTATATTCCCAAATGGCTTTTTTGTAGCTCACTAAACAATGTCAAAGGCCCCTTAGATCCCTTGTGGACACACCTATAAACTGGTAGAATCTTATGGTACCAACTACATGAATCTTTTCCTTATCAATAACGTTCATTGAAAATGAAGAGGCCCAACTGGTAGGCTAGAATAATATGGTCTTCTTGTATGGGATACATAATGATCTTCCTTATCCAACTTTTTGAAAATAATTCTCCATATATCCATAATTTCCCATTTTACCCCCATACCACCTTTAAGAATTATTCTGGATTATAGAAATTGATAATGTTGTTGTTGAGTAAACAGCTCCTTTGAGTGTTATTGTTGGTCTCCATTTTTGAGAGTATAGTTTTCTGGAACTGATTTGAGAAAGTATGGGAATTGAGGAGACAGATTAAAGAGCACTGATTTTAGAGTAAGAAGACATCAACTTAAATCCTAAATCTGCCACTTAATATCTGTGTAGCCTGGGCAAGTAAACTCACCTTATACAAGATTTTCTTGTACTATATAGCCTCTGTGTTTCTATTCCACTTCAAGTAAATATGATCCATGTATGTAACCACATGGAAATGTCCTTTACCCAACTAATATAGCAAAACAAACAAACAAACAATCCTATTATTAGTTTCTATTTGACAAAGTCGTTGTTTTCCTTGGCCACCAGAATTGATGATCAAACTTTTTTGAATTCACCCCCAAACTACATGGTAAAGTTGCTTTCCTCTGACACACCATCCTTGAATTTCCCATAAGCTTTTGCACAGAAGTTGTGGATTATTTGATTGTTCCAGTACTGACCTCTAGGTTACTGACTTCAGAACTTAGCTAGTATCTGCAGTAGAGTGGAGTTGGTCTTAATCAATAACAAAGTCCCAGAGATGTTTACTGAATCTCAATATGCCTACCTTCTCACAAACATGCACACACTTCTTTCTGGAATCTTTTCCAGTATTTTTCAGTCCCTCAAAGAGTCAAGAAACATGTGGTAAATCAATACAATTCCATTGTATTCAGAGGTCTGTAACACTGAGAAGGAGGTAATTTACAACCAGAATTTTCTATTTTGGTGTTTAAATGGAGATTTTTAATTTGTGTTTTTTGTAGATGTTCTTTTAGTTGCATGCCCAATTCATTGATTTGCTCTGGTTCTATTTTTTTGATATAGTCATTTAAAGATATAAATTTTCTTTTAATAATTGCTTTGACCACATCCCATACATTTTGGCATGCTCTTTTATTGTTGTCATTCTCTTTAATGAAATTACTGATTGTTTCTATGACCTCTTCTTTGACGCATTCATTCTTTAAAATTATACTATTGAGCTGCTAATTAATTTTTAATCTATCTTTCCATGGTCTTTTATAGAATGTACTTTTTCTTCTATTATGAACCGAAAAGAATGCATTTAAAATTTCTGTTTTTCTGCATTTTGTTCTGAGGTTCTTATGGACTAACATATAATTAGTTCTTGTTTGGTTTTTTTTGTCATTTACCACTGAGGAAAAAAAAATGGTATATTTCTTTCTACTACCATTCAATTTTCCCCAGAGGTCTATCTTGTCTTACTTTTCTAAAATTCTATTCATGCACTTCTTTCTTTTTTATTTGGTGGTTAGATTCATCTAGTTCCTAAGAGAAGAAAGTTGAGTTTCCTCATTAGTATAATTTTACTGTCTAGTTCTTCCTGTAACTCATTTACATTTCCTTCAAAAATTTGAATTATATACTATTTGTACATATTCGTATGTATTAATATTAACTCATTGTCTATGGTACCATTTAGCAAAACGTATTTCATTGCTTACCTCTTAATTATATCCATGTTTTGCTTTATCTTAGATCATGGTTACTACCCATTTTTTCAAACTTCATCTAAAGCATAATAGATTCTGCTCCAGTCTCTTACTTTTACTCTATGTGTCTTTCTGTCTCATATGCATTTCTTGGAAGCAACATATGGTAGTTTCTGTTTTTTTAATCCACTTTCTTTTATGTGAATGTTTATCACATTTACATTTAGAGTTATGACTTCCAATTGTGTATTCCCCTCCATCTTGCTTTTGCCCTCTATTTATGTTGTTCTTTCTTTCTTTCTCCTCTTACTCTGTCCTTCCTCAAAAGTGTTTTGCTTCTGATCACTGCCTACACCAATCTGTGTATATTCCTGTCAGCTTCCTTCTTGACTTCCTCTCCCATCCCTTTCTACTTCCCCATAGGAAAAGATAGATTTTGATAACCCAAAGGAGTATGTACTTTATTCCCTCTTTAAGTCAATTCCAATGAAAGCTGCATTAAACTATTGACTGGCACCCCTCATCTTCACTTCCACTCTAAAAACTTTTTCATGAGTCTTTGATGTGAAATAATTGACCCCATTCTACCTCTCATTTCTCCCTTCCCCTAGCACATCCTTCTTTCTCATTGCTTAATTTTATTCTTTTTTGGATGTCATCCCATCATTGTCAACTCACATGGATGCCCTCTTATACATACTCCTTTTAACTGCCCTAATAATGATAAAGTTCTTAGGAGTTATGCAAATCATCTTCCTAAGTAGGAATGTATGCAGTTTTACCTTCTTGAATCCCTTATGATTTCTCTTTCCTGTTTACCTTTTTATGCTTCTTTTTAGTTTTTTTATCTGAATATCAGATTTTCTATTTAGCTCTGGTCTTTTCACCCAGCATGATGAAAAGTTCTCTATTTCATTTAATATCCATTTTTTGCCATGAAGGAATATAGTTGATTTTGCTGGATAGTTGCTTCTTGGTTGTAATCCTAGCTCCTTTGTCCTCCAGACTGTCATATCCCATGACCTCTACTTGTTAGATTTAGAAGACGTTAAATCTCTCGTTATCCTAACTATAGTTCTATGATGTTTGAATTCTCTCTGCCTCCTTGCAAAATGATCTCCTTTGACTAGGGAGCTCTTCAATTTAGTTGTAATATTCCTGGGAGTTTCATTTGGGGATCTCTTTCAGGAAGTGTTCAGTGGATTCTTTCAATTTTTATTTTACTTTCTGATTCTAGGATAGCAGGGTAGTTTTCCTTGATAATTTATTGAAATATTATATCTAGGGTTTTTTATGTTTCCTCAGATAGTCTAATAATCTTTTTTTTTATGTCTTCAGCCTATTTTTCAGATCACTTGTTTTTCCAATAAGATATTTCACAGTTTCTTCTATTTCTTTTCATTCTTTTGGTTTCGTTGTATTGTTACTTGATGTTTCATGGATTCATTAGCTTCCACTTTTCAATTTCTAGTTTTGAAAGAACTTTTTTTTCTTCAATGAGCTTTGGTGCCTCTTTTTCCATTTGTCAAATTCTACTTTTTAATGAATACTTCTCTTCATTGAATTTTTGTGCATCTTTTGCCATTTGGCTTATTCTTTGTTTTTAAGACATTTTTTCCTTTAGTATATTGTGACTACTTTACTAACCCATTGATTCTTTTTTTTATGATTTTCTTGCAGCACTTACATTACTTTTCTTTTCTCCCTCTCTACCTCACAATTTATTTTTGAAATCTGTTGTGAGCTCTTCTAGAAATTTCTTTGGGGTCTGAGACAAATTCACTTTTTTTTTTCCTTTGAGGTTTTGTATGTAGCTATTTTGAATTTATCTTCTGAGTTTGTGTTTTGACCTTCCCTTTCACTTTAGGAATGTTGTATCATCAGATTCTTCTTTTATTTGCTAAATTTTACAGCCTATTTCTTGTTAATATTGAGCTTTCTTCCTAGGGTAAGTGGTGGCACTGATCTAAGTTTAAGGTTTTTTGTGATGCTGTTTTCAAGGATAAATCTAGGTGTCTGTAAATTTTCATTACTTCCAAGGTAATGAAAATCTAAAGAGCAATGTTACCACTTTTCTCCTAGCCTGAACTCTGGTCTGTGAGCAACCATAAACATTGTTTTCTTTTTAAAAAAATCTTTTGTTTATTTTGTATTTTTTGGTTTACATCATTGATTTTCACAAGATTTTGAGTTACAAATTTTCTCCCCATCCCTCTTCCGCCCACCACCCCAAAATAATGATCCCACTATATACCCCCTCCCCCAATCTGCTCTCTTCCATATCCTCCCCCATCACCCGTCTGACTTTTTGATAGGGTACAATGGATCTCCCTATCCCAGTGCTTGTATATCTTGTCTCCCAGATGCATGTAAACAATAATAATAATAATAAATATATATATATATATATATATATATATACACACACATATATGTATATGTATATGTATATTTATCATTTGATTTTAGAACTTTAAATTCTAGATACTTTCCACTCCTCCTTTGTCACTCACCCCACTGGAAAGTCAGGTAATTCAGTAGAGTCTGTACATGTGTAGTTATGCAGAACATCTCCACAATGAACATATTGTGTAACACTGACTATATTTCCCTCCTTCCTATCTAGCCCCCTGCCTTGTTCTATTTTCTATTTTGTCCCTGTCCCTTTACTGAAGCATGTGCTTCTAACATCCCTCTCCTCCCTACCCTGCCCTGCACTCCATCCTACCACCCTCATTCCCATCCCCCCTACTCCACTGTAGGGCAAGACACCCACTTTAGGATGTAAATCATTCCCTCCCTAAGTCAAATTCAACAAGAGTAAAGGTGACCCATTCCTTTTTGCCTTCCTGTTCTTCCTCTCCATTGTAAGTTATCCCTTGCCTCTTCTGTATGAGATGATTAACCCCATTCTGTCTCTCCCTGTCTCCTCTCATTCTATTCCTCTACCACCTCTTAATTACACCTGTAAAAATGTCATCTCTTCCTGTTCAATTGATCCTGTGCCCTCCATCTACATACATCTAAATACTTGAACTCACATATGTATTCATATGCATATATGCTCTCCTATATAGACATATGTATACATATAAATATATACGTATGTGTATACACACACACATTTATATTCCCTTCACCTATCTTCATAGTGAGAAAAGTTTCACAAGTTACAATTCTCATTTTTCCATGTTGGCATGTAAATAGTTCATCTTTGATAAGTTCCTTTTGATTTCTTTTCTATGTTTACCTTCTCATGCTTCTTGTTTTTGAATGTCAAATTTTCTCTTCAGTTCTGGTTTTTCCTCAAGAATGCTTGGAAGTTCTCCACCTCGTTGAATGACCATATTTTCCCCTAAAACGTTATTCTCAGTTTTGCTGGGTAGGTGGTTCTTGGTTTTAATCCTAGCTCCCTTGATCTCTGGAATATCATATTCTAGGCCCTTCAGTCCCTTAATGTAGAAGCTTCTAGATCCTGGGTTATTCTGATTGTGTTTCCACAATATTCAAATTGTTTCTCCTTGGCAGCTTGTAATATTTCCTCCTATGTCTGGGGACTCTGGAACCTAGCTATAACATTCATTTTTGGGATCTTTTTGGGATCTTTTTCAAGATGTAATTGGTGAATTCTTTCAAGTTCTATTTTGCCCTCTGGTTCTAAAATATCTGGGCAATTTTCCTTGAGAATTTCTTGTAGGATGATTTCTAGGTTCTTTGTTTGGTCATGGCTTTCAGGTAGTCCAATAATTTTTAAATTATCTCTCCAGGATCTATTTTCCAGGTCAGTGTTTTTTTTCTTTTCTTTTTTTTTGATGAGATATTTCACATTGCCTTCTATTTTTTTATTTGTTTGAACCTGTTTAATAGTATTTTTAATTCTCATAAAATCATTTCCTTCCTTTTGCTCCACTCTAATTCTGAAGGAATTATTCTCTTCAGCAAGCTTTTGAGATTCTTTTTCCATATGGCAAATTCAGCTGTTTAAGGCATTCTTCTCCTCATTGGCTTTGTGGGCCTCCTTTGCCATTTGAGTTTATTTTTTAAGGTGTTATTTTCTTCACTCAGGTTGCTGACTCTCTTATCATGATTTTCTGAATCATTCTCATTTCTCTCCCCAATTTTTCCTCCACTTCTCTTATATAGTTTTTAAAATCCATTTTAAGCTCCTCTATGGCCTCTATCCACTTCATATTTTTCTTGGAAGCTTTTGTTGTGGGAGTTCTGACTGTATCGTCTTTCTCCCATTTCATGCTTTGGTGCTTTTTGTCCCCAAAAAAGGAATCTAAAGTTTGATTGCTGGGCTTGCTTTCCTTCCTTTGCATGTTCATGTTGCCAGTCAGTTACTTGGCTTTTAGGCTCAGTAATAAAACTCTTCTTTCAGAGAGGAGAGCTCTGTCCCAAATTGCCGGGGTTTTCACAGCTGCTGGAGGTATTAGGAGGCCGCCATTTTTTGCATCCCCTACCAGCTTTGGCTCACTTAAAATGCTCCTCATGACCATTACCCTAGCCCCTTATCTGATCCAGGCACCTCAAAGCAAGAGCGTTTAACCTCTTAATGATTGCTTGGCCCCCTGCAATCTGCAGCCTGGGAACTTCTGAAGCACCCACATGGAGGCAGCTGCAGGGCCACTGCTTCAGACTGCTTCTATCTCTGGAGGCAGTTTGGCTGGACCATCTCTCCCAAATTTAGCCAAGTTCCACTGACCTTTTCCTTTTGTCCTTGGGTTTTGTGGGTTGGTGATTCTGGAAATCACTGCAGCTGCTGATTATCTGCTCTTTTGAACACTTCAGCCACAGATTCTCCTGGGCACTCTGGGGCTGAAACCACATGGGGCTGGGCTCTGCTTCCAGTGTGCTGAAATGGCTGCCTGCTTGGCTGCCTTCAGTGGGAGCTTTGCTATTCTGTCATTTTTGTGGAGTCTGAGCTGTAGAATTTGTTTGGAGTCATATTTTATAGGTATTTGAGGTGGTATTGGAGGGGAATTCATGGAGTTCTCCTGTTTCTAAGCCCATAAACATTGTTTTCTTACCTGGAACTATGTCCAGGGTTTCCACTCCTTTTATTGCTTCTCTTTATCCTGAGACTCCAATCTGGAGCCATGTATGGACACTCAACAGTACCCTCATTTCAAAGCCAGCAAAAGGTTCCCAGTAATCTCAGTTGTTCAATAGCCTTACCATCTGTTAGATGAGAGCTCTGGAAGGATGTCAAGCCAAGCATGAGCAGTTTTCCAGAGGACTGCTGCTGTGAATAGCTTTTCAAGATTCTGATTACACAGTATAATAAACTCTCTATTTATTCAGTAACAAACTAAGACAAAACATTAAAAGAAAATCAAGGTACAGCATTCAGAATATTTTAATTTCACAACCTATCACTAAAAGAGCTTTGTGTTTTTCACCAAAGTGGTCACATAGTTTTCAAGCAAAGTACATTCATTTATGCAATCACAAAGTCCTTAATTCAATCACAAAGTGAAAAACTCAAAGTCCTCCACCCATGGGGTGCAATTAAGTTACAGTATCATCAGTCAGTACCCTCTTAAGCAGTAGTGAAAAATACAAAGGCTATCTGCCCGCTAGGTGACAAGTAAGTTACAATTTCATCAATCAGCATTAAATACCCAAGGAGAGGTATTTTCATCTTGATTTGAGGCAGGCTCTCAGCTTCCATGGTTCCTCTTCCATGGTCCCAGCTGCTACCTGAATCCGCCAAATTGTCACCTGGGTTCAAAGGCAGGCAGTGCCCAGTTCCTTGCCAGTTCCCATTCCATATTACAGTGTCCAGTCCACCTCAAGTGCTTCACATTTTCTGTTCCTGGGATGACAAGGCTTAACAAAGCCACAATAACATTCAACACGTTGCCAGCACCCTTATCAAAATCACTTTCTGGCTGTGAAATCAACATAGATCCAAAACAGACAGGCAAAGTACTGACACCACTGTCATGCTGCCTCTTGCAGCTCTGGCTGGCCCTCAGAAGTCTTTGGCAGCTCCAGCTGGTTGTCAGAAGCTCTCAGCAGGAGTTTCTCTGGCTTTCAGAAGAACCTCTGCCTCCATAAGCTTTGTTTTCAAAATCAAAATCACTTTCTGACTTATCCTCCTTAACCTCTACATGGCTTGCTCCAAGAAGTTCTGTCTCCATTCTCAGTTCTCATTTCTCTTCAAGTTCTTCTTAATTCTCAGTTCAGTCCTGAGTCCAGTGGTATCAGCCCAGCCTCCAGATGCTCACTGAGAGAAATTCTGCCCTCCCTAAGCTTGAGCTTTGCTTTATATAAAGTAGCTCCTCCCTGTTTCACACTTTCCTATTACAACAGGAAGTTCCTCTCACTGTGAGATTCACAAATTCTGGAATCATAATGCTTGATACAATCACATTTGACACAAAGTGCTAAGTGCTTGCCAATACAAGGGGATCTTCAAATTACATTACTATTATAAAGGGGCAGATGCCAATTCAGTCTCCCCCAAGATCTGTTGCTGGCTTGCCCAAACTAAGCCTATACTCTACTGATCAAGCACCGTTCTTGCTCCAGTGAGACATATCTTTCTTGCTGACCTTCAAAATTGTCTTCAGTTGGAAAATTGTTTCCACCTAACCCTTTTGTTGGTTCTTCTGCTTTCAAATTCATTTTGAGATGTTATTTTAAAGGGAGTTATCTGGAGGGGAATTTGGAAGAGCTCAGATGGATCCCTGCCTTTGCACCCCTATCTTGCTTCTGCCATCAGAGTTGACATTTAATGTTGTGACAAGTTTAAGAAAAAAAGAGAGGCAGTAAAACTATCATAGAAAACATAAGTCTGTTGTCATGATCTAATTCTTCTCTCCAAATCTCTCCTCTCTTTTCAGAAGGTATATGACAAGGGAATAGCACCATTCCCCAGAATTTTCAGCCTTCTCTCTATTTAGAATAATTTATATTTGTCATGATATTGTAAATTAGTATAATCTTAATTATTTTCCTTTAACAGTGCTTCACTTCTTGAGATCCCAAGGTTTCTCTTTTCTGTGGAGGCTTATGAATATGATAGCTTCAAGGAAGGGAGGTACATTTCTCCCTTCCCCCACACCTGTATTGTCCCATGGTAGTTGAGATCCTCTCAGTTTTCCTTCCAAATGCTTTACATAGAAAAATGTAAAACATGTTTCAAAAGACAATGGAAATAGATACTTCCACAGTTTAAGACCCAGGTCCTAGTTTAAAAAGAATGAGCCCTGCTGGCACTTCATTCAATTAGTTGCAATTCATGCTACTTATATATGAAGTACTTCAAAATAATCTTAAATGCTTACTCTACAAACTGAAAATCATAAGTAATGATAAATATTCCCCAAATATATGGAAGTCTTTGTTCTGTGAGTTGATATAAGATAAAAATATAAATGGATTTTATAATTTAGATAAATTTAAAGGTAAAATTCTAATAATTGTGCTTTGAATATACCCCTAATATTTGAGAATTATGTCTTAGCAATTATTATATTCTATCAAATAATTATCTTTTGAAGCCACTATAAAGTAATAATAATTATATTAATATTAATAATTAGCATTTATCTTTTGATTAAATTTGCAAAGCATTATCTCTTTTGGGATGTAAATAATAAAATAAATCTTTAGGAAAATGGTGTTACCATCCCCATTTTTAATATGAGGAAGCTGAGGTTTAAAAAATATGTGACTTTCTGAATTTCACACAGCTGGAAGTTTCTGAGATAAGATTTGGACTCAAAACTTCCTAACTCCAAATCCAGCTTCCAAAACAAAATTCTGCTATCAGAGACAAAATACCAGA
>CM053580.1:341214046-341234130 GCA_028627135.1 Pseudochirops cupreus | reverse complement strand
GTTATTTTCTTCAGTCAGGTTGTTGACTCTCTTCTCATGATTTTCTTGCATCATTCTCATTTCTCTTCCCAATTTTTCCTCCACTTCTCTTACTTGATTTTCAAAATCCTTCTTAAGCTGATCTATGGCTTTTAGGAAGTCTTCATGTCTCTTGGAAGCTTTTGGTGTAGGAGTTCTGACTGTGTTGTCTTCCTCCCATTCCATACTGTGATCTTTCTTGTCCCCAAAGAAGGAATCTAGAGTTTGGTTGCTGTTCTTACTTTGCTTCCTTTGCTTGCTCATGTTGGCCAGTCAATGATTTTTTAGCTCTGTGGAACTCTGCTTCCAGAGTGGAAAGCTCTGTTCCAAATCACTGGCATTTTCACAGCTGCTGGAGCTATTATGGCGCTGTGATTTTTTTGTAGCTCCCACCAGCTTCAGCTCACTGAAAATGCACCCCAGGACCACTACCCAAGACCTGGATCCGGATCCAGGCTGCTTAATGAAAGAACACTTGGCCTCTGAATGATGGATTGGCCCACCTGCAGTCTGCAGACTGAGACCTCTGAAGCAGCCACGTGGAGATGGCTGCAGGGCCACCACTTCTGCCGCTTCCTTCCCCTGGAGGCAGTTTGGCCGGACCCGCTTTTCTCCCCCAAGTTTTGCTGAGTTCCTCTGACCTTTCACTTAATCCTTGTTTCTTATGGCTTGATAATTCTGGAAACTGCCACAGCTGCCTCTGATGAACTCTCCTGATGGCTCCAGCTGCAGCTTGTCCTAGCCACCTTGGGGCCACACCAAGGTTTCAGGCTGGGCTGGTTTTGGCTCCCTTCATGCTGTACTGAGCCCTTTTTGCCGAGCTACCTTCAGCAAGATGTGTATTTTTGTGAGTTTTGGAGCCTAAAATTTGTTTAGAGTCATATTTTATGGATATTTGAGGTGGCTGTGTTGAAGCTGTGGTACCTTGTTGCTCCTATGCCGCCATCTTGGCTCCAGCACTTACACTCATTTTGGGAAATGGGAAATATAAGTCAAAATCTGGCTTCAGACATTTACTAGCTGTGTGACCCTGAGCAAGTCACTTATCCTGTATTTATCAAAATGCATTGGAGAGGATATGGCAGACCACTCCACTATCTGTCAAGAAAACCCCAAATGGGGTCATGAATCATTGGACATGACTGAATACACACACACACACATACACACACACACACACACACACATGCACACATCCACAAGCACACTGATGGAGACAGCTAGTTGTTTCAATGGTTACAGCACGGGACTTATAGTCCATAAGATTTGTGTTCAAATCTCAAGCGGGGTAAAAATGTTTTGTTGATAAATTTGGGAACACAAACTAACTTCCTACAGTTATCTCCACTGTGAATATGTATAATAGCATGGCATGTTTTCCCTCAGGCTTAAAGAATTTGCCTTTTTGTAACAGAGATAACTGGTGCCATAGTGGGGTTAATTTTATAGCAGTGGTATTGGATTTGTACTGATGTGAGCTCTGCTTTCTTGCCTGGTCACCCTTGTAATCAATGGTAAACATTTAGGAAACAGCTGGCTGGGGTTAGAGCTGCTTGCTCTGGCTGAGGCTGCAGAGCAATTTTTTTTTTGCTGGTGAGATCTTATGGCCTAAACGAGAGTCAGAACTGTGACCTTTGCCTCATTAGTAGGGAACTAATTGACCTACTTTTCACAGGTTGAGCTACTAAGCAGTTGGAAAGAATTTTGCCTTATTAAATGCCAGATACATACAATGGAATATTTGAGAATGTAGGCTGTGGATATTTTTTACATCATTGAGTGAAACTGTGTTATATGTTAACTAAGTTCAACTAATAGTCAGTTGCTCTATTCAAACCTTTGGACTAAGGGACAATAAAAATGAGACAATGTATTTGTTTCTGGGGTGCCTAGAATGTAGAAAGACAGAGATACATTAAGTGGACTACAAACTGGTCTAACTTGATCCCTTTATGCTGGAGGAATCAGGACAAGACAGATTGCAAGCTCCAAGAAGTCAGGGGTATTTGCAACAGCAAAAAAATCATCACCAAATTTAAAAAATATATATGAAAAATAATAAGGGAAATTATTTACTTTAGACAGGAAAAAACTGGAAATAATAGAAATATAAAGATGCTTGTTTAGTTTCATGCCCAAGTACTTAATGCAAGGAAGAGGAAGGAAGGAGGGGGTACCAAACAACGTTTTCTTGTGGACATGACTACACAATGAAATAAAGTCAGACAATGTGAATGTAGTCAGTTAGGCATGCCTTTGCTGCATAAACTGAGTCCAAGAGTATATCTTAATATCTGTGCCCTGCACTGCATTTCCAACACTGAGCAAACCAAACAGGACTATTTATAAAAGCAGCTCATGCACTGCTTAATGCCAAGTGCATTCTTGTGAAACAGAATGAAATCACTTGCTTTTAAAAATGTATAATATAGTCTCTTAAAGGCAAATGCTGTGTCAGTCACATGAATAATAAATGAAGAACTAGTGCCAAGGATTTAGGGGAAAAAAAAGGTTTAAAAAGTCCTTTAAAATACACTCGTAAATAAGCACACCTTCATATTATCACCTTTATATAATTCTCATCCCTACTAACTAGAGTCCAGCTGAGAGGGAATAAAAAATTGTAGCTAAGTAATGTTTTAGAAAAATAAAGTTGACTTTGAAATATATCAATCAATGATTACAGATATTTCTAAAATATTTTCTCTATACTTGAATTGTTTAATATAAATGCTTACTCTCCTTTTCATTCATCATGTGACTTATTTTAAAATACTTGCTGACATCTGAAATCAAACACCAACTACAAGACAAAGATTTATAGTACATATAACTTTGCCCAACTTTTCTTGTCTATCATTTGATTTTCTTATTATTCAATAAGATACTTTACTTGTAGAGTTTTAAAATAATCAAAATGCCTAATTTAATTGAACACAAATTGTTATGCCCAGTATGATGAATTGACATAATAAAGTTGTGATAAGGAAATTAGAAGCAAAATCTACAATGGTCACAAATCCAATACCTTTGTACATTTAGCATAATAGTTCTTGAAGGATTCTGAGGTGCCAGAGATGTCCCCTGGTAATCCAGAATTGAAATATCATAAATCCATTGCAGAGTTTCATTTTATGAAATTTATATTTAATTGAACAAATCCTTTGTTTCAATAACACGTGTGGAATGTCCTAATTAATGAATGAGCTATAATGGTGTGTGGGATCTTGGGTAATTTTCTCCTATTGTGTGTGATCTTGGGCAATTTGACTTTCAGGTTTCTTTCACTGTTAAACGGGGATAATAATAGTTGTGATCTATCTACTGCACAGGGTATCATGAGGATTAATTACAATTTTGATTGCACCAAATCATTCTATGTAGATACAGTCAAATTCATAGATTGTATAGAGACACACCAGCGTGACACTGGAAAAACATGCTAATATCCATTTCAACAAATAGAGGTGAATAATATATGCAAATAAATAAATAAAATCATCACCGTGTGTGTGTGTGTGTGTGTGTGTGTGTGTGTGTGTGTGTGTGTGTGTGTATTAGACAGGGGGAGAAAGCACTGAAAAAATAGAAATGTAATGATGCTTGCTAGTTTCATGTTGCAATACTGTGCACTGTTTCCCTTCACTTTCATGCACACATTGACAATACTGTCCCGATTCTCTCACTGCTTTCTCCTTTGATCAACACATGTCCCCAGGTCTATCCCAAGGGAATGAAGGGAAAGGGATAGAGACTGGGTCTTCTAATGACCCTAGTAGTCTCACCATCATGTTAAATGAAGAAGCCCTGGGGGAAGTTCAAAACCCCTGAGTTACCTGTCAAGATAAGACCAGTAATAATGGTCAAAAGTCCTTTCCTGGAGAGTATGAATATCAACTACTCACCAATTCCTCAGGAATCTCCCACACCCCCTCCTCACCAAGCACTGCCATGACTAAACAATAGCCTTTAGGTCCAGGTTCTCTCACAGATATGTAATCCTACTAAACTCAGATAATAACACAATAAAAACCCACAAGATTTAACTCATTCAGTGAACCCCATTCCACCTAGATTCCAGCAGATTGTCTTATTCTTTTCTTCTTTGACCACCTTGTGGTTTTTTGAATATCTCCCCTCAATAAAGCTGGCTTACTTTATTGTATTGTTATGTTCTCTGTGTTTCACTGTAATGAACCTTAATAACCCCAAACCTTCTTTAACTTGTATCTTTAGGACTTGTAACAAGACTCAAGGATTTCTGTCTTCTAGGAAAGCTTTTTAGCCCCTTCCCAATGGAGGGGAAAGGGACCTATGATAAGTATGTTGTGTATTTCTTCTAACACCTAATATTTTAACATAGATGAACAAGTGTTCAAATTAACATTGCACGCAGTACTGAAGGGAGAAAAAATGTAAAAGGGAAGCATGAGCAGTAAGGATGGAAGAAGAAAGGTCTTTGTTTTTATATTGGGGAAAGTGAAGGCATTATAATTTGCTCTGGATTTGCTTCAGTTTTTAAAGTATTAGTGCTAGCATAGCACTATATTCTGAGGGGCAGAGTAGCCTAGTAGATAGACAGCCATTCTCTAAGTCAGAGAAACCTGAGTTCAAATCCAGTCTCTGACACAATTATTCTATGAACCTATGCAACTCACTTCTACTCTCAGGGCCCTAGGCAAGGATCTAAAATGATTAGTTACGGAAGAGTTACAGATCTACAAAGGTAGAAGGATTTTACTCACTGTGAATTCTGTAATTGCAGGTCAGGCAAAACAAACAAACAAGCTTACATTTATATGGTGTATCAAGCTTTGTAAAATGCTTCCAATACTTGGTTCAATTCAATTTGCAGCTTACAAGGCTGAAGTAGGGACTGATAATATCATAATCTCCATTTTATAGATAAAGCAACTGAGATTTAGAGAAGTTAAAAATCAGCCTATGGTTATATGTGTCAGTAAGGCAAAGGTAATATCTGAATTCAAGTCTTTATGTTTCAAACTAGCAGTTTCTCCATAGCCACAGAAGAAGGTACAGGGCAGAATTATTTCATTTTTATTTCTTTGGTTCTTTGATGCAGCAATAGGGGGAGTCAGAGCTATTCCTTGACCAGAGCTATTTCTTTATTTTGATATATTCCACAGACATACCTATGATTTTTCTCTCTCCATTTTCTATATCAGAATTCTTTTAGGACATTGACTCAGGAATGGAGAATTTGTGATGCTCTTATTCTCACATATAATTGTTCACCATTCATTGATTCATTTATCCAAAGTTTATTAAGGATCTACTATAGGCAGTATATTTTTCTAGATACTAGAGGAGAGGACAATGAATTTTAGGCTAGTAACTAGTGATGCACTGAAGTGGCAAACTACTTTATTATTAACACTTGGGGTGCCTTGTTGAATGATGAGATATTCATTGCTGTCCTCTCTCTCACTGACCCGAATATCTTCACTGCAGTGCTGCTGCACTAAGTGGTACCACAGTAGCCTGACTGAGCTAATGCAGCTCTTCAAATGCTGAACTTACTGCCAGCAATAAAATTGGGCACTAGAGAGAATAGTAGAGGGATGTCGTTGCTGAGGACAGGGAAGTCATTTCTGATGAATCTGTTGGAACTGGCCTATAAGAAACCTTGTATAAGTGTGACTTTCTTTGATTAAGGAAGATTGTTAAAGAACAAAAGCAAAATGATGCAATGGATGGAAGACTAGACCAGAAATCAGAAGATAGGATTATGCATTTGAATCAGGTTTGTTATTCAAGACATCTAACTATTTGAATTAACATGCTGTCTTGAAAAAAAAATAAGATTTTATTAATTAAAGGATAATTTTCGAACAGTTGATATTCATGCTTTAGAAGGTGTACAAAATCACTGAATGTCTGATCTTAAATGGTTGGTATTTTATTTTTAATAGGACTATTGAGAATAAGAGGGAAATTATGGGTTATTTTAGAGAAAACAATTTTGTATAAATGTGAAGGAAAGAAATTATTTCTAGTGGCATATAGAATTTTGAAAGGATGAGCATTAGTTTTGTGTTAATTTTAATCCTTATTACAAAATTTTGTATTGTGAAAATGCCTTTGAATAAATATTTATCTGCATAGCTGTCAGCCCTGACTAATGTTTCACCAAGTTAGGATTGACATTACTGAAATTTAAAGATATGCTTCAACATGGACCTTATCATTGCTCATTTTAAAGCAAGATGAAGTACTAAAATCAGCAATAAAATTATTCCTTTTAAAATCATTTCATATAGAATTATAAAACTTTAAAAATTCAGGACTAGAATAAGTATTCATTAAACATATCTTTCATCTGATAAGACTGACACTTTCTAAATATTTGTTTCATTTTTAAAATCTGACTCTCTGCTTTACAATTTCATTGACACAATATTGAATATTTATGGTATCTTTCATTTCCAAAAGCTTTTCTCTACAATCCATAAAGGGAAAAGGATGTTCGGAAGACTCCACTATGAGGAATGCTGAATGCACAGAAAATTCAGCAATAGTAATGCTTCTTATAATCAAGCTCTCTTTGACGTTTTCATGAAGAAGTAGGGCAAAAAAGACTTAAATAGTTGCTATACATAGTTTTTCTCCCCCCACTTTTATCTTTCACTTTTCTTTTGTCATATTCTGTCTTCTCTATCTTTTATCCTCCCTCTTATCACCACTATTTCTTCTGAATTTCTTTTCCCTAGCCCCTGCCTCATTAAAACATCTATCTATCTATGTAGCTATCTATATTTCCTACTTAGGATAGGATTCTAATTACCTTCTTGTTATAAGGCTTGAGAATGTACAATTAATGTAAGTTTAAACTTTGTATTCAGAAACACAAGAGCTGCCAAATTACCACAAACTTTTTATTAATATTTAATATTTCAGTTCTTGAGATGCATTGACTCCTTGATATGGCTATTCAATTGTATTTGACATTTATTCTGTGTATTTGACTATGTTCTTCTATAAACCATCCATCGAGCATTTGTTTAATATGCTGGCAACTATACCTAAGTATTTTTTTCATCAAATATCTTGTGGGTTATAGGCCAAATACATGGATAGCCTATCTAATACATTTCATTCTTAAACATAATCCATCTCACCTTCCATTCTATACATACTTTTCCTGCATGATATCTCTTATTCAAGTTATTCCCTGCAAGGCATCATCAGTATAATAAGTTGTAATCTACTTGACATACTACCACCACCTTGGTGTAGCCCCTATATCATCATACCTGGTCTATTACAGTAGCCTTCTGCTTGGTCACCCTGCTTCATGTCTCTCACCCTCTCCAATCTCCCACTGATCAGTAAAATCGATCTTCCTAAAGTAAAGGTCTAATAATGTCATCTCCAATCCCTGTTTAGTTAACTCCAGTGGTGCCCTATTACCTAAAGGATCAAATATAAAATCCTCTGTCATGCTTTTAAAGATTGTCATAACCTGGCCCCCTCCTACCATTTTTGGTCTTTTCACATCCTACTCCCCACCACATATTCTTCAATCTAGTTATTGGCCCCTTTGTTGTCCTTCATACAAGACAGTCCGTCTTTGAACTCTGTTCATTTTCACTTGCCTAGAATGCCCATGTATGGAATCTTTCCCTCTTCCCTTGTCTCCTGGACTCCTTGGCTTCCTTCAAGTCTTAGCTAACATACCATCTTCTGTAAGAACTCTTTCCTGATCCCCTTAATGCTAATTTTTCCCTTTGCTGATTATCACCAATATATCCTGTACGCATCTTGTTTGTATACAGTTATTTTCATGATATCTCTCCCATTAGAAAGTGAACTCCTTTTTTAAAAAGTAATTTCCAGCAGTTAGCACAGTATCTGATACATAGTGTGCATGTAATAAATGCGTGTTGAATGACTTACTGACCTACCACAACTCTGCAATTTTGATTCTTTGGAGATTGTAGTGTTCCATGATTTACAATTATGTAGCATCATTGAAAATATTGGCATTATAAATCAGTGTATTCATGCTTGTGTGTGTGTGTAAATATCTTGTGGTCATTGAGAGTTTTCTAAATGTAATAGAAGCCACTCACTTCTGATTCAGTTCTGGGTCTAACTTATACTGCATATAGTTCCTTTCTAAGAAACACTGATGAACCTGTTTAAGTGACTAGTCCTCAAGGTTAAATTCATTGTCTGGACAAGAAACATTTTTTTCACATGTTCAACCCTAATAAAATATTCTGTAAGATAAAAATATTCATTTTCAGTGTATGTTATTAGAGGACTTTACCATAGTCACAGGAGTGATATTAAGAATATGTCATGTATACTGTAAAGTCATAGTGGCTCATATAACCAAGAGTATCTCATAATAACAAGTAAGCAAGAAAGTGATACAAACACCCATTAGTCTACCTTCTCATTTTTCTAGCTTTTTCGTATCAAACGTTCACCTCTACAATAAGCCAAACTTAAAATTTTTTGGTTTCTGTTGTTATAGCCCACATCATTCTAGGTATCATCTAGTTTATTAGTATTGAAGCTAATTTGCCAGAAGAGAGACTAAGAAGAAGAATCATCAAAACAATAACATGTGGCTATATAAATGTGGATACATAATAATATCTGAGGATAGTGCTATAAGGTTTGCAAAGCACTTTGCCCAATTTCATTTGAGCCTCAGATGAGTCTTCTAATGATACCACAAATGTTATTATCACCATTCGACCAACAATGTTATACCACCTACAATGTGTGTGTGTGGGGGGGGGATACTGTGTCAGGTGTTGTGGATACAAATACCCAAAAAAAAAAATCTAGCAATCCCAATTCTCAGTTAACTTATAAGAGGAGAAAAAATATACCAATATAGAATAATATGCAGAATAAATGTAAAGAAAATAAAAATGAATTAGTTAAATTAGTAATAATTAGGGAGGGATGATACTAATAGTTTTAGGGGACAAGAAAATATTCAGTTTAAGCTCAAATTGGTTCTTGAGCTAAGTCTTAGAGAATGATTCTGTGATGCAGATGAGATGAGTGGGGAGGTACATTCCAGATATGGAGAAGATATGGAATTCTTTGTGTGAAAAATAGAGAAATAGATCATTTCCTGGAGTGATGATTGTGGGAAAGGGAGTACTGTACAAAGTGTCTGGAAAGACAGATTGGAATCTGGAAGTGATGATCTTTAAAATCTAAACAGAGAAGTTTATAGTTTATCCTATAGAAAAATATAGGAGGGGTCTTCCACCACCTCTCTCTTACCTTCCCCTCACCCCAGGCATTAACAGATATATGTGAGAAATTTCAATAGATTAAGATGCTGTAGATTAATAGATGCTATTGCCGCAAAATTCCTCCTTCTATTTCTGCAGTCATCTGCTCACTCTGTTGGTTAAGATGTTTCACCTCATTGAGCAAAAGTCCAGGAAAAGTTCTAAGCTCTCTATGATTCTTAGGTATCATGCTTCTTTCTATCAGTGAGCAAAACTCTGACTCTTCCCTTTCAAAATAATTAGCTTGTTTAAGTCTGTGTACTGGCCTCTAATGTCTATGTGGAATTCTCCTCTTCAGATTTACAGAAGTGTGTTTTTTAAAATTTTATTTGTGTGTTTGTTTTTAGTTTTGAACATTTGCTTCTATAAGATTTTGAGTTCATAATTTTCTTCCGCTTCCTCAACTCCCCCCTTTGCAAGATGGCCTGCAAACTGATATAGGTTATACGTGTACAATCTTATAAACATATTTCCACATTAGTGATGTTGTAAAGAAGTATTAGACAAAAGGGAAAAGCCATGAGAAAGAAAGAGAGAGAGAGAGAGAGAGAGAGAGAGAGAGAGAGAGAGATTGAGATTCCTTGTTCTGCTCACTTCACTCAGCATCTCAGCATCAGTTCATATAGTCTTTCCAGGTTTTTATGAAGTCTACTTGCTCATCATTCCTTTCTTTTCTTTCTTTTTCTTTCTTTCTTTTTCTTTCTTTAGGGGAAGGGCAAGGCAGTTTGGGTTAAGTGACTTGCCCAAGGTTACACGGCTAGTGTTAAGTGTCTGAATCCAGATTTGAACTCAGGTCTTCCTGACTCCAAGGCCAGTGCTCTATTCACTGCACCACCTAGCTGCCCCTATATCATCATTTCTTATGGAACAATTTAGTGAGTGTCTTCCAGAAGAAAAGATATAGGTTCAATCAAAATTCTTCTGACCTCCCATTGATGAAAATGTGTAATATTGAGACCAAAATTAGGCCTCTTTGTCTAACTTTACATTTCCATTTATTTCTATTTAACCTCTGGCCCTTTGTGACTGAGGCAAAATTCAGTTTGCTAGGCATATTAGAATAATGAAAGAACAGATTATATTGCAATATCTGTGGATAGTAAAACATTAGGAGGGGATTTGGTGAAATAGCTGATTTTTTTTTCTTGATAATTGAGACAGTCCTCCTTTATCGTTCAAGCTGTATAGACAACTGGGGCATCAGATGACAGAGATGCAGAAATATATGATTTCATATTTGAGTTCAGCAATTTACTAGCTTTGTGACTCTGAAAAGAAATTTTGACTCCTATGTTCTCATTAATTATTTCATCACCTACCTCCCAAGGTTGATGAAAGAATAAAAAGTGATATTTGTAAATCTTATCACAAACTTTAAAAGTGGTTAAGTAAATACTAGCAGATATTATAAGTTATTATTTTGCCCATAAAGTCAATAACATTTCTCCATCTCTCACTTCTCTGATGTAGCTTAATCCTAATTCTGTTCATGAGGATTTTACTGAAAAACTGCTCTTCTCATTTGGGAAATTCTTCCCCCAGAGATGGTCTCTAGAATTATGACTGAGCTTTCTAGCCTATTGAAAAAGATTTTTCTGTCAAGTGCCCTTTCACTTCATCCAATGACTTTTAAAGGCTTTTCATACTTAAGAGTGAAGTTATTTGAATAGTTGCTTGATAGAGCTGTGTTCTCACCTAGTTAAGGTGTCAGAACTAAAATGTGGTAGGGGGGTTTCAACCTATCATTCTACATAAAATTTGTAAATTTCACAGGTATCTAGTCATGCAACCTTAATACGATGGATTCAAGTGCCCTCTGGGATAGATTGGGCAAGATTAACTGCATATGAAAATATTACCATAAATAAAAAATTATTTTTACAAAAAGAAGTCTGACACAGAACTGTATAATGTAAGCCTCTCTCAGGGCTGATCAGGTTGGAGAAAATAGGACAAAAGCTGTTCTAACCCAGGAATCCTCCTTATCATCATAGCATCAATGGAATCCAATGATCTTATGGGCAGTGATTTTCTTTCTATTTTCCTGTTGCTGACAGAGATCCCCTAATTCCTTCTTGACACTTTTCTTGCCTGGCCAGAGTGGGTGGACTCAGCAGCCGACCTCAGCAAGGAAAAGCCTACCTTCTAGTTTTCTCTCATGTTAAAATCCTTAGTTCACCACACTCATCTCCTGTTGTTGCACTGGATGAGTTCTTTTTGTACCCTCCTCTCTAAGTTCTTCATTTTCTGTGGACAGAAGTGGTGTAGAAGAGAGAGTCAAAGGCCATAACATCTGTAAGAACCTTTCTCTGTCTTGATAACATATTTTTAAGTCAGAACGTTTCAATAAAAATGTTGAACTTAGTAAGAATATTTCTTTCTAATAATGATCTTAAAACTTAATTATATCAAATGTGTGTGTGTGAGAGAGAGGGAGACACAGAGAGGGAGAGAGAGAGAGAGAGATAGAGAGAGAGAGAGAGAGAAAGAGAGACAGAGGCAGAGACAGAGAGAAAGAGAGAGACAGAGAGACAGAGAGATTTGGAGGGGGGAAGAAACAGAAAAGTTTCTCATGACCTTTTTTATTTGTTTCTTTAATGACTCTATATTTGAACAACTTGTTTCTTAGTGCTTATTATAGTCAGGACAACCCATTATACACCCCTGTATAAATAGGGCACTTTGTTCCAGATATTATTTCTTAGTCATTGGCAAAATCTTGAAATCTTTTGCTCTGACTTGCTCACCACACTACACTAGCTGATGGAAATTCTGTAAATAGTTTGCTTAGTTCTGTGAAATATAATCTAAAATAATTCAGGGAACACAACAGACTTTAAAGTGGCAAATAACTCTAGGTACTTCTCAAAATACACTCCTGTGAATAATGTGCACATATATATTTTTTCACACATTTTTTTTATTTGAAAATCTCAATTGTAACCAGAAACAACATAGAGCAAAATTACCTTTTTTTTTTCTAGGTAGAAAGGTTTTCTTTTCAGATTTAGTCAAAGTCGATTCTTTTCCTTTATATATACATACATACATGCACACATGTACGTGTGTGTGTTTCTGTGTGTGTGTGTGTGTGTGTGTGTGAATCAACCTGGCTTCAAAAGCAGGATGATCAGGATCTAAGTCTTGCCTCTGATGCATACTGACTCTGTGGTCCTGGCCAAGTGACAACCTCCTCACACTCGAGGTAACTCTCTTACTGTAAGTTGCAAAAAAAGGTTTGGGTAAATTAAGCTTAATCACATGGTACTTCCCCATACAAAAGATGTCACAGGCCCAATCCTACTTCCTCATATATGGACCTTAAATGCCAGTGAAGACCCAAAACTGAACAATAGTTTACAATGAATTCAATAATGGTGTGTGTGTGTAGTCCATACATTGGTGCAACTCATCCTTACCTTGTCAATCTTCTTGGTTCTTCTCCATTTTTTTCTTTTAAATCATCCGTAGTAGAAGACATTTGTCGATGTTTTGTATGTCTGGCCATTTTTTTCTATTTAATGATTATGTGAGGAAGAAATTGTCTCTTTTTATCTCTCAGTATCATTACTAAAATTCTACCAACTTTCATATTTTTGAAATGTCCTTTATACTATTTTACATAAGCAAATTGTCACTAATATGTTGTAGCTTATTTATTCCTGATGTTTTTTCTTTATTTTCTCTGCATAGGAATGGATGGTAGGGACTAAAAATATTATTTTGCTAGTGGTAGGAATTCCCAAGATGAGGAAATGTCTTTTCCCAATGAAAATTGACAGCTTCTATGCAATTTATAAAGAGTTACATGGAGCAATAATGTAAAGCAGAAACTGGCAATACATAAGAATGTTTGTAAGTCACATTGACTTAGAAAACCATATATTACCATAATCTATGTTCTCTGTTGTAATTATTTATTTTGTTAAATATTTTCCAATTATGGGAAGGGACACATCTTCCCTAGAGCACTGAAGGGTTAAATGACTACCCCAATGTCACAAACCAGCATATACTAACTGTAAGATTTGAACACAGATCTTGTCCTCATTGATCTCTCTCCCCACTATACTGAGCAGAAAAAAACACTATATTATGTTGCCTTTTCCTGCCATGTGCAATTTTTATACTTTTGTTTCTACAGTCTTCTGTGATTCTCAATCATACAACATCAAAGACCAGTGATCTTGTCATTACCCTAATTTCTTGCCAGTGCTATAAATTAAAGATGACCCAACTATTCTGAATAGCAAATTGGAAGTATGCCCACAAGGCTATAAAACTGTGCATACCCTTTGATCCAGCAATACCACTTCTAGGTCTGTATCCTAAAGAGATCATCAAAAAGGGCAAAGGACCTATATGTACAAAAATATTTATGGCCAAAGATGTGAAGTTGAGAGAATGCTCATCAATTAGGGAATGGCTGAATAGGTTGTATTATATGAATGTAAGGAGGATACTATTGTGCTGTAAGGATTGATGAGCAAGCAGATTTCAGAAAAGACCTGGAGAGTCTTACATGAACTGATGCTGAGTAAAGAGAGTAAAACAAGGAGAACATTGTACACAGCAACAACAACATTGTGTGATGATCAGCTTTGATAGACAGCACTTCTCAGCAATACCATGCTCTAATACAGCTCCAAAAGATTCATGATGGAAGATGCTATCCACATCCAGAGAAAGTACTATGGAGTCTAAATGTAGTTTGAAACATACTATTTTCTTTCTTTAAAAAAAATTCTTTCTCATGGTTTTTCCCTTTTGTTCTTTTGATTCTTCTTTCATAACATGACTAATGTGGAAAAATATTTATTATGCTTGTACATGTACAGCCTAAATCTGATTTCTTGCCACCTTTGAGAGGGTGAGAGGAATGAGGGAGAAAAATGGAATTCAAAATCTTATAAAAATGGGGGCTGCTAGGTGGTGCAGTGAATAGATCACTGGCTCTGGAGTCAGGAGGACCTGAGTTCAAATTTGGCCTCAGACACTTGATACACTTACTAGCCGTGTGACTTAGGGCAAGCCACTTAACCCCAATTGCCCTCCAAAAAGCAAAAAACAAAACAAAACAAAAACAAAAAACAAACCCAAAATCTTATAAAAATGAACGCTAAAAATTAAAGATGAAATTAAAATCATCCAGAAACAGCAGTAGGGAGCAAAAGATGTGACAACCATGTTTCCTCACTATGTAACTCGGGTATAGTGGGAGGAAGAAGAAACAGCTGTTGGGGAAAGGATTGTAAAGAATATGGTGGTGAACTTAGGAGTAAAACTCATACCTTTCAACAATGACAGAAGAAATACAGGTACATGACCATAGGGATAAGTGAACTGGGTTGCCATAGATCTGATGAGCAACTGGGTTAATTATAATAGTGGTGAAGATTCTATAGTGGGTACTTTGTGCATGTAACATATAGACAAGAGATTGAAGGATTCAGCTAGGTAGGCAGATTGGTGTAGCATATTTTTTTTGGCAGAATTTAAAGGAGTAGCAGAGTTACTCTACAACAATATGTGGGATAGAGTTTAGCATTCTGGATTTTGGAGACATCTTTATAAAATTTCATTTCAGATAGTCTTCTGACCACCAATACAGTGTTGTATAGTTTCTGAAAAGGAAATGCTGGTGAATACCAACAACCAGATAGAACATATTTTAAATTTAATCTGTAGTATTAACATTTTATTTATTATTTTCTTGACTCAAGACAATCAACAAAAGGAAAAATCAAGTCCTAATTTTTAGTTTTTGCCAGTTTCTCACACTGAAAATTTAAGAGTTGGTTCTCATGAACTGACTCAGTCTGGCATTATGCACACTCCTAATCTCTGTCATCATAAATCCATGTAAAGCTTGAATTCTATGTTTTCTCAGCCTGTAATTATGATATGAGACTTCAAACAATCTCTTTAAGAGAAGAGGAACTGCTGAAGAGGAGATGTGCCTGAAATTTTATCCTAATTGATATCCTTGAATAAAATATCTCTGAGATTTGATCAATGCTTATCAACTATGTTCATGTTGACATCATCCAAGAAGGTTAATTGGATCATTTGTATGTGCTTGAATAGAGTTCTGCAGGTTTTGATCCATTTTTCCCCACAAAATCACATTGAAGTAGAATTATTCATCTTCTAAATGATATTATTGATAGTGGTCAAATGTTTTGTGAAAAGTACATTTATTACATCCTATTAGCTATTCCTAGGTTCATTTTGAGTTTATGCTTAATATTTCTTCTTCTGTGTAAATAAATCAGAAATAGATGTGCATTTTAAAGAATACTATAGGAACAGAAGTAAATTCTACACTGCTGTTAATGTTTTTGAATATAATAAACTCTTTTCTCAATCATGACAAGATTTTATAGTTTTGTAGAAATGGCATTGCTAATTTCTTTTAGGATGAAAAGTTTATGCTGTAATCCTTTACATTTTAATTTGTTAAAAATCAGGAAAAGTAAAATTGTACCACATCTTTAAACATTGACAAGACATAAATGATATGATGCCAATAGATGTTGGATGTTATAAATGACTTTTCATGATGTTAATGATGATTTAGCAATAATATGAACTATTTCATTAGCCTGTCTTTCTTTCTTTTTTTAAAATTAATTTGTTTATTTACTTTTAGTTTATAACATTCAGTTACACAGTCCCTTGAGTTTCAAATTTTCTCCCCCATCCTCTCCCCCTCACCCCCATCATGGTGGCATGCACGTGGATATAGGATCTATAAATACTTTCCCATTAATCCTTAGTCAGGTTGTAAAGAAGGATTATAATTGATGTAATGATTACTTGGAAAGAGGAAACAAAATGAAACAAGAAAAAAGAAACAGAGCAATTAGTTTGTTTCAATTTGCATTCAGATTCTGCAGCTCTATCTCTGGATGTAGATATCTCTTTCAATCATGAATCTTTTGGAGTTGTCTTAAAATCGTACATTGCTGAAAGGAGCACGGTCTATTGAAGTTAGTTATCACACATACATTGTGTTTGTGATTGTATACAGATTTCTCCTTGTTCTGCTCTTCTCATTCAGCATCAGTTTATATAAGTCTCTCCTTCAATCTCTTGCCTATATGCCATATACCCAAATTACCCACTATAGAATCTTTACCACTGTTATAATTAACCCAGTTTCTCATAAGATCTATGGCTACCCAGTTCATTTATCCCTATGGTCAGTTCACTACTCCATTTGGAATCACTACTTGACTTCCAATTCTTTGCCACCACAGAAAGAGCTGCTATACATAATTTTGTGCATAAGAGTCCCCCTCCCACTTCTCTGATATATGTACCTGCATTTCTTCTGCATTCAACCTCTTCTAGTGTTATATCTCAAAGAGATCAGACAAGGGGATGCCCATCAACTGGGGAATGGCTGAACAAGTTTTAGTATTCCATATTATATTCCATGTAAGCAATGAGGAGCAGATGGACTTCATATTTACCTGGAGAGGCTTATAGGAACTGATGCTAAGTGAGAAGAGGAGAACTAGGAGAAATTTGTACACAATGATAGACATAACATATGTGTGACCACCAACTTTGATAAATTGGACTCTTCTCAGCAAGGCAAGGTTATAAGACAACTCTAAAAGACTCAGGATAGAAGCAGATATCTACATTCAGAGAAACATCTAGAAAGAACAGAGTTTAAATGCAGACTGAAGCAAGCTACATGGTCTCTTTCTTTTCCATGTTTAGTTTTGTTTCCTTTTTCCCATTGTTCATTCCATCAGTTAACAACCCTTCTTTACAACCAGACTTAACTGTAATGTAAAAGTATTTGCGGATCTTATACTTGATTGCATGCCACCAATGGGGGTGGGGTAGGGTGGAGAGGGGAGAAAATTTGAAACTCAAGGGATTGTGGAACTGAATCTTATAAAGTAAAAGTAAACAAACAAATCATTATTTTATTTTAAAGGCAGTTATTCCTAGAGAGTGGCAGGGCAACGAGGAATTTCTTTGTGGGCATGGAGAGAACAAACAGACTGCAGTCTACTACCTCTATAGCCCCCTGGAACACCCCTCTCTTCAACCTGTATCTGAGCTCTTGTTGGAATCATTTCCTTTGCCTCTATTGATAGAGCATATACATTAATTTTTTTTTACCCTATTAATACCCTTCCCTAAGACATGTCTTTCTTAGTTAGGCCTGTAGCAGGTCCTGGGTTTGTTATGTTTTGGCATGTGGATTCCCAAATATTTTATAATGTCTACAGTAACTTTAAATAGGATTTCTCTTTTTATCTCTTGATGTTGGATTTTATTAGAGATATACAGCAATGCTGAGGACTTATGTGGTTTCATTTTATATCCTGCAACTTTGTCAAATTTATTAACTATCTTGACCAGTTTTTTTTACTTAATTCTCTAGGATTCTATAAGTATATCATCATATCACCTGCAAAGAGTGATAGCTAGTCTCTTCTTTACCTAATTTGATTGCTTCAATTTCATTTTCTTCTCTTATTGCTACTGCTAACATTTCTAGTACCAGATTGCATAAGAGGGATGACAGTCGACATCTTCATTTCACCCCTGATCTTATTGTAAATGCTTCCAGCTTATCCCCATTACATATAATACTTGCTGATGGTTTTAGATAGATGGTACTTCTTATTTTAAGGAAGATTCCATTTATTCCTATTCTTTCTAGTGTTTTTAATAGGAATTGGTGTTGTATTTTGTCAAAAGCCTTTTATGCATCTATTGAGATAATCATATGGTTTCTGCTAGTATTGTTATTGATGTGATCAATTATACTGATAGTTTTCCTGAAATTGAACTACCCTTGCATTTCTGGAATAAATCCTACCTGATCAAAGCATATTATTCTCATGTTAAGTTGTTGTAATGTTTTTGCTAATATTTTATTTAGAATATTTGCATCTATATTCATGAAAGAAATAAGTCTGTAATTTTCTTTCTCTGTTTTATTTCTTCCCAATTTAGGTATCAATACCATATTTGTGTCATAAAAAGAATTTAGTAGGACTCCTTCTTCTCCAATTTTCCTGAACAGTTTGTAAAGTATTGGAATCAACTGTTCTTTGAATGTTTGGTAGAATTCATTAGTAAATCCATCTGGCCCTGGAGAATTTTTCCTACAGATTGCAGTGATGGCTTGTTCAAATTCTTTTTTGTGATGGGTTTATTTAAGTAGGTTATTTCTTCTTCATCTAATCTGTGCAGTTTATAATTTTGTAAATATTCTTCCATTTCACTAAGATTGTCAAATTTACATGCATGCAATTGGGCAAAATAAATCCAAATTACTATTTTAATTTCCTTTTCATTGGAAGTAGATTCACCCTTTTCATTTTTGATACTCATAATTGAATTTTTCTTTCTTTTTTATCACATTGACTAAGTTTCCTTCTTCCTTTTTTATCATATTGACATAAGGTCTATCAATTTTATTGTTTTTTTTTTCATAATACCAGCTCTTAGTTTTATTTATTAATTCCATCATTTTATTAAATTCAATTTAATAAATCTCTCCTTTTGTTTTCATTATTTCTAATTTAGTGTTTAATTGGGGATTTTCAATTTGTTCTTTTTCTAAATATTTCAGCTGCATGCCCAATTTATTGACCTCCATTTTCTCTAATTTATTCATGTATGAGTCCAGGGATATAAAACTTCACCTAAGAACTGCTTTTGCTGCATCCCACAAGTTTTGGCATGTTATCTCATTATTGTCATTCTCTTGAATGAAGTGACTGATTGCTTCTATAATTTCTTGTTTCACCCACACATTCTTTAGGATTAAGTTATTTAGTTTCCAATTAGTTTTTGTCTATCCTTTCATGGCCCTTTATTGCATATAATTATATTGTATTATGATCTGAGAAGGATGCATTTAATATTTCTGCCTTTCTGCACTGAATTGTGAGATTTCTATGCCTTACTACATGGTCAATTTTTGTGTATGTGCCATGTACAGCCAAGGAGAAAGTATATTCCTTTTTATCCCCATTCAGTTTTCTCCAGAGGTCTACCACATCAGTCTTCTCTAAGATTTTATTTATCTCGTTGACTTCTTTCTTGTTTATTTTGAGATTAGATTTATCAAGCTCAGAGAGGGGGAGATTGAAATCTCCTGCTGGTATGGTTTTGTTATCTATTTCTTCCTCTAACTCCCTTAACTCCTTCTTTAGAAATTTGGATGCTGTACTGCTTGGTGAATAAATGTTAACTATGATATTGCTTCATTTTTGATGGTGCCTTTTAGCAGCATATAGTTTCCTCCCTTATCTCTTTTAATTAGATCTATTTTTGCTTTTGCTTTGCCAGAGATAAGTTTTGCTACCCCTGCTTTTTTTTTCTTTAGCTGAGGCATAATATATTTTACTCCAGCCTTTTACATTTACCCTGTGTGTATCCACCTGTTTCAAATGCATTTCTTGTAAACAGCATATTGTAGGATTAGGGTTTTTAATCCTTTCTGCTATCTACCTTTTTTTTTATGGGAGAGTTCATCCCATTCACATTCAGGGTTATGATTACTAGCTGTGTCTTTCCCTCCATCCTATTCTCTCCCCTGTTTATGCTTTTATTTTTTCCCTTCTCCCTTCCCCTCCTTAAGAGTTTTCTTTTTGACTGCTGCCTCCCTCAGTATTCCCTCTTTATCAGTCCCCCTCCCTTTTCCTACCCTTCCCCCTTACTTTTCTTCCCTCCCTCCTAAGTACCCTCCCTTTTTCATAGCTCCCCTCCCTCATCTTACTCTGTAATGCTGTGCACAAG
>CM053580.1:341201809-341213546 GCA_028627135.1 Pseudochirops cupreus | reverse complement strand
CAATAGGACATAGCACATGAATTAAGTCTTATACATACAAGGTATGAAGTGCTGATCTCACTTCATTCATACTTTTTGTTTCCTTTGAGATATTTCCTCCCAATGAATTGGTTTATTTGTTTATTTATTTGTTCATTTATCTATTTGTTTATTTATTTTAACTTTTATAAGGTATGCCTTTGGTAGCTTAGTTAGTATACCACTAAATCTGTAAACCAAGTTAGGTAATATTGTCTTTTTTCTTAGATTAACAGGGCCTGGACAGCTCTCCAATTATATATTTTAATCTTTATTTAAGAGGAATTTTAAAAATGTATTTGACAGGTATCAGATGTGTGTTCTTATACTGATTCCCAGATACCTTTATATATTAAAACCATTTTGAACTGATCTTCTCTTCTTATTTCTCCCTTCTAAAATTTGTTCTTACCATGTAGAAATGTTATTCCTTTCTTTAGGGTTTTTATGACTTGCCCCAGGACTGCAGCCCAGGACTGGGACACAGATCTAAGTATGGGCAAAGCAACAGAGTTTGGCCTCAGAGCCTACAGAGAAAACCCTATAATCTCCTTCTGACCAGTTATTTGATCCCCTTTCCCTCTGTGCGCTGAGAGCTCCACAAGAAGCCATACTGCTGCTGCCACTGTCACCACCATTGTGAGACCACTGTTGATTCAGTGATTTCCAAGGTCCACTCCTAGTTTGCTGGCGATGGGGATGTGCTGAAGCCTGGGATGGACCACAATTCTGTCTCACACTGGTCAGACACACCTTTCCTACTGACCTTCTAAGTTATCTTTGGCATTTTAGGATTGAGAAGTCTGGAAACTGCCACAGATGCTGGTGCTTCAGTTCCCTGATTTCAGCTCTACACTTACTATGGCCTGGTCTATGCTGGCATGGCCTTTGATGGACTGCACCTCTCCCTTAGCCTGGTACATCAGACCTTTACCCTCAACCTTCTAGGTTGTCTTAGGCTGGAAATTTGTTTCATTCTTTCTTTATGTGGGTTTGGCTGTTCTGGAATTTGTTTAGAGATATTTATACAGATATATGGAGAGATTCAGGGGAGATATGAAGTATATCCCTACCTTCACTCCACCATCTTGGTTCTGTCCCCCCAATATTTGAAATTTTCTTAGAAAAGATACTGGAAGGGTTTGCCATTTCCTGTCTGGTGTTTTTTACAGATGAGGAAACTGACGAAAATAAAAGAGTTGCCCATGATCAGAACGTTAGTAAGTGAAGCCAGATTTGAACTCAGGTCTTCTTGACTCCAGACCATGTGCTCCAGATCTTTATCCACTGTGTTACCTTGTGCTTGTCAATTTTAAACTGTTTCCCTTTTTTCTTTTAATTGCTTTTACTCACTCATCATTATAATTAGATGAGTAAAATATTTATCAGTTCTGTTACCCAAAAATCAACTTTTAATTTTGTTTTGTCAATATGAAAATAAATATTTTAGTATTCTTATTATCCAATTTATCACTTTCTCTTCTTTTTCTTATTCTTATTATCTTATTATTATATGTTAAATACCCCTTTGATATGCCATGGTATGAAATACACAAAACTATTAAGTTAAAAATTAAAGTCGTCAGATGTGGTTGAAATTTATTAATTTGCCTATCCTGAATTTTATTAAGATATGGAATCAGAAATCACTTTGAAGACACTTGTCTACCTCAAATAGTGGAAGACTTGTAACTATTTTAGAAATGTTTTGGAAGGTCTCTGAAGTTTTGTTTGCTTATTTAAAATGTGTGTGTGAACATGTGGATTGATGTGGGTGTTAGGTTTCTTCAAGTAGAGTGATCTGACCTTTCCTTTCTTTGTAATAAGTACAGGGCTTTTCAGACAACAATCCATGTAAAATGAGGAGATTTAGTGAGTTTTAAATGAAACACATTCACTCACCCTGTCCACATTATCCTGATTCTGCCGCTACTGTATTTTTTTAGGGGGAAAGGGAAATCTTAACATCATTGGGTTTCAGTTTCTTATCTCGAAAATGAAGGGATGGGTTGGAAGGGTAGATGACCTTTGCAATGTCTTTTAGTTGCAAAAAATGATACTGTGACCCTAGAATTATAAATGTGGAAATATAATACCTTTATGCATCATGTATCAACTATGTGCCAGGTACTATGCTAAGTGCAAGGGATTTAAAAAAAAGACAGCTTCTGTTCTGAAAGAGCTTACAATCCAATGGTGAAAAAAATACAAACATATACAAGATAAATAGGAAATAAACTAAGACATTTGAATTAACAGAGATTATGGAAGGTTTCCTGTAGAAGATGGAATTTTAGTTGATACTTGAAGAAAGTCAAGGAGGTCATCAGTCTGAGAAAAGGAGAGAATCATTCCAGTCATGAAGGCCAGGCAGAGAGAATGCCCAGAGTGTAAAAATGGAGTATCTTGTTTGTCTAATAACTAGGAGTTCAGTGTCAGTGGATAGAAAAATTCATAGTGGAGAAGAAAATGTGATAAGACTTTAAAGGCAGTAGGAGGAGGCTAGGTGACAAAAATGCCCAACAGAGCATTTTGCACTTGGTCCTGGAATCAATGGGAAGCCACTGGCATTTATTGAGAAGGGACACTACATTTCATTAAAAACATTTTAGTGAGTGAATGGAGGAAGGAATGAAGTGGGGAGAGGCTTGAGGCAGGCAGACCCACTAGAAGGGTATTGAGACAATATAGGCATGAGCTAATGAGGGCCTCTAATAGAGTGCTGGCATTGTCAGTCCATGATTGACTCTGGTAGCAAGGGTCTACGATCCCTAATATTTAAGTAACTATCGAGAGTATGAGTTGGATTAATTCATTCATTGAACGAGCAATTTAAGAGATAATACTTTGCATTAGTCACTGTACTGAGTCAGAAATGTTCCTTTTTCCTCTTTGCATGAAAAAAGAGTAGAAAATTGTTATTATTGAATCCCCAGTAATTAGTGGACTTCAAGTCTTTTAGACTTTGAGATGAAGAAAATGTTTCATAATTTATTTTTTCTTTGGTTAAAGTACACAAGACTTTATGAATGTATATTTCTTGCTTCTTATAACATTTTCAAAATGTCTTTTAAAAAGGATAACATTGCATTTATACCCTTTCCCCTTCCAGAGGGGAATTAGATTTTCATTAAAAAAAAATTAAATTGACAATTTATCATGTATTCAGGAATCCCTTAGATTTCTGTAATTCTAACTTGAAAAACATGTATACCTTAAGTTAGGCTTCTTCATCTATTGGATAGAAAAGTATCTTTGCACTCAATATTATTTATTTTTCCCTCACATCCAATTAGAAACAGAAAATTGAAAGAACTGTGACCTTATCCTTAGGTATTAACAAGCAGATAGTGGACTCTCACCTTGCAGAAATAATAAAAGTCAACATTTCCCAACATATGGGCAAGCAGATGGATATTTATTTTGATCCCAGCAGAATCAAGAAAAAAAATATCTTAAACACCATTTACTAAAATTTGTAGTAGCGAAGCATCTGTAATTTTGTGATGTTAAAAGGTTAGAATGTAAAACAACTGAGTAACTAAGATTAATTGTGTGTGATATTTGAGTTAGGAGAGTGCCTGGTATATAATTAGTCAGAGGAGGTATTTACACTATTAATGGGAAATATACAAAAATTTATGACATACCTTAAGAGATCATATCTTTTAATGAACTTAGGTCACTTGTAACAGAAAAGAAAGTAAACTTTGTTCACAATATCCATGGCCTTCATTCCTAGACCTCATTTTCAAAACCTCGTTTTTTATTCTTCTTTCCTGATCTGATATGTGTGTAGCTTAGACACCAACAAGAACTAGGGAGAATGCCTGAGAGGATGGGCACAAGAGACAATGCTGATTCAATATCTTCTTTTTTCCTCTGTTTTAAGCTATGACTTGTTGTGTTTTTACATTTTTGGGGAAAGCACAGGTAGAGAGGTGACAGATATTCATACATAATGTGCGTTCTGACTCTACTAACCCCCAGAGGGATAGGAATAAGATTCCACAGTTTTATGACAGCTCGCATAGCTGGAACAGAGGAGAGGTTTGATGGAATTTTTTTGAGCTGTGAGGGCTTAAGGGCAGAGAAAATTACTGCTAAGAAAATGTTGAAAACCCCTATATTTTTGGAAGGGAGCATATGCTACACATTTATATCATTCTCTTTGAAAATTGAAATTTTGAAAGATCTCATTATTAAGGCTATGCTAGCAATGGAGTTCTCCCTGCATCATTTTCAGAAACTAAGGAAAAGAAAAAAAAAAGCTATGGATTGCCCTCTTCTTTCAACTGGAAAATAGAATCAATAAACCTTACTCTACTGGGGAAAGGGCATGTAAGACAGTAGGAGAAGGCAATGTACCACTAAAGCCCATGACAAATTGTGGTTATTTCAGCAATGTATTGTGGCTCTGCACCTATAACAAGAAAACTGTCAATGTCAGTAGTACAATATATCATTAGATTTCATAGCATCTCTATAAAGAATATAAATATTCATAGGTAAACTATGCCTTGTACATTGCACAGCAAAATAGTGCATATTGATGGTGCATGGGAAAAATTGTGAACATTTATGGACCATTGAATTTTGTGAGGAAACAAAAGCAATTAATGCATATTTCACATGAGGGAAATATGAATTGTGTCTGCATTGAATGCTCTATTAAGAAGAAACATTTCTTTCCTGCCCAAATATTTTCTTCCAAATTAATCAATTTTTTTTTTCAAAATGATTTTTGCTTGTGATGGTCTTTTAGACTTTATTTTTAATCTAGGAAAAATGATACCATTTGGACAATCAAAGTGATATTTTCTGCATAAAAGGCAGTTATTATTTTTGATTCTTAGAGTGAGCACTTTTAGTATGATTTTACATACTATAATGTACATTTTAAACTTGCTTGTCACCTAATTCACTAGCCTAACAGGTCAAAGTGTTACTGCTTTTGAAAGACTGTTACAGTTCATGTTTTTTTCCCCCCATACCTGTTAAGAAGCTCTTCCTTCTTTCCTTTCCTCCCTTCTTTCCTTCCTTCTTTCCTTCCTTCCTTCCTTTTTCCTTCCTTCTCTCCTTCCTTCCTTCTTTCCTTCCTTTCTTCCTTCCTTCCTTCTTTCCTTCCTTTCTTCCTTCCTTCCTTCTTTCCTTCCTTTTTCCTTCCTTCTCTCCTTCCTTCCTTCTTTCCTTTCTTCCTTCTTTCCTTCCTTCCTTCTTTCCTTCCTTCCTTCCTTCCTTCCTTCCTTCCTTCCTTCCTTCCTTTCTTCTTTCTTTCCTTCCTTATTGCCTTCTATCATTCCTTCCTTTTTCCTATATTAGAAGAAGGCACCATGGAAACTGAATTTTCTAGCAAAGATATGAAAATCTAAAGTGAATTTGTCACATATAAGACATACTGCTTAAGTGGAAAGAATGATAACTTCATTTCAGAGGCAATCATTTATTTCTCTTTGTTCAGTACAGATGCTCTAGAATTTTAATAGCATCATCCTCTGAAGTCACATTAATATACCGTAAAGATCTTCTTCTTCTTCTTTGACTCTTATTGTTTATGACCTGTTGCCTTTAAAATGTATTCTTTTAATGCAGATGTCACTTATGACTTGTAATATTTACTTTCTGGGCAAAGGTATTGCTTCAAAAGTCAGTCTAAAGCATACTATAAATTATAGTGCCAATTTTAATTAATATTATGTAGACAATAAACTGCACTGAAGACGGCCACTCAATTAATGTGCCTTTGATTACACTATAAAAAAAAGGAACTACAAAAAAGGTGGCCAGTCTACACACTCTGAGACCCTTTCTGGCAGGCCTACTAAATCATTGTCATTTAAGGATATAATTAGCCTATCTCATTAGCTAATGAAGGTAATTACCATTAAATTTCTTTCCCAATTTATGATTTCCTCCTTTATCACAACTCAACAACCCAATCATTTCAGAGCAATAGCAAAATTAGCTCACAAATGACCCTTGCATTAATGACTGAACAGCACCTTGTAACAAGGAGCAAAGGGTTATTTATTCATTAAAGAACTAATTATATTATGCAGTGGAGATGTGTTGGTGATGACTCTCACAGCAATTTAGCCAAAATGTTCTGTGTTAAGTATTCAGCATTATCACTGTCCTGAAACAGGAATAATATTTACTCCAGTATAAAACCCCAGGAGCACAAGCATAGTTTCTCATTGATATTCTGCTTGGAAGTATATAGTGATAGCTGTGTTACGAATTAAAAGTATTAATATTAAAGATGATCTAATTTCAGATTTTAATTTGGGCATCTATGTGTTTTGTAGTAGAAGTTTGATAAGTTAAGGATTTTTTTTTTCTTCCATCATACTTCAATATGAATTTAATGCTATATTTTCTAAGAGATATCATTTATCTGAGACATTTGCTGTTATGGATTTCCCTACTTTTAAGAATACACATACATACTTATAGCCACACATATGTGTATGCATATATTTATACACATAGATGTGGGTGTATTAATCTCTCAATATAATATTTCTAAAAATTAAATTTTGATTAACATTATTTCAAGACACCTCAATTTGCAGAGGAATCTAAAGATATTAGAATTTTGAGCTTGAAGAGAACCAAAAAATCATTGAGCAGAATACCTTCATTTTGCAGATGAGGAAACTGAGCGCTAAAGGTAGAATAAGCCATCAAAACCATAAGGAGCATTAAATGACAACTCAAGATTTGAACCCCGATCTCTATATAATGCAAAGCGTTTTCTACTCATCCACCAATACATAAAAACATGGCCAAATTTATAAAAGGTCCATTTACACAAGGAAGCATGTTGTAAAAATGTTTCTCTGTATTAAATTTTCTCAAAGGAACACAACAATGAGATAAGTTTAATAATAAGTATGCAGTATAAATCTTAAATTGGTGGGGAACCTGTGAACTCAAGGTCATATGCGACCTTCTAGGTCCTTGTTTGCAGCCTTTTTTTTTTTTGCATTTATATTAAGCATATTTTTGTATTACTCATGTTGTAAAGAAGAATTAGAACCAATGAGAGGAACCATTAGAAATAAGAAACAAAACACACAAAGAGAGAGTGAATAGGATGCTTCAATGTGCATTCAGACTCCATAATTCTTTTTTCTAGATGTGTATAGCATTTTCCCTCATGAGTCTTTTGGAGCTGTCTTATACTTGCATTGCTGAGAAGAGCTAAGTCTATCAAAGTTAGTCATCACACTATGTAGCTGTTACTGTGTACAATGTTCTGGCTAGACTGACTTCACTCGCCATCAGTTTATATAAGTCCAGGTTTCTCTTAAGTCTTCCTGTTCATCATTTCTTATAGAAAAATAGTTTTCCATTACTTTCTTATACCAGAACTTGTTCAGACATTCCTCAAGCAATGAATATCCCCTCAAATTCCAATTCTTTTCCACTACAGAAAGAGCTTCTATAAACACTTTTGTACATGTGTGTCTTTTCCCAATTTTTAGGATCTCTTTACAATACAGACCTAGAAGTGGTATTGCTGAGTCAAAGAATATCTACAGTTTTATAGAACTTTGGGCATAGTTCCAAATAGCTCTTCAGAATGATTAGATCAGTTCAGAACTCCACTAACAATGCATTAGTACCACAATTTTCCCACATCTTCTCCAACATTTATCATTTTCCTGTTTCGTTATATTATCCAATATGATAGGTATGATGTGGTATCTCAGAGTTATTTTGATTTTCATTTCTATAATTGATAGTAATTTAGAGCATTGTTAATAAGACTATAGGTAGCTTTAATTTCTTCATCTGAAAAACTGCCTATTCATATCATTTGACCATTTATTAATTGAGGAGTAACTTGTATTATTTTACATTTGACTTAGTACTCTGTTTTTTAGAATCTATATTTTAGAAATGAGGCCTTTATCAGAGACATTAGCTACTAAAATTGTTTCCCAGCTTTATGCTTTTCTTCTTGGTTGCATTGGCTTTGTTGGTGCAAAAATCTCTTAATTGAATGTAATTCCAATCATCCATTTTGCATTTCATAATGTTCTCTATCTCTTGCTTTGTCATAAATTCTTCCCTTCTCCATAGATCAAACAGGTAAACTATTTCTTGCTCTCCTAGCTTGCTTATAGTATCAACCTTCATATATAAATCATGTATCCATTTTAACTTTTTCTTAGTGTGTGGTGTAAGTTGATGGTCTATGCCTAGTTTCTGCCATATATTTTCCATTTTCCCAGCAGTTTTTGTTAATTGGTGAGTTGGGTTCATCTAACAGCAGGTTACTATAGTCATTGAGAGTTGTGTCTTGGGTATCTAAGCCATTCCCTTATCCACCACACTATTTCTTAGCCAATACCAAGTAGTTTTGATGATTGCTGCTTTATAACACAATTTAAGATCTGGTATGGCTAGACCACATTTCCTTGCATTTTTTTCATTAATTCCCTTGATATTATGGAATTTTGTTCTGACAGATGATTTTTGCTGTTATTTCATCTAGCTCTATAAAATAACTTTTGGTAGTTTGATTGATATGGAACTGAGTAAATAAATAAATTTTGGTAGAATTGTTATTTTTATTGTATTAGCTTGGCCTACACATGAACAACTGATATTTTCCCAATTATTTTGCTCTGATTTTATTTGTGTGGAAAAAAAACCAAAACATTCAATTATTTTTTTTAATTAGATGCATTTGTCTGCTGGAAAGAACTCTTGCATATGGATAAATAGATACATTTAATAATGAAAACTTGTCATTCCCATTGCTTCAAATTAAAATAATACCTTTTTAATCTAATGTATCAAATTTTATCTACTATATCATTCTCTTTATGTAGCTTAATTGTAATTATATCCAGGCCAATCATTTCATAAGATAAAGTATTCAGAATTTTCACTTTCTAAACTCACTACACATAAACATATCTGGATACTTTCCCCCCCTTTGCATTGTTGCAAAGAACAGGCACTTCTTTAGACTCCTGCATTGTCCAATCATGAAGACATGAAGAAAGGGAAATCAATGTTACCAGTTGTATTGAGACTAAATACATTTTCATAAACACTCATTGATAGTTATTGATAACTGACTCATCATGGTATCTAATCTCTTCTTCAACCATCATATATTACTCCCACTAAAGCCCAGGATCCCTGGCTTTCACTTTAATACCCATCTCCTTATTCCTTTCAGATGTATGAAAGCCTTACTAGTTACCCATGCTTTTTTATTATTTGCAGAGTATTCTAATTCCCCTGGGCTCTTGTTTCTTATTCCTGGTTCTTGGGATCCTACAACCTCCATATTCCAGGACAAATTCTCCACAACCTTTCTGATTATCTCATCGCCTTTACCCTTGTGGTCCCATCTTTTCCCCTATAAGCATACAACCCAATTGATTTACTTTTAGAAGAATTCTCTATTTCTGTCTCTAATTTCTGATTTCATTTAAATTGCAGATCAACTGTTGTCATGCTATGATTGTTTGAACATGAGTTAGGTCCCTTGAGTTTCCTAACTGGAATTTTAGCATGTGACAGGAACAGAAATGAAAATGTATCAATGCTATCAAATTCATTTTTTAGAATCAGTAATTTTTTTTATTTCTAGCCCAGGGGAATTAGAATGCCTTGAGTGAATTGTTTATGCTCATTTTCATTTCTCATTTTCCTTATTTGTACTATGACAAGGTTTGATACAGTGGCCTGTAAAGTCCTGTAAAATGGGATAAGAAAGGGAAGGAAGAAGAAAGGAGAAGCATCTGTGTGATGCATTCAAATAACAGAAAGTATTAATTTAAAGAAAGGAAGGAAGAAAGCATGGCATGATGTGTAGAGATGCAACGTTGAAATCATGAATATCTGTGTTCAAATATTGCCTTTCCCAGTTTCTGTTTGCATCACCCTAGGCAAGTACTTATCACTGCTCTGGGTAACTCTCTATGATTGCCAGTTGCAAAAGAGTTTCCAATCTGTATTTAATAGAAGGATTTTCCTCATTGGGTATGCCCTATTACTGTGGAAACCGATCTTTTAAAAAAAAAAGACAATATAACTTGTGGCTGGTCTCTACTTGATAAATAAGTCTTTAAAGTTCCTTTTATTCCTCTTCTATTTTCTGTGAATTCTGTGTTCTCATTGATATTATTATTCTCTCCAGTGGTACAATTTACAACCAATTTCTGCACTCTCCTCCAGTGTTATTCTGATCCATATTCTCTGGCAAATTTTTCATGGGAGTCCTATGTACTATAACACATAGAAGTCTTCCTCTATTAACATTTCAAAGATAGCAACAAAACATGCAGATGATACATTTGTTATCCTATGCTCTCACTGCATAAAAAGAACATTTCTTTTTCCTTTGTACATTTATTTGGTAATATAATTTATGCCAATTCTTCTGCACAGTTTTCTTTGGTAATATGTTGAAACATACTCCAATTCATCACATGTTTTCCCATTGTCCTTTGAGTGAATGTTGATTTAATTCTTAAATAATATGTTTTCCAAACAACACAGCATACCATAACATTACAAATAATCAACATAATCCAAAAGAATACCGATATTGAAAAAAATGGACTTTTTTGGGAAAATTTTATGATCTTTAAAACCAACCTGCATTTCCTGAAAATAATCAACCCTCTCTTCTTCAATTATTAGCTCAACTCAATTTCTGTAATATTTCTCCAAGACACATGATATGATAGATCCATTTATTGGACTGCCCATTTGACTCCATAGCATATTCTAGCAGAGGTTCTCAAAGTTAGTGATACCACACTGTGGGGGATAATGGAATGATATAGAAGTATAGTAGTAGCCTTAGATACAATTGGGAGTCATTGAATAAAAATTAGGGGGAAGCATAGAGAAAGAAAAGAAAAAAAGGAAATTAAAAAAAAAACAACATTGGTGCATGTTTCATCTGTTGCGTAATAGATTTTCCAAAACACTGTTTTCCAAATACGCACACAAAATGCCATTTAAAACCTATCAGTTAAGACCTATCGACAGGTTTTAACAAGGAAGTGTTGGCAGGTGAACATATTGTGCTTTGTCAGGAAGTCCAGCATGTATTGACAGGAATGTATGCATGTAATGACTTGTTTACAATATGATACCATACGGTTCTATAACATGATATTGAATCATCAACATTTCAATGTGGAGAAAAACACCATACATTTACAATAAATTATTAAATTTAAGTTGCATGATTTAAACATATATATATATATGTATATATATATATATATATATATATATATATTTGAAATGACACAATTAAAAAAATCATTAAATGGTTAAAGAAAGTTAGATGTCTAAGGTGGGGTGGTGCTGAATAATTTTTTAAAGGGGCCAGTAGGCCAAATAAGTCTGAGAACCTCTGTTCTAGAGTTTCGGCAATGGACAGTTTTCACCTATTTCTCTTCCTGAGTGAATAGTTAGACCAAACTCATTTAGGTGATTTTCACTCTCATTCAGGAGGCTCTGGAATGCTTCTGAGCATGAGGCAATCAGCATGATGCCCTATATAAACAGTAAAACTGGAGGACTTTATCATCTATATGGAATGATTCTTCTATTTTTATTTTGCATTGCATGTTCTCCATAGCAGAAACAGACACTTTGGGTGGGCACCCATCCCACTGTTTATGTCTACTATGCTATTTGTGTCTATTATTTATTAGTAATTTATGCTATT
>CM053580.1:341182837-341201709 GCA_028627135.1 Pseudochirops cupreus | reverse complement strand
ATATATATATATATATATATATATATACACATATACATATACATATGTAATTTCAGGATAATATCACTCAAAAATATATTCTCATACTTTTATCTGTTATTGTCTCAGGCAAATTGTTCTCTTAAATATCAAATACTAATGAGAGGTATATGGACCAGTACTTATTACCATTTTCAGAATTACCTGTTTCTTGGTGTTGATAATGATCATAACTTTCCCATTCATTCATTTCTTTTTACAGTATAAATTCCTGAAAATTCTCAGAATTGTGCCTCTTCTACTACACTTCTTCTCTGTATATTTTTGTTTTCCTTTTTTTGTTATTCCTATTTTTGTTAACTTTAGCGATATTTCAACTTTTTCTGTTGCACATTAGTGACTGAAAATCTGATGATTTCACTCTCATTGATGGATATGACAGTTTGCTACAGTAATATTTACAGAAATTTTCCATTATTCAGCTTGCCTGTCTTCCAGTTTCATGCTTTATATACTTATTTATTTATTCATTCATTCATTCATTTATTGATTGCTTGCTTGATTGATTGATTCATTCATTTATTGATTCATTCATTCATTCATTTATTTGTTCATTTATTTATTTGTTTGTTTATTCATTTATTTATTGGTCTGGTTTAAGTTAGTCTTGTAAAACTTTTTGTAAATTCTTTCTTTATGAATTTTACTTTCTAGAAAATGCTACTTATGGGGCAGCTAGGTGGCACAGTGAATAGAGCACTGGCCCTGAAGTCAGGAGGACCTGAGTTCAAATCCAGCCTCAGACACTTAACATTTAATTGCCGTGTGACCTTGGCCAAACCACTTAACTCCAATTGCCCTGCCTTCCCCCTCAAAAAAAGCAAAAAAAAGAAAAATGCTGCTCATGATGTTATGCATTAGTCTTTCAAAAAGATTTTGCCAAAAAGTTAATATGGTATCCTAGTGTTGCTTAGCTACCATGTCTTTCATTATCAAGGAGATCAAAAGTTGGCTAGCTGACAAAATTTCTAGTTTCTTTTGGTTTTCTCCTTGTACCAATTATTTTAAATCCTTTAATTAGTCTTAGTCATAATGACAATAATCTATTCTGTGTTGATGTGTCTTCTTTTATTTATTTCTCATTTTTTGTTATTCACATTTTATTTAAATAGGTCAGATTAAGTTATTTTAATTGCACACCAAATCTTTACATTTCTATTTCTTTTTATAATTTGATCCTGATTTTAACCTTTGGTCTAACATGTGACTAGCCTTTCTCAGAAGTGGAGAAACTGTGGCCTCAAGGCTACCTGTGGCCCTCTAGGTCCTCAAGTACAGTCCTTTCACTGAATCCAAACTTCACAGAACAAATCCCCTTAATAAAAGAATTTGTTCTGCAAAATTGGAACTCAGTCAAAAGGCTACAGCCAAGAACCTAGAAGGCCACATGTGGCTGTAAGCCTGCAGGTTCCCAACTTCTGGTCTACTTTATACTCAGATAGTGATTTTTCCTTCTCTTGTATCAGTAAAAACAAATAAACAAACATACAACTATTTCATGTATTTTAAGATAAATTCTGTTTTTCCACTTTCTGAGTGTATTTCCTTCTTACTTGCCAAAAGAAAATATCAATTTTATTGGATAAAGTTAATAAAACATTTAAGCCCTTACTATTTGTCAAATAGTTTTCTAAAGGTTGGAGACATGGAAAGAGGAAAACAAAAAAGTTCTAATTCTCAATGTGTTCACATTTAATATATCACTTGAACGGGAGATAGCAACTGGGGTGGGGGCACCTATGTAGGGTCAAGGTAGCTGGTATAGATAGTTATTTGGTAGGGAAGTGAGCATTATGACTGTGATATCAAATGATACAGCAATTGCAGATATTAAAGTATGTTAATTTCATTGAGAGGGTCTGACCTTACCAGAGCTGCAATTAGGGTAGGGAGAGCAAAAGGAGGCTCTAGTGTACATTTTTTAAGTAGATAGAAAGAGCTAGGCTAATCATAAAGGTAGAAGAAATTATGTTAAAATTATGTTAAATTATGTTAAAATATGGAACTAGTATTCTATGTAACTTCTTTTTCCTAGAAGCAACTATCCAGATAATCTGTTCTTATCTACTCCCTACCCCTCATTTGGGAACTTTCTGCTTGGAAAAAGAGGAGAAAGTATCTTAAGGTCCCTCTATGTTGAACCCCCCCCCCCCCATCTGGTCTCAACCTGAAGTCCCTTTCAAATACTCTTAAGTATTCAGTCTATTTGCCTCATGTGTTTCAAATACTCATTTTGTCTCTAGAATTACTCTACTATCTTATACTGTGCAGTAGAGGTTAGTGTTTGGTTTGGTGTGATCTTCTGTGCAAATGTTTATCAAGACTATTGAAAAATTAGAAACTCAAGTATCTAATGATATAATATTTTTCATATTTTTGAACATGAAATACACTTAAAGCAACTTGATCATCTAGAAATCCATATTTGATTAAAATGCATTTGGTTACTTCAAATCATTTTCCATATAAATCATGATATTTTCATAACAAATCTATGAAAAAATAATTCTACTACTGTTGAAGGGCAGGTGTGAGCTATTTGGGTTTAATGGATACACAAACATGGCACTTGTCTCTTTTTTGTTGCCTCACAGAAGACATGGTCTATATTGGATCAAATTTCCTATGGCTATTCCAGACTCTTCAAGGTAATACCTGCTCTAATCCTTTGCTTTAAATATTTAAAGAATTTATATAATCTCTGCACCTTGGGGATTGGATAGATTTCTATTTCAAAGAGCAGTGAGACTTTTGCATTCAGCATCCATGGCCTTGATTTTGTTAGGGCAAAAGTAATAACTTAGAATGCTATATTTGATTATTTTTTTCTTTTACATATTTTAGAATGTTTTAGTGATGCATGTCATTAATTGCTATCTTCAGTTCTTCCTAACCAGTCAGAGAATAGAATATTATGCTCGCCCCTTTCTACTTAGTGAAATATAATTATTTTAGTGGTACTTAAGTGTAGTGTTAAGTGTACACTAATTTTCTTCTGTTACATTTCCCTAACTGTGATGCTGATTTTCTTTAATGCTCATTGGTGTATGCAGGTGTCTCCAAAAGCAAACATACAATATTCTTCCACTGAGTGACAAAGGAACTTGAATATACATTTGCTTTGCTGTACATGAGCAGATAGTATAGAACAGTACCAAACATAGCAACATTAACAATATTTGCTATTTCTGAAAAGTAATTGTTTTTATTCAAAATTCAGGTTAGCACCAAATACCATAGCTCCACTCTAAAACTCCCAGGGAGTACTTTAGGAATTCTAGTCATCGATTTCTGAAAGTCGTATGTTGATGGCTTATTAATGAGAAACTGGTGTGCTGTAACATGGATTGAATCATTTTGAAGTTGCAGCAACTGTGTGTTGGAATGTGTATTTGCTCATGGGGAAAATGATTAGTCACAACTGAAATTACTTGAATCTACTAAAAAAAAAACCCAAGATATCACTTGAATACTCTTTTCATCAGTGTTTTATCTGGCAACTATCTAGTAAATTGTTTTATTATTAATTGAGTTGAACATTAATTATGAGCTAGTATAATATATATATATATATATTTTGTTATCTTCCCAAACTGTGAAACATGATTTCAATAATGAAAGGATGAGACAGAGAGACAGACAGACACAGAGAGTCAGAGATACAGGGATAGAAAGATAGACCTATCTCAAAATTCTAGGAGGTACCATGATATAGATAAAAGACTATGGATCATAGATTAGGAAGAAATGAGTTTGAATCCATTTTAGAACCTTATTATTAGCTGCGTGGCCATGGGTACATCATTTTGATGTTCTGCACCTCAGTTTTCTCATGTGTGGAAAATGAATTTTCATTCTTTACCTCACAAAATTTTTGCTGACTCAGGTGTTTTCAGTAATTGAGAAGCTTGAAGAGGTGACAGGGTAAGTGCTTTGTTCATCTGTATGTATCTGTTGAAGACCACCTACCAAGCTATAGAGAACTTGTGGTTTGCCTTAGTGGAGGAAACATTGATACCATTGAAATTACAGGTTCTTTTGTTTTGCAGTTACTATGATTATCATCTTCATTTTTATTGTCCAGCAAGGATTGCTTGAGCAGCAGAAACCATTTGCACAGGAATCTCTCCATGAGTTCCACCAATGGACCAATTGCTAATCATGTTTAGGACACTTCCTTACTAGACATTTTCTAGGCAAATTATTTAATTATAAGTACTGAGAGATAGTGCCTCATAGATCTATGATACACTGACTGTGATGGCATAGGAATAACATTATGATTCCTTCATTTTATTCTACCCCTTTCACACTTCTGCCACTTAATTGTCTACCCTGGAAAGGAGTTCATTGCAACTATTGATATCTGCTGGCATCCTGCTCTCTATACTCTTCCTCTCTATCCATTACTAAGGAACAATTTCCAATTAAAATATAATTGTAATTGAAACAGTGCAATGCATTTTTTTTCTGACTTGCAACTTTTCATTTAAATCTATTACCTACCAAATTGAAAAAAGACAGATAAGTTGAATACTTTTGGTTGTATGTGTTTCCATCAAAATGTAAATTTACCAATGTGTATTCTTATGTCCTTTAAAACTATATAAAAGTATTATTTTTATACTTACTGCCTTACCATTTTATACTCCATATTCTTTCATCTGACCCTCAGTTTTCCTGTTATAAAATAGTGAGATAAGTATGCCAATAGTTGAATTCTCAAATTAGATCACTTAAAATTGTTTCATCTTTTAGTGTTGTGGCATATATGAGTCTTATATGAGACTGTTAGCTTCCCAAGGTCAGGAACTATCTTATTAATAAGAGAAGGAACACTGAATTTGGAGTCAGTAGTTCTGATTTGAAATGTAAGGCTGCTATATATTAATTATTATATTTATGTTGTTGTAGACATATTAGTGTTGGAGGACTTCATATATATGGGCCTTGGGTTGCCAATCCATAAAAAAGAAGTTTGGATTAAATGATCTTTAAAATATCATTCGTCTCTAAATCATTTAACCTTTGATCCAGTGGAAAGTATTAACATTAAAGGATTAGCATGATTAGACTTATAATTAGGAAGATGAACCTGCCACAGCCCTAACTAAGAAAGACATGTATCAGGAAAGGGTATTAATAGGGTACAAAAATTTAATGTATATTCTCTATGAATAGAAGCAAAGAAAATGTTTCCAACAAGAGCTCAGATACAGGTTGAAGAGAGAAGTGTTCCAGGGGGCTATGGAGGTAGTAGACTGCAGTCTGTTTGTTCTCTCCATCCCCACAAAGAAATTACCTCATTTCCCTGCCACTCTCTAGGAAGAACTGACTTTAAAAAAAAATATTGATTTGTTTGTTTACTTTTAGTTTACAAGACTCAGTTCAACAATCCTTTGAGTTTCCAATTTTCTCCCCTTCTCCTCCCCTGCCCCTCACCATGAAGGCATACAATCAAATATAGGATCTGCAAATATTTTCCCATTAGACTTTAGTCTGGTTGTAAAGAAGGGTTTTAACTGATGGAATAAACAATGGGAAAGAAGAAACAAAAACAAACATGGAAAAGAAAGAAAGCATGTAGTTTGCTTCAGTCTTTATCGAAACTCTGTTCTTTCTAGATGTTTCTCTGAATGTGGACATCTCCTTCCATCCTGAGTCTTTTAGAGTTGTCTTATAACCTTGCATTGCTGAGAAGGGTCCAGTTCATCAAAGTTGGTCATCACATGTACATTGTGTCTGTCACTGTGGACAAATTTCTCCTGGTTCTGTACTTCTCACTTAGCATCAGTTTCTATAAGCCTCTCCAGGTAAATATGAAGTCCATCTGCTCCTCATTTCTTATAGGAAAATAGTGTTCCATTACATTCATATGCCATAACTTGTTTATCCATTCCCCAACTGATGGACATCCCCTTAATTTCCAATTCTTTGCCAACACAAAGAGACCTACAATAAATATTTTTGTACATATGGGTCTTCCTCCCACTTCTGTGATCACTTTGGGATAGAAACCTAGAAGTGGTATTACTGGGATAAAGGGTATGCAATTATTTATACTCCTTTGGGCATAGTTCTAGATTGCTCTCTAGAATGGTTGAATCAGTTCACAAGTCCACCAACAATGAATTAGTGTTCCAATTTTTCCACATACTTTCTAGCATTTCTCATCTTCCTGTTTTGTCATCTTAGTCAATCTCACGGTAAAATGTGCTACTGCAGAGCTGTTTTGATTTGCATTTATCAAATCAATGCTTATTTAGAGCCCTTTTTCATATACTTGTAGATATCTTTAATTTCTGCCTCAGAAAATTGCGTGTTCGTATCTTTTGACCATTTGTCAATTGGGGAATGACTTGTATTCTTATAGATTTGACTCAATTCCCTTTGTATTTTAGATATGAGGCCTTTATCAGAGACACTGGTTGTAAAAATTCTTTCCCAATTTCCCACTTCCCTCTTAATCTTGGTTACATTGGCTTTGTTTGTGCAGAAATTTTTCAATTTAATATAATCGAGATTATCCATTTTGCATTTTATAATGCTCTCTAACTCTTGTTTAGTAATAAGAGGGAGCAGATTCTACGTGTGAAGTGAGGATCACTTGTGGAGAGGAGGCTATATTGTCTAATCTCTCAGACATAAATAATAGTAATCTCTATCCTCTTCTCTTTCTTACCCTTCTGCAAAGGAGGTTTTCATTTCTGTCAAATGAGGAAGCAGTAAGTTGGAGGTGGTTTTTTTTGTTCAATATTTCCTTTTCCAAACTCTTGACTCTACTTTTCATGATTTTCTAGCAGCATTGCCATTTATTTTCCATAGTTTTTCCTATACCTTTCTCATTTGAGATTTAACATCATTTTTGGCTTCTTTTAGGAATTTTTTGGGGGTCTTGAGACCAATTCACATTTTTCTTTGAGGTTTTGGACATTGCCACTTTGATTTTTTTGTTTTTTGATCTTATGATTTTGTCTTTTGATCTTTCTTGTCACCATAGTAACTTTCTTTGGCCAACTATGTTTGTTGTTGTTCTTATTTGCTCATCTTCAAGCCTATTTTTTCCACTTTATTCATTCATTTATTATCTATCTATATATTTGTTTGTTTATTTATTTATTTGTTTTTTTCATTGACTTGTTTACTTACTTTTAGTTTACAAGATTCAGTTCCACAATCCCTGGAGTTTCAAATTTTCTCCCTTCTCTTTTCCTTCCCCCGCCATGGTGGCGTGCAATCATGTATAGGATCTGCAAATACTTTCATTGTACAATAGTCTGGTTGTGTAGAAGGGGTGTAACCAATGGAGTGAACAATGGGAAGGAAAGAAACAATACCAAACATGAAAAAGAACAACAGCGTATATTGCTTCAGTCTCCATTTAAACTCTGGTCTTTCTATATCTTTCTCTGAATGTAGACATCTCTTTCCATCCTGAGACTTGTAGAGTTGTCTTATAACTGTGTGTTGCTGAGAAGAGTCCAGTGTCTGTGATTGTGTACAAATTTTTCCTGGTTCTGCTCTTCTCATTTAGTATCAATTTGTTTAAGCCTCTCCAGGTAACTATGAAGTTCATCTCCTTCCCATTTCTTATAGCACGATAGTATTCCATTACATTCATATACCACAACTTGTTCAGCCATTCCCCAATTGATGGGCATCCCCTTCACATCCAGTTTTGTTTTTTTTTTTTCCACCACAAAGAGATCCACAATAAATATGTTTGTACATATGGGTCCTTTTCCCACTTCTTTGATATCTTTGGGATAAAACCCCAAAAGTGGTATTACTGGGTCAAAGGGTATGCAATTATTTATAAAGCTTTGGGAATAATTTCCGATTGCTTTCCTGAATGTTTGTATCAGTTCACAGCTCCACCAACAATACATTACTTTTAACTTTACTTTGAAGTTGGGCACTGCTCACCTGAGAGTGAGGAAACACTGTCCTAAGCTTAAGGCTTTTTGTGTATCTTATCCTTAGAACCATCTCTTGTTGTCTGTAAGTTTTCAGTTTTTCCAAGGTGTTATTATCTAAGAAGAGATGTTTTTTACAACTCTCCTGGCCTTTAATTTACTCTGTGAATTATCATAAACTGTCTTTTCTATTTTGAAAATGCGACCAGGGTCCCTTCTCCCCTAAGCCACAAGCTGTGGTGTCCTAGTGCTCTTCCTCACCCTGGAACTGCAACCCAAGACTGTGACCTAGATGCAAGTATGGGCAATATAATAGAGTTCTTCATTTACTGCCATTAAAGAGACCCCTATAAGCTCCTTCTGACCAATTGCCTGCCTTCTTTGCTATCTACAGGCTGGGAGCTCTGCTAGCTACACCACTGTGTATAAGCTGCTGGTTTGGTAGAGTCGCCTGTGCGGGGCTATACTTTTCTCTCACCTTGGTGTAACAAACCTTTCCTGCTGATCTTCTAAGTTGTTTTGGACTGGAAAAATCATTTTACCCTATCCTTCTTTGGGTTATGCCCTTCCAGAATTAATTTTGGGGTATTATTTAAAATTTTTGAAGGGAAATTTTGAAGAACTCAGAAAAGTCCTTGCCTTTTCTCTGCCATCTTGGCCCTGCTCCCCCTGCTCACATCTGTTATCTCTTAAGAAACATAGGACTTCCTTTCTAATAATCATCATTTCAATACATTTGTATGTATCCTTAACCAAAAAGGATAGCAGAGGTAGGGAACTATGGGAGTATAATATTACATAGACTGTCAAACACTGTTGATAGGTAGTAGTTTGAACCTTATTTTTCTCTTTAATTTTCAGCCCTGTTTTTACAAAATGACTCACTGAGAGACCTGGAATTTATATGGAAGTGAATCTGATTTAAATGAACAAAATTGTCAATAAAATTAGATAAAATATGAAAAATAATGGGAACAAAAATAATAAAGATAAGATTGTATGATGCTTTTAAACATATATTTGTGTAGCATCTAGGCAGAGGACCTTAAACTGAGTAACCACTTAAATGCATAATAAATCCAAATGAAAGCTTTGAAAATGCATTTTTTGCCAGATGTCTTGGTGACTCATGCCTATAATCCCAGTTAATTGGGAGTTTGAATCTGCTAGATCTCCCTGGGCTCAGTATTTCTGAGCTACAGAAGATTATGCTGATTAAATGTTGGCATTAAATTCAGCATGGATATGGCAAACTTCAGGAATAAGATAAGGAAGGAAACAAGCATTTATCAATTGTCTTCTATGTGCCAATCTCTTTATAAATGTCTCATTTATCCTCACATCAATCTGGGAAGGTGACAAAGTGGACAGAATTCTGAGGATGGAATCAGAAAGACTGGAATTCAAATCTGGCATCAGTTATGACTGTGTGACCATGGACAAGGAACTTACCTTTTGTTTGTTTCAGTTTCCTAAAATGTAAAATGGTGATGATAATAATACTTATCTCACAGGGTGAATGAGGTAATATCTGTGAAGCACTTATCATAGTGCCTGACAGAAGTATGTAATAAATGCTTACTTTCTTCCTTCCTGTTATTGTCCTCATAAGAGGAGACAGAGGCTAAGTGATTTGTCCAAATTTGCATGGTTAATAAGCGTCTGAGTTTGAATTTGATCTCAGGACTCTAGGCCCACCTATACCTCCTAGCTCCCTTGAGAGGGAGAATCAAGTTGTCTAAAAACAGGTGAAACAGAAAAGGCCCAAATTCGTCTGATGATCTGACAGAGGATTGGCTTATAAGTAGCTGCTGCCTTCTAGCCTTGGTGAGATGGGCAAGCACATTCTTAAAGAATAAATAATAACAATAAACTAGGAACAAATAAAATTTCCTTAGGAAAGGACAAAAAATGAAAAGTTATTCCTCAATGATAGAAAGATAAAGTCCTCTAGGAAAAGATCATTTTCGTTGTTGCCGTGTATGATATATTTCTACTTCTTAAGTTCAGGTTATTTCAAATGCAGGAATTGCAAACACGAAGGGGAGAACCAGGCAGGAATATGCTGAGGTCAAGACACATCGTCAGAAAGCTCTGTTTTAATGGTAGTTAAGTTGTCAGAGCCATAAAAATCTTTTACCTTCTTCAAGTAAAGGTTATTGTCTGAGATTGTCTGGTACAGATGAAGATGATGCTGTCTGCAATTCTGTTCACATTTGTTATGTTCCTGCAAAAGGAGTAAGAAGAGAGTTTCCTCTCCTTTTCCTGAGCTTCGGTCTTTGAGATCAATCCTGTTTTTGCTTTCCTTAGTTTCTCCCATTTCTATACTTATCAAGTCATGGATTCTTTGAAATTTCAGGAGACTTATTTTAATTTCTTCATAATTCCTTTTTATCTCCCTCCTTAGAGTCAACCTAGGATTAATAGAGGTAGATTCCAAATCTTCAAGTTTTTCTTAGCTTCCCTCAGATTTTTTTTTTTTATTATACATGTCTAAAGTAACGCTTACATTTTCTTGGCTGTTGTCTGAGGTTATAGGTTAATGATTGATGTGCATGTGTGGTAATGTGTATTATTGGGCTTTTTGTTTTTTGCAGAAGGGATCACTTCAGAAAAGTGTTATTTGTACCATAGGAACATTTATACTCAAAATAATAGTCTTGGTATGACACTTTTAAAACTGGGAAGTCCTCTAGCATTGAGGTGGGGTGGGAGATAGATAGAATTATGGGTCTGGAATCAGTATGATCAGTTCAAATCATGCCTCAAACAATTAATAGCTGTGATCCTTGGTAAGTAACAGCATTTTGAGACTCAGTTTCTTCAGCTTCAAAACAGGGATAATAATAGTACTTGTCTCATAACGTTATTGGGAGGATCAGATGAGGTAATATGTTTAAAGTGCTTAGCACAGAGCTTGGCACGTAGTAGGCACTTAATAAATACTTTTTTTTCTTAAAAATAAATGTTCTCTTCCCTTCTAAACAATAATTGTCATGTAAAAATCATTTTGTGGTAGAAGTTGCACTCTTATTCTGAGTTTCACTTGTGACAAAAATAATGGAAAAAGTTAGAAGTTAGAGGAAAAGATTCTTAAATTGGCATCCATGGATAATCAATGAGTCACTAGATATATTTCATGATATTAATGATGATAAATGAGAGTAAAACAATTACATCTTTATTTTTACTTTCTGTTGGTTTCTTTTGTAATCCTAGATATGTTAATTTATGCATTTAAAAACATTATTCTGAGGAGGGATCCATAGAGTTCATCAGACCGCCAAAAGAATACACATTCTCTCCCTCTCCCTCTCTCTCTGTCTCTGTCTCTCTCTGTCTGTCTCTCTCTCTCTGTCTCTCTCTCTCTCTTTCTCTCCCTCTCTCTCTGTTTCTCTCTCTCCCCCTCTCCCTCTCTCCCTCTCTTTGTCTCTGTATCTCTCCTTTTCTCTCTCTCTGTCTCTCTCTCTCCTTCTCTCTGTCTCTCTGTCTGTCTGTCTGTCTCTCTGTCTCTCTCTCTCTGTCTCTCTCTAACATGTACACATCAGGTGGAACCAAGTTAAAATCTGGTCTCAGACATTTATTGGCTGTGTGACCTTGGACAAGTCACCTGTTTGCCTCCACTTCTCATCTGTAAGATGAACAGGAGAAGGGGCAGTTTCCAGAATTACCAACCCACAAGAGCAAAGGACAAAGGGAAATGTTAGTGGAACTCTGCTAAATTTGGGGGAGAGGGTTCAGCCAACTGCCTCCAGAGCTAGAAGCAGTCTGAAGCAGCAGCCCTGCAGCTGCCTCCACATGGCTGCTTCAGAGCTCCCGGCCTGCAGATTGCAGGGGGCCAAGCAATCATTCAGAGGCTAAGTGCTCTTGCCTTAAGCTGCCTGGATTGAAATCATGGTCTTGGGTGGTGATACTGATGAGTGTTTTCAGTGAGCCAAAGCTGGTGGGGGCTGCAGAGACTATGGCCTCCTAATAGCTCCGGCAGCTGCAGAAACTCTAGCGATTTGGGACAGAACTCTCCCCTCTGAAAGCAGAGTTCTATGGAGCTCAACAGCCAAGTAATTTACTGGCAACATTAGCAGGCAAAGGAAGCAAAGCAAGCCCAGCAATCCAACTTTAGATTCCTTTTTTGGGGGATAAAAAAGATCAGAGCATGGACTGGGAGGAAGACAACACAGTTAGAACTCCCTCACCAAAAACTTCCAAGAAAAATGTAGATGGGTTACAAGACATAGAGGAGCTTAGGAAGGATTTTGAAAACTAAATAAGAGAAGTGGAGGAACAATTGGGGAGAGAAATGAGAACAATGCAAGAAAATCACAATAAGAGAGTCAACAACCTGACTGAAGAAAATAACACCTTAAAAAATAGACTAACACAAATGGCAAAAGAGGTTCAAAAAGCCAATGAGGAGAAGAATGCCTTAAAAAGTCAAATTTTACAGGTAGAAAAAGAATCTCAAAAGCTCACTAAAGAGAATAATTCCCTCAGAATTAGAGTGGAGCAAATGGTAGCAAATGGAAGCAAATGTCTTTATGAGAAATCAAGATACTATTAAACAGATACAAACAAATGAAAAAATAAAAGGCAATATGAAATATCTCCTTGGAAAAAACCACTGACCTGGAAAATAGCTCCAGGAGAGACAATTTAAAAATTATTGGACAACCTGAAAGCCATCATCAAAAAAAGAATCTAGAAAGCATCCTTCAAGAAATTCCCAAGGAAAATTACCCTAATATTTTAGAACCAGAGGGCAAAATAGAACTTGAAAGAATTCCCCAATCACCTCTTGAAAAAGATCCCAAAAAGAAAACTCCTAGGAATGTTATAGCTAGGGTCCAGAGTTCCCTGATCGAGGAGGAAATATTGTAAGTAGCTAAGAAGAGACAATTTGAATATTATGGAAACACAATCAGGATAACAAAGGATCTAGCAGCTTCTATATTAAGGGATAAAAGGGCTTGGAATATGATATTCTAGAGATCAAAGGAGCTAGGATTAAAACCAAGAATTACCTACCCATCAAAACTGAGTATAATGTTTCAGGGGAAAATATGGTCGTTGAATGAGGTGGAGGACTTTCAAGCATTCTTGATGAAAAAAACAGAACTGATGAGAAAATTTGTCATTTAAATACAAGAAGCAAGAGAAACATCAGAAGGTAAACAGGAAAAAGAAATCAAAAGGAACTTATCAAAATTGAGCTATTAACACGCCTATGTGGAAAAATGATAATTGTAACTTATGAAACTTTTCTCAGTATGAAGATTATTGAAGGCATATAAATATATATACATATATATATATATACATATACATATACATATACATATACATATGTGTCTATATAGGAGGGTATATATGCATATTGATACATATATGAGTGTTGTGTATATATGTGTATAGGTATACCTAGACAGAGGGCACAGGATCGATTGATTATGAAGGGATGATATTTAAAAGGTGAAATTGAGAGGTGAGAGAGTAATATAATGAGAGGAGATGGGGAGAGATAGAATGGGGTAAATTATCTCATACAGAAGAGGCAAGGCATAACTGTTACAATGGAGGGGAACAACAGGAAAGCAAAAGGGAATGGGTCAACCTTATTCTCATTAAATTAGTCTTAGGGAGGGAATGACATACATTCTTAATGGGGTATCTTTCCCTACAGGAGAGGAGGGGGAGAAGGATGAGAGGGGGGGATGCTGGAGGGCAGGTTGGGGGGCAGGGTAGTTAGAAACACACACTTTTGTAAAGGGAGAGAGACAAAGTAGAGAATAGAAGAAATGAGGGGATAGGATGGAAGGAAATATAGTCCGTCTTTCACAATATATCCACTATCAAAATGTTTTACGTAACTCACATGTACAACCTATGTTGAATTTCTTATCTTCCCAGTAAGGGTGGGAGACAAGGGAGGAAGACCATGAATCTGGAATTTAAAGTTTTAAAATCAAATTATTTTAAAAATTAATATTATTATTATTATTATATGCAACTTGGAAATAAGATATACATGCACTGAGGTATAGAGATCCATCTTGCCCTACCAGAAAGTCAGAAGGGGCATGGGGGAGGATATAGGAGAGAACAGATTTGGGGAGTGGATATTCATTGGGATTGCTGTATTCAGGTGGTGGCTATAAGAAAGACAGGGAGAAAATTTGTAACTCAAAAATATTGTGGAAATGAATGATGTGAACTAAAAATAAACATGAGTTAATTTTAAAAAAATCTGAAGTTTCAGTTAAGTAGGAGTTAATTTAGAGTAATTTGTGATAAAGAAACCAAAGAAGTTTATGTGAGGTTGGACTGATTTGAGCTGTTCTAATTATACTTTGCTGATAGAGCATCACACCTTCTTTGATGTGGACATGCCCCATATCATGCAAAGATCAGATGAAGAAATTGGGAGTTGTTATAATGGAGAAGTGAACGAAGGAGATAGCATGGTTGTAATACATAATTTAGAGGGCTGACATGTGAATGAAGGATTAGTCAGGAGTGGGAAACCTGTGGCCTCAAGGCCACATTTGGTCTTCTAGATCCTTGGGTGCAGCCTTTTTGACTAAGTCCAAGTTTTACAGATCAGATCCTTTTAATAATGGGCTTTGTCCTGTAAAATTTGGATTAGGTCAAAGGGTCTCACTTGCGAATGCAGAGGGCCACATGTGGCCTCCAAGGCCACAGATTTCCCATCCCTGGATTAGACTTTTCTTCCTTACGTGCCAAAGGCAGAGCTTAGAGCCCTCAGTTGGAACTTGGAGAAGGCTGGTATCCAGTCAATGTTGGGAAAGATTCCCTAACCAAGTTGACCAAAAGTTGAATGGGTAATCTTTGGAATTAGTTGGTTCTTCTTGGTTAGTGATCTTCAAACAGAGACTAAAAAGCAATTGTCATATATGACTTCTTCATATCTGGGTTAGGCTAAGTAGTCACTGAGGTGCTTTACAAATCTGAGATTTGTTAACTCTGTGATGTGTTATTAAATGTCACTAAAATGAGAGCTTTAGTCAGAGAATTAAGCTATTTAAATTACTGAAAGAAATAGATTATTGGGTCAATGATCTCTTTTTAAGTACAAGTTTCTTCATTTGAATCCAGAATCATGGCTTTAGAATTGAAATAGGTTGGGATTCCCATAGCAGAATGATCCCCTTCACTGAAGTGGGGATCAAGGTTAAAATTTCACCTCTAAAACTACCTTACTATGTGACCTTAGGCAAGTCACTTAAATCCTCTTGGTCACAGCTTCCTCATTCATAAAAAGATAGCACTGAACTAGATGGGTTCTAAAGTTCCTATCAGTACTAAATCTATGATCCTATATGATTTCAACAAGTAATCAGGTATTCCTTGTGGCTGGAAACTAATTTAATGTTAAATAGTTCTGAAAGCATAACTGCTGATTTAGTTGTTCCCCAATTACTTATACCTCTTGAAGCTCTTTAGGTTGTTTTGGGTCTACAGTTTTCTCTCTTGTATATATAGCTCTACCTGTACTCATTTACAAGTGTGTTTCAGAAAAAAGCTTACTACTATTCAATTATTTTAATTGAATACAAGCATGATTCAAGTAGGTTGTGTGTTTTTGTTTAATCCCCTTAGTGACTCAAACACCTCCAGCACATAATGTGTGATCCTGGGCAAGTTAATTAACCCATCACTGCCCTAGGCCACTCTGTAATGCTCTAAGTTTTAGAGCAAGTACCATCTGCATTGGTAGATGGATTTTTGTTCCAGGAATATTCCTATATCAATTAAATCACATTACAGGACCAAAAATGGAGAAAGGCTCAAATATATATTTGGTGTTTATTCTTCCTGTGAAAATTGATTAGCGATAGTTTTAAAATGTGATTTAAACTTTATTGATTAGTATATTTATCCTGTGACGACTATGCAGGAAAGAAAGAAGATATATTCCAGACTTCTTGTTGCCTTATTAGTGAGTTTTGACTGAATTGAGTGTAATAAGGATATCCATTTTTTAACAGATACCCAATTTCTGTCATTTTCAATTTTTTCATTAAAAATAAATAAAATAGTCATTAGATTTTATTTATTATTCACTACATTTAAAGTTAACTATATTAACTAAAGTGATATGTCATATATAGGCAGACTTAGATATGAAACTGTTGCAAAAGAGAGCAGTAAGATAAGATTTCCTAGGACAATATAGTGCTTGCTATAAGGATGTGGTTTAGTTTATTGGCAATATTCAAAGATTCAAGAAGCCCAAATCTGTGTTTTGCTGGCTTGTTCATCCTTTTTGGAAAGGAAATGGAAGAGAAAAAAAAGTGGAAGTAAGATACTTGACCTGGATAGCATTCCCTTTTTCTCCAACCCTGACCCCTGTAAACACATGCAAATGATACCATCACATCTATAAAGACAGGCAATTAAAACCTTCCATCCCATGGATCAAAGGCGTTTCAGAATATCAATTCTTTATCTTGATAGCAGCTCTTGTTGGACTTTTGTAGCTAGACTGCAGTTTTGCTTCTGACTACCAGTTACAACATCACTTTCAAAGGACTGTAAAATGGTAGTAATAAGAAGCAGTGGAAGGAAGACAAAATCTAAAGAAAGTGGTTCTCATGCTAAACATAACAAAATCATCCTGAAAGGATTTAAAGATGTTACTTGAATGCCAACAGTTACCTTGCCAAAAATACAATGAAATATATAAAGATTTTTTTGTAAAAATAAAACATTCTTTACCATAAATTTAAATGAGGCTGTCATAGTTGGGCATCAGTGAAGAAAATAGAAATGTAACTAAAGAAAACAAAGATGATTAGATCAGATAGTCTGATTCACAGAGGTGGTTCATATGCTGGTGACTCAATTTTGGAGAAGTAGAATTGACTCTCAAGATTTTGTAAAAGGCAAAGGATGAAAAATCTCTGGGCAAAATTTTGTACCTTGTTATCCAAAATGGTGACTAAGAAAACATGAATAACTATCAACATAGAATCTTCCTATTTCCCCAATTTTTATAACATCTATGTGATAATTTATTATATGAACATAAACAATCTATTCATAACCTGGAGACTGCCTATTATTTTTTCTCATCTGTGTTATATTCTTCACATGTATGCACATGTATACACATACCTAGATGATTCTAAGGGAAAAGAACCATATTTTATTTGTGCAACTAAGTTCCTGAAACAATGTCCTGTACATCATAATAGGTACTTAATAAGTAATTTTCAGTTATAGTAGCAGTAATAATGTTTGCTCTTATGAAAGGAGAATTAGATTAAGATTCAGATGAGACCTGGCATTGAGCCCTACATTAGACACTTGCTTTATACCTATATTGCAGTTATTAAATGTTTCTGAGCCTCATTTTCTTTTTTTTTTTTATAAAGTATGGATAACAATACTAGCAGTACCTACCTCAATACCTGGTAGTTGTGAGTATTACATGAACTATTGTATGTAAAGATCTTTCTGAATTTTGAAGCTTTGTCAAAAATAATCACTGTTGTAACATGGTGGAGAGAAGAGCAGCCTTGAAGTCAAGAATTCCCAAGTTGAAGCTCTTTCTCTGGAGTATGCTACCTATAGGGATGTAGAGTGTTTAGGGAAAATTAGGTACCTCAGGTGTGAGAGCTGCTGAGCCCTTTTCAGTGCTTCTTTCTATCTTTGGGGTCAACCTGATCCATTCAAATCTCACCTGTGGCTCCAAGAAGCTGTGGTATGCACAGAAGTCACACTGTAGTCAGCCATTTTGACAGATGGTCTAAACCAGGTTGAATGTAAACAGAGGTATTTCAAACTCTTGGCAAGTTAGAGGGTGTCTACCCAAGCATGTGAAGACTTCCCTAGGACCTTTCTTGGGGGGACAGAATCAAGATGGCGGCATAGAAGCAGGAGAACTCCTCAGCTCCCACCACAACCACCTCAGATACTTATAAAATATGACTCTAAACAAATTTTAGAGCTCCAGAAGACATAAAATTACAGAAAAACACATCTCCCATTGGGGGCAGCCTGGTAGGTGGATGTGAAGGGCCCATCTCAGGGCACAGGAAGCCAAGCCCAGCCCGGCCTAGCCTAAAACCACGGCTTAGCCCCAGGGTGGTCAGGACAAACCACAACTGGAGCACTCTGGAGAGTGGATCACTGGCAGGTGTGGCAGTTTCCAGAATTATCAACCCAGAAGAAACAAGGACAAAGTGAAAGGTCAGCAGAACTCAGTTAAATTTGGAGGAGAAAAGTGGGTCCAGCCATCCACCCCCAGGGGAATAAAGCAACAAAAGTGCCAGCCCTGCTGCTGCCTTCATGTGGAGATTGCAGATTGCAGGAGAGCCAAGCAATCATTCTGAGACTATGTACTCTTGCCTTAAATGGCCTGGATCAAGATCATGATCTTGGGTGATGGTTCTGAGGTACATTTTCAGTGAGCCAAAGCTGGTGGGGGCTGCAAAGACTCCACCTCCTAATAGCTCTGGCAGCTGCAAAAACCCCAGTGATTTGGGACAAAGCTCTCCCCTCTGAAAGCAGAGTTCTACTGTGGCCCAAAAATCAAATTAATTGACTAGCAACATGAGCAGGCAAAGGAAGCAAACGAAACTCAGCAATCTAACTTTAGATTCCTTATTTGGGGACAAAAAGGGTCAAAGCATGGAACAGGAGGAAGACAACACTGTCAGAACTAATGTACCAAAGATATCAAATAAAAATGTAATCTGCTTACAGGCCATAGAGGAGCTTAAGAAAGATTTTGAAAACCAAATAAAAGAAGTGGAAGAAAAGTTGGGGGGGACGGAGCCAAGATGGTGGCGTAGAAGCAGCAACATATCGCAGCTCTCACATAGCCACCCCAAAATACCCATAAAATAGGACTCTAAACCAATCCTGGAACTCCAAAATGCACACAAAGATACTTCC
>CM053580.1:341166621-341182337 GCA_028627135.1 Pseudochirops cupreus | reverse complement strand
ATTCTTCTCCTCATTGGCTTTTTGGGCCTCTTTTGTCATTTGAGTTAATCTATTTTTTAAGGTGTTAATTTCTTCAGTCAGGTTGTTGACTCTCTTTTCATGATTTTCTTGCATCATTCTTATTACTCTTCCCAATTTTTCTTCCAATTCTCTCATTTGGTTTTCAAAATATTTTTTAAGCCAATCTCTAGCTTTTAGGCAATCTTCATGTTTCTTGCAAGCTTTTGGTGCGGGAGTTTTGACTGCATTGTCTTCCTCTCATTCCCTGCTTTGATCATTCTTTTCCCCAAAGAAGGAATTTAGGGTTTAGTTACTGTTCTTACTTTGCTTCCTAGGCTTATTTATGGCTGGCCTGTCAGTGAAGTTTTTTTCTTTTTTTTTTTTTTAGCTCTGTGGAACTCTACTTCCAGAGGGGAAAGCTCTGTCCCAAATTGCTGGGCTTTTCCCAGCTGGCAGAGCTTTTAGGAGGCTGCTGGGTCCCTCCCCAACCCCGGCTCACTGAAAAAAAAAAACAAAAAACCCAACACCCCTGCCCAAGACCACAAACCGGATCCAGGCTGCTCAATGTGAGAGCACTTGGCCTCTGAACAATTGCTTGATCCACCTGCAGTCTGCAGGCCGGGAACTCTGAAGGGGCAGTGTGAGGGCAGGGCACCTCTGCTTCTCTGGCCTCCTTGCCATGGAGGTGGTTTGGCTGGAGACGCTTTTCTTCCCCAATTTAGCCGAGCTCCACTAACCTAATTCTGGGAACTTCCACAGCTGCTGCAGATCTGCTGCCCCAAAGCTCCAGCCAGGGAGTCCAGCTGCCTCCAGGGCAAAGCCACCGTTTCAGGCTGGGCTGGTTTTGGCTTGCAGAGCTGAGATGGTTCCTCATAGCGAACTGACTTTAGCAGAAAGTATATTTGTGTGCGTTTTTGAGTTCTGGAATTTGTTTTGAGTCATATTTCATGGGTATTTTGAGGTGGCTATGTTAGAGCTGTGATATGTTGCTGCTCCTATGCTGCCATCTTGGTTCCGCCCCCCAGCAGTGTAATTTCTCATGATGTACACATAGATGTTGGTGTTGATGCATGAATTTCCAGAGCTTCCTCAATGTTGTGGAGGCTCTAAAGGAAAGTATTGGAGAGAAGAGATATTATACTGCCTAGCAATCTTGAGGTCTACAGCACTGATCTTTTTGTGCTGACTTAATTGTTGTATGCCTCTGAAACCTGGACAGTATTCCAGTGTCATACCAGGAAACTGGAAAACTTCTCTTTGAAATGTCTCAGGAAGATTCTGAAGATCTCCTGGAAAATTAGATGTCAGACTCTGAGATCCTTTACTGAACAGAACTGCTAAGCATTCAAGCTCTCCTGCAGATAGGGCAATTGATGTTCTGGCCATGGCTGAATGCCAAATGTATGTTTGCCTAAAAGTCAATTTTACAGAGAACTGACACAAGGTAAGCACTAACATGGAAGTCAGAAGAAATGATACAAGGACACTCTGAAGATCTCTGAAGAATTTTGCAGTTAATTGTGAGACATAGGAGACATTGTCATAGGACTACACAGCATGGTGTGCCTACATTAAAGAAGATGCTCTACTCTGTCGGCATAGCAGAAGTGCAGTGATACAAAAGAAACAAGAGAGGCACAAATTTAGGGATGTCTCTAATCCAAAAATTCCCACAATTATTTCTGTCTGACCTGTTGTACAGCCTCATATTTGTTTGATCCACTGCAGTTGGACACACTGTACTTTGCCCTCAACGTAATTATGCCATTTTGGTCCTCTTTAAAAATGAAGGATAACAATCAGCTAGTTTTTTTTGTTCTTTGCAATCACTTAATCTCTCAGAGTCCCAGGCAACTCTTTCAGACTATAAACAACATTGATAAGAGTGAGTTTCTCCATCAGAATTTCCCTATACCAATGCAATTATTAGTGTCAAGAGCCACAATACCATTTTTAAAATTAGTAGTAATAGCAACAACAGAAATAGCACTATGTATTGACTGCAAAGGGCCTTTATCAATTTAGAAACACATGCTTCTCTCTTGAGTTCATCTTACTTCCATGATACGCCCTTATTGATAGTAATTTTACAACAAATATTTCTTTAAAAAAAGCATCATTTCTCAAAAAATATAATTCTTTATCAAAATTTGAGCAATTATGAGAGTATAATTGATACATGTTTTAGAGGAGAAAGTGTAGTGAAAGAAAAGGGGAACTTAACATGAATAGCTTCAGGAAAGTGACCTATGAAATGAAAGTACACTTTTATGTGACTGAGTATATATTTTGTGCCATGTGCACATTTGATCATCTTTAGAGAATTCTTTTGGGTACTTGAATTCCAATTAATATCAAGTGATTGCATATTGAAGTTACCCTTTTAATAACTGGTGTAATTTAAAATACCAGATTACTGAAAATATGGAAGCATCAATAAGATTATGTGAGTTGAAGATACACAGGCATCTTAAGAAAGGATATTGCTGAAAGTGATAGTTATAAAGATGATACATTTATGTAGCAGTATGTGGTTACTCTTTCACCATAAATTTGACTACATATTAAATCATAAGGTTTTTTTTCTGTTTTAGTAGTTCACAGAACCTATGGAGGTATAGATGACTCACACTCTAGCAGTACTTATATAGATTACCTCAGAGCTCCTTAAAAATTTGACATTTTTGTGTTGCTTTGTATCAGTACCTCATCAGATACCTGTAACAACTCTTTGAAGCTGGTAATGCAAATATTTTTTGTTTTATTCTGCATGTGGAAAATTGGGAAATCTAAGAACTTAAGAGACTTAAGAGACATACAGGTTGTTATAGACCTGGGGAAAATTCACATCTTTTTGCTCTAGTCTTATCCATGTTACCATAAACTCAGTTCTTTTAAAATATTTTTCCCAAAGGATTCTTCCTATAGGAATCAATTTCTTTTCAATTCATTCTAATATTTCTTTACTTGGTATGCTTGTGTGAGCCTGTTATGTTATTTGTAGAGTAGACTTCAGTTTTTTAAAGATCAATAATAAATTCATTACCTTTCGTTATACCCTATGTCCTGACTACACATGTCAAATGAAAGGTCATTTTGATTTTTGTTTTGCCTGCCCTTAAATACCTTCCTTCACCTAGAATCCAGACAAAAGACACACAGTGAAGTAACTTTTGAATAAGCACATTGCTGTGAGCTGTGGCAGTCCGTTTTACTCTTCCCTGCCTCCTGCAACAATGGAAATTATGAGACTCAGAAGGTCTGAGTTCTAGCTGAAACTCTGAACTGACCTAGTTAACTAATAATGTCACCTAGCCAAGTGATTTAAGCCAAGTGATTAACCATTTCTTGACCTTCATTTCTTCTTGTATAAAACAAGATTGTAAGACTAGATAATTTCTCTAGTTCCTTTCAGTTCTAACAGACTATGAATTAATTCCATCTCTTAGAATAAGTGATTTCCTTCATGGCCCATAAATCATCTCTATAGGTAACATTTCCTGTTTCCTTGACTTTTTAGTGTTTTCTCCATTCCTTTTCTAAACATGGGGCAGGCACACAATAAGTGATTGAAAAAAGTATTAAGAAATCCCCATTGACTAATGGCCATGTATCTGCTCATCTACCTCTATGTGATCTTATCTACCTGTATACCCTTTCTGTAGAATGTAAATTCTTAAGGGTAAAGATTTCTGTCTTTTTCTTTATTTTTTTATCTTTTATTCTTAGTATTCCAAAAGGTGTCTTTCCCATAGTAGGTACATATAAATGTTTATTGGATTAGATTCTATATTGTGTTTTAGTACAGTAAAGCTGAGAAGTGAAGATGATGAAGGACCAGCACATAGTCATGCTGTATGAGTGGAATAATTGTTCTATTCCCTATTCAAAGGATGCTTAAGCAGTTCCCTAAACACAACATGAAATTTTAAAATAAACTTTAAAAAGGGAAAAGTATTATTAAAATGTGATGGAAAATGGATTTATTTTATGATTTTTCTTTTCATGTCTGCTTTTAATTTTAATAATTGGTCATGGGATCATCTTTCAGTATAATAGACCTTTAATCTTTTTCATATTTTTATACATGTTAACCTGCTTATTAATGGATTAAATAAATATTTATTCAAATGAAAAGATCGCTAAAAAGACATGAAATGCTAAATAATGTAAGCATTAATGGAGAAGATACATATGATTAATGTAGTATTTAAAGGTTTTGAAAGCATTATATGTGTACACACACACACACAAACATACACAATGGTCACAACACCTGTGCAAAGAAGTATTTTTATTCTCATTTTACAAGCAAGAAAACTGAGCCTGAGACTAGTAAAAGAGTCATGGAACTCAGTCTCTCAACTAGGATCGAAACTCCCATCTTAATATCTACAAGTCCATTTCATATTTAGTATGCTCCCTAGCTGCCTTAAAAACACCTAGACAAAAGATAATAAAAGATAGTACTTACTTCAAAGCAAAAATTTGAGGGACTAATAGGAGCATATAATACAGATACTCTCTGACAAACAAACAGTTGTGTTCACTTACTTAACATGGTTTTTGATCTCACAAGGAAGGGTTCAGTTGGGAAGTGGGATGGGAAATGATGGTGCTATAAATTCAAATTAATACGTATGTATATATGTATACATATGCATACATATACACTCATGTGTGTATATGTATCTGTATGTACACAAACATGTAGATTATATATGGTGATTATATTCAAGGAGACTCAATGGATTAATAATTGTAAATTTTATGGTAAAAAGGTAGAAGTTTTGATAGGTATTACTACAGGCTGCAAAAATCTAACACTTATACAGTGACTAGAAAGATATTTTTTGGTTGTTAGAATTAAGCATGAAAGTTCTCTTTCTCCTGGCCTTATACTTGACAATTCTCTAGACTAAAATATAGACTTCAGAATCTACTGGCAAAATCAGTCAAAATGTTTTACCAGGAAAGAATCATTATCATTGATCAACCTATTGCTCGCAATTGGCCAGATATGATAATGACCTTACAAACAAAATAATATTTTATTAGATGTTGCCATACCACACATCCCCATAATTTTTCAGCTATGCTGAACAAAAAGGCTTTCAAAACCCCAAAACCTGACTGAGGAGATGGAAATAATGTGAAAACTAAATGAGGTATACGCTCTCCATGCTATGCAGTAGGCTACTGGAATTGTACAGAGATGTTTTCAATGAGGCTATGGAAGGTGGGCTTATATCCTAATACTTTGATTCAACTACAAATGGAAATTATTTTATCTAGTTTTAAGTAGTCTATAGAATATTAAATATAAAGAAATAGCTGGATAACAACTTGATTCTCAAACATTTCTATTTGAACCACATTAGAAAGGATGAGGGAATAATAGATATAAAAATATCTTCACTATGTACCTATACTCTAACAAAATTGGAAACAGACTTCACCCTTTAGGCAATGACATCGTATTGTTTTTTTTTTCTTTTTCTTTCCCCTATATAAATGGTATCCATTGATCCAAGGCATATAATCACTTAATCTTAGCCAGTGCAGGGCAATTATGAAAAAGTAACTGTATACTTCAGCCTGTATTCAATTACATAAGGGATGAAATCAAGGAGCTACTAAATATGAAGAAGAAAAGTTAGAGCACTCTGAGGTCAATGAAAATCAACTCTAAAAGCAAATTCCAGATATCATGCCTAATAATGAAATGAATTTTCAAAAGAAGATTTATTTCATTTAATTTTGAAAAGGAAAAGTGCAGACTTAGACTTTTTTTTAAGCATGATTATATAAATACAATTTTCTGACTAATTATAATAAAGCCAAGTAATTTTAAAAATTGGTGTCTATTATAACAATTATCATGAAGGCATGCATTTCACATATTTTTAAGAGAAAATCTGAAAACACTATCAATTTAGTAATTATTGAGCAAGCTTTCTGAAAATTCAAAAACATTTGTACTCTTTCAGCAAATTATCAAAAAGCCTTTGGCTTATTTCCCCAATCATAACTCTTGCACATACTATAAATATCTAAGATAGAAGGAAATATCTTCAGAAAACCAGAGTATTACATGTCCACTTAGAAAACTGTTCTCTATTTAAAATGTCATCAATGTAATATCAAAAAATAAATTATATAAAATTTGGCATCTTTAGGGATTGATTTTCATCCCATTTTGATACTGCTGAGCCTTTAATCTAAGATAATCTCTCCTAAATGGACCTAAATATGGATTCAAAATTGAAGAGGGAGTCAAACAAAAAATGTCATTAATCATCCCATGTACACAAATGGCATGAAGCTATATTGACTATATTCAAAATATCTTAATATCTCTATCTCTTTGAATTTTTATCGAATAATATCTAAATATTTTTAATCTAATAAGTGTAAAATTCTTAATGTATGGCAAGGTTCTAGACTGATGGATTGAAGATTGTAGTCAAGTTGAAACACTGAAAAAAGAAAATATTTACAAATACCTTGATCTCCCTCAAGCAAGCTACCATAAAGCTATCATGGAGGAAGATGTGCCTATCTACCTATCTATCTATCTATCTCTGCCTCTACCTCTCTCTCTCTCTCTCTCTCTCTCTCTCCCTCTCCCTCTCTCTCTCTCTTTCTCTCTCTCTCTTCCTCTCTCTCTCTCTCTCATACATTTATCCTTAAATCAAACTCAGTAGGGAAAAATATTTAAGCCAATTAAGACTTATACAAAATCAGCCTTAATAAAATGCTTTTTATAACAGATTTGGAAACACATTTTTATTAATAATTTTCATTTTTCTTATTCATATTTAGCCTGAATTTCTGTTTTATAAATATATTTTTTAAAAAGTTTTAGTTAACTAAATGATAAAATATGTTTTTTTCCTTCAGAAAATTTCAACTATTTATAAGAATTTTCCCAGATATTGTTAGAGGATCTCACTGCTGCATACTACACCAAGACATCACATAGACTTTCTTAAGGTAAATTTCTTATTTCAATTTTTTTTTTTTAATCAGTGGAAATTTTGAAATAGTGGTTATATTTGTAAATTTTTTAAGGTACTGAATTTCAACTTTCTTTGGTCAAAATGGAACAATAAATTTTGTTCTACTCTGAAAATTCTTGCTTTAGTTATGTATGTATACATTTATTCTTTCTCAAAAATTTTAAAACTGTTCCTGATATTCACAGTGTTTGCAAATGCCAGAAGAAAGGGAAGGTTTTGGATATTATATCAACTTTCTTAGATTAAAATGATTCTGGTTGAAGTAAAAAAAAAAAACTATCACTTGTAATCAATGTTTTCTTATTCCAAATGAAAATATTGTTTCTAAAAATGCTAAGTAAAAACAATGGCAGGGCTAAGTATTTAGAATAATGGATCTTATTATTCTTTTAAGTAAAGGAGGAAAAATATCTGTTTATTTTTTTAAATAAGAATGATTTGTGATGAGTTAGATATCCGTTGCCTAGTTTATACTGAACTTATGTTTCTAGACATCTTTCTGAATTATATGTTTACTGGCTTAAGATATTCACATTATTTAATCTCAAAAATTCTACTTTGAAGGCAGAGAATATGTCTTTGTAAAATTGTGTAGTTTGTTTGCCTGGCTAAATTTAATTACAAGAAGTGCATGAATGTGTGTGTTGAGGGTGGCGTTTGACATAGCAATCTGTCAAAAGAAAATTGGGACAGCTGTCCTTTATCCTAAACCATGTAAGAACATCTGTTGTAATTCTATTGATTTTTTTTCCATCACAAAAAGAAATTTTAGAAAAAGAATGCACCAAATTAAAATTTATTGCTGTATGATTATTTTGTGGGTTTCTTTTCATTCATCTTCTATTTCCCAAGTGAATAAGTAGACTATTTTTTAAAACAAATTCTCACACATCTACCAGAGAAGAACATGTTTTTTCTACTTAAATAACTACTAATACACATATATACAGTCCTCTCTAGATATTCTATGTTGTAGAAGTAAAACTTTATTAGTGACACTTAAAAATGGCAGACATTCTCCAAATAATTTATAGCTGGGTTTCAAAGGAGGCAATAGGCTAGCTGATATGTAAATACATACTGTATATTCCCTCAAAGCTAGATGAAGCTAGCAAGCTTGTATGTACAAGGAGGCAAAACCTAAGTTCTGATTCCTGAACAAAAGAATGAGAAGAGTTAAATGCATTTTACAACCATCCCAATTCAGGGTGACTGTGTCACTCAAATTTATGATCTCCATAAATATTTAATCATTGCATGAGAAAGGAATTTTCATAATTGGATAGGTGATAAGTACAAGAAACTAAGAGAGTTGACAAAGTGTCAATTGAAATTATGATTCAGAATATCTGTGTTTTCTTTACCATTAACATGCCATAACATAGTATATGTCCAAAAATATTAAGATAAAATAAAATCCCAATCCTCACCATAGTGCCTTTACTCAGAGAACAAAGTTGTTAGTTCCAGGCTCTTCTGATTGATTAGTTCAGTTCCTAGCCCTTATTGAGGTTATTAAATTGATATTAAATGATAATTATTTATAAGAAATGATGAGCAGGCAAACTTCATTAAAAAAAAAGCTAGAAACACTTATATGAACTGATACTGAGTGAGGTGAGTAGAACCAGGAAAACATTGTACTCAATTATAGCCACATTGTGTGATGACTAACTTTGACAGACTTAGCTCTTCTCAGTAATGCAAGGTTCTAAGACAATTCCAAAATACTCATGATGGAAAATGCTATCCACTTCCAGAGAAAGAAGTACAGGGTCTGAATGCAGATTTGAAACATACTGTTCTCTCTCTCTCTCTCTTTCTCTCTCTCTCTCTCTCTCTCTCTCTCTCTTTCTCTCTCTCTCTCTGTCATTTTGTTTGTTATTTTCTTGTGGTTCATCCCATTACTTCTAATTCTTTGCACCATGGCTAATTTGGAAATATGTTTAATGTGAATATTTGTTTAGAGTCTAATATCAGATTGCATGCCATCTTAGGAGGGAGAGAGGTGGGATGCAGAGAAAATTTAAAACTCAAAAGCTTGTAAAACTGAATGCTGAAAACTAAAATTAAATAAATAAATATATTTTTTAAATGGTTCTCATGGTTTGAATTCCAGTGTACCAATGAAAACTTGCATTGGAGATATGTTGTGAAAGACTGACTTGAGAGTGATTAGAGATTAATCTACCTTCCATATTTCATACCCTTTTGCTCACAGTTGCTTGACATTTACCATTCTGTATTGGAGAAAGAGAACAAAGTTGAATTGCCATTTCTCTCTAAGGCTGTTTTATGACTTCCATACATAACTCTTTAGGTTATGAAAGAATTTGATTGAAAAACCTTCCTGGGTTGGAAGTTGCATGCTCATATTGGAATAAATATGAGCAAGAGGCAAGAGGTAGTGACTCTCAATAAATGGTTCTATTTTACCACTAGCTCTGATTAATTAGGGTAAAAAGCAAAAAAATCTGATAACAAAGAATAATGATTTATTGCCATTGTCTGAAGAGATTCTCCAACAAATTCAGTGCATATCCTTGTTGAATTTTCTGCCATTTAAGAGATCAATGGTTCTGATCTATGTTGCCTTGTAAAACCATTTCTTTGCATTCTGCAAAACCAGGGGTGATCTGCCTTTCTACTGCTTTCATATGAGATTTTTTCTTTGAAAAAAAAAGTCTGTAATTTAACAGTTATTTGTACAATTGAGTCAAAATTTGCCATGTCATCTATAGTATGAGAAGTTAGTAATATTGTGGACATTCAGAAGCAGTGTGATACAAATTCCTGAATGTCTGAAAGTTATCACTTGGTTATGTAATCATATTTACAACAGAATTTCATCTAAGTTTTCCATCTCCTGTCCTTTAATATCATACTTAACAGAATAACTGATAAGGTACATTGTGAGGTGAGATTTAATTATACTTTAAGGCTTTTCCTATCCTCATCATGATTTTTGGTCAAAGTGAAAAATTTCTGTGGTCAAAGAGCCTGTATATACTTGGTGGAGGGGGGGGTTAGGATTGATGATATTCATATAATATATTTCATGTAATCTTCTTTGGCAGAAGATTAAGCACATTATTTTAATTTACACATAACTGAAAGAAAAAATCAATATACTGTCTTTAATCTGCTGCTAAATTGCTGAATTTTAAATTAAGTCCCAATTGTGAATGAGTACCTACACTCCTTAATAAAACTTGCTAGACAGTATCACCTTAGTAAAGTGGTATTTGCAACACTAGGCACTATAAAGGAGCATAATTACTATTTTCAAATATTTTAATAATGTTCAGAAAATAGCATTAACTATGTACATATCTGTAAAATGAGTGAAGACAGAGCCAAATCTTATATCATTGAACAGGCAAGAGCTATTAATGGTTCATCAATTAGAATCATGTTTACACTCTTCTTGTCACCTATAATGGTGGATTTATTTGAACTGTGGTCCACTTAGTTCAATATAGTCATTAGTGTCTGTCAGTAAGATCTAATATTCTTGAGTTGTATAACATTTGAATTTTTTTGCATCAGGCCCATCCTATATGCATATTTTCACTGAATGAGAATTTCCAGAAGGGCATAGTATCAAACACAAGATAATGTATGTTCATTTTCCTTAATCAAATTCAGTGAATGTTTGTTGAACATTTTATTGAATAGAAATACAAATCAGCTTCTAATGAATTGTTCATTATATTAGTGTCTTTTTAGTCCTTCGACTATATTTTCAATGGATTGCTTGATGCTGAATCACAGATATGTGGGAATATAGATAGTCCTCAATTTAGGAATGGGTTATGATTGAAAAGGTTTGTATATTGATTGTAACTCAGAATGCATTTCTTATATTAATAGTGAATAAATAGAGGGAAGAGAAGTGGGTAAGCCTTTATACCATACCTATTTCATGTCAGGTACTGTGTTAACTGCTTTACAAATACTATCTCATTTGTTTCTCACACACACAAAAAAACAAACCCTACAAAGTAGGGGCTGTCATTATCTCCATTTTATAATAGAGGAACCTGACTCAAATAGAGGTAATATGACTTGTTCAAAGGTCGTACAGCTAGGAAGATGGAGGACATATTTGAATTCAGATCTTCCTGACTCCAGGTCCAATTCTCTATTCACTGCATTACCTACCTGCCTTCCTACATCCACCCTACTGCCAATTGGTTTACTACATAATCTATACAAAACATAATACCATGCCACTGAGATAACAATGTTTCTGTGGGGAAAAATATCTATTTAAGGTTTCAGGTAGGGCTGCCAGTATATTTGTTAACAATACCATATATTCCCTGCCCAAATCTGACAGAGGATTCAAGGATTCATATCTATACTATCTCCCTACAGCTAAGATGAAACACTCTCTCTTCTAAGGTAATTTTGTGGTTCCCAAACCCTGAATTAAAGGCTCTAGGGAGTTAGGACTAGGAACTAATGAATGGACTTGATGTTATAATAAATAAAAGTTGTAATAATAATTCACATAATAAGTGAAAGCGAAGTGTTGCAGTATATAGAGTACAGGGCTAAGAATCATGAATATGTGAGTTCAGACCTAGACTCAGACTCTTCCTAGCTGTGCAACTCTGGGCAAGTCACTCAATCTCTTTTGGCCTCAGTTTATTCATTTACAAAATGCGGATAATAAAAGTGTCTACCTTCCAGTGTTGTTGGAAGAATTGAATGAATTAATAATTGTAAAGGGCTTAACACAATGCTGGGTAGATAGTAAGCTCTACATAAGTGTTAGCTTATTATTATTAATATCAAATAGGACTAGAATCCATATTCTGCCAGTTTCATAAACCGAAGAAAGTTCTCCATCTTAGATTGGATTCTACTCAGCTTCCTTTCTTTTTCATCCATTTAGGAATGGACAATTATTACCCTTCTACATTTTACCACCCTTTACTTCTGACCAGAATTTCTTTCTTCTCTGACTCTGTTAAAGCATAGAACCAAAACTCAGAATATCAGAATAAGAAGTAATGTCAGAGGCTATATGTCCAACCCATAGTTAATGTAGAGAAACTCCTCTGCATCATCCTCAGTCAAAATATTCATATAAGCTTTCATTTGAACATCATCAGTGTTCATTGTTGGTGAAGCATAATCTCACACCATATATTCCACTTTGGAATAGTTAAGAGTTTTTAAGAAGCTGTGTCCAACCCCCACACCCATATTGCTTTGCTTCATTTTTGTTTTATAGCAAGCTAACATCTATTTTTTTCTGCAACTTCTCCAATGAGTGGATAGAAGCTCCTCCCTCTGTGGCAAAACAGAATGAGTTTCTTCCTTCCTTCACACAATAATCTTAGAGAGTTGTTTAGGACAGGGGTGGGCAGCCTGAAGCCTCAAGGCCACATGTGGCTTCTAGGTCTTTATGCATGGCCTTTGGACTGAGTCCAAGTTGTATAGAAAAAAATCCTTTTATTTATTTATTTTAATTTTTACTAACAGTGGAATTAACTTCATTTATTAGATAATATTTATCATGTTTAAGAACTCAGAATTTTGATATCTTCAAGTAGGGTTTAATGAGAGCATTTATTTTAGGGTTAGAATAAAGCTTAAATATTTATTCCTATCAATTTTGCCTTTATCTGATAAATATTTGGATTAGTATTGAAATGAGTCAGCTAAACCCAACATTAGCTAGTTTCAGATCAAAATCAAAACTGGAATTTCTGTATATTGCATTACATTCTTCGTCATTCTACACATGGTACTAGATGAATTGATGCTACATTCTCCATTGAATTTTATCTTTCTTACTATTTCTGAAAAGCTATTTCTTTTTTATTATTATTTGTTTTTAGTTTTCAACATTCATTTCCACAAGTTTTTGAGTTACAAATGTTCTCCCCATCTTTGCCCTACCCCTACCCCAAATTGTGAGCCTACTGAATACCCCTTCCCCCAATCTGTTCTCTCTTATGTCCTCCCCCCAACCCCCTCTAACTTTCTACTTTTTTTCTTTTTTTGATTTTTTTTTTGGAGGGAGGGACATAGGGCAATTGGGGTTAATTGGTTTGCCCAGGATCACATGGCTTCTTTTAGTATTAAGTGTCCAATGGCATAATTGATCTCAGGTCCTTCTCATTCCAGGGCCAGCACTCTACTCACTATGCCACATAGCTGCCACCCTCCTAACTTTCTAGTAGGGCAAGATGGATTTCCATACCCCATTGCCTGTATATCTTACTTCCCAGTTTCATGTAAAAAACAAAATTTTTTAACATTTTTTTTTAATTTTCACATTCTTTCCCTTCTTCCCTTCTCGTCCACTCTCACTGGGAAGACAAGGAATTCAATGTAGGTTGTATATATGTAGTTACACAAAACATTTCCATAGTAGATATATTGTGAAAGACTAACTATATTTCCCTCCATCTTATCCTGCCTCCTCCCACTTAATCTGTCCTCCACTTTGACCCTGTCCATTTTCTGAAGTGTGTGCTTTAACTACCCTCTCCTGCAATCTGCCCACCCTTCTATCATGCCCCCTTTTTATCCTCTTCTCCCCTACTTTCCTGTAGGGTAAGTGTATTGGTAATGGAATTTGGAGATACCCTTGTATTGACTTGGTTTTTGGGTTGAGTGCTAAAACCCAGAGCTTGTGAATCCCCCTTGTGGGATGGACTTGTTGACATGAAGGGAGAGGGCTGAACTGGGAGGAGCTGTGAATTGGGAGAGAGACCCAAGCCTAGAGAAGGCCAGAAGGACTTTCGTAGAGCAGTATTCAGTATTGTGGAGCCTGAGTTGCTGAAAGACTGCTGAGAGCCCATTGGAAGAGCCCAGGACTTTTGAGAACTGCCAAGGACTGAGGAGGCATGGCTGTGATGCCGGTACTTTGTCTGTCTGTTTTGATGTTGTTTTGCCAGATTCACCTGATGGTGAAGGACAGTGCTGCTGTTGTAGAGGTCCTGGAACCTGGCTGTTGGTTCAGAAGCCCTGAAGAAGGATTTTCTTGGGGTACCTGCACAGAAATCCTGGAAGAGGGCCTTGCTGATATTTTCAGGGGTTCTGGGACTGTTCTACAGGCACAGAGTGACTTCATGAGGACACTGGCTATGGCTTTGTTGAGCCTTGTCTTCCCAGGAACTGAGATTGCTGAGGGCTTGCCTTGAGTGAAGATGAAAGAAGGACCTTTCCTTGGGTATTCAATGCTGAGTTTAACTTTGTAACTTAAAGGTGGATGTCCTTTTGTGTTCTCCTGCCCCTTTTGAGATTCAGGGGTAGGAAGCCTTTAAGTGATTGACCAAATGAATGTACTTTGTTTATGGTTGGAGACTAATCTCCATTTGAGAAGAGACTTTTGACTGACTAAATGAATGTACTGTCTAGGGGTGGAGTAGTACCTAGATTGAATTGAGAACTTGCTAAAGGAACAAGTTACACTGTACTTTGACTTTTTCTGTTCTGTAAATGTTTGTTGAATAAATGGAGTTTACTATGCTGGTAATCCAAACCTTAGGAGTTGCCTTTGCTTGGCATTACAGTAAGATACCCAATTGAGTGGTTATGTTATTCCCTCCTTAAGCCAAATTCACTGAGAGTATGGTTGACCCATTGCCTTTCACCTTCCTGATCCTCTCCTCCCTCGTAACAGTTTTCTCTTGCCTCTTTTATATGACATAATTTACCCTATTCTATCTTTCCCTTTCCCTTTCTCTCATTATATTCCTTTGTCACCTCTCAAATTTATTTTTTAGATATCATCCCTTCCTATTCAACTGATCCTGTGCCCTCTATGTATACATGTATACACATATACACACACTCACATATACATCACACACATATACCAACCTATACATATATACATACCATCTCATGCTTCTCTTTCTTCTTGTATTTGCAAGTCAAATGTTCTATTCATCTCTGCTTTTTCCATCAAGAATACTGGAAAGTTCTCTATTTCATTGACTATCCATATTTTCCCCTGAAGCATCATACTCAGTTTTGCTGGGTAGGTGATTCTTGGTTTTAATCCTATCTCCTTTGACCTCTGGAATATTATATTCTAACCATTCAATACTTTAATACAGAAGCTGCTAGATCTTGTCTTATTCTGATTGTATTTCCACAATACTTAAATTGTTTCTTCCTGACAGTTTATAATATTTTCTCCTTGATCTTGGAGGTCTGGGATTTGACTATGATATTCCTAGGAGTTTTCTTTTTTGGATCTTTTTCAAGAGGCAATTGGGGAATCCTTTCAATTTCTATTTCGCCCTCTGGTTCTAGTCATTAGCTTCCATTTTCTCCAATCTAATTTTGAAGGAATTATTCTCTTCAGTGAGATTTTGAAATTCATTTTGTTCTGGGCAATTTGAATTTTTTTTTTGCTTTTTTTTTTTGGAGGGCAATTGGGATTAAGTGACTTGCCCAAGGTTGCACTGCTAGTTTTGTGTTAAGTATCAGAGGCCAGATTTGAACTCAGGTCCTCCAGACTCCAGGGCCAGTGCTCTATTCACTGCACTACCTAACTGCCTGGCAATTTGAATTTTTAAAGCATTCTTCTCCTCATTGGATTTTTGGGTCTCTTTTATCATTTGAGTTAGTCTATTTTTAATATGAGATTCTTTATTAAATTTTTTTGAGTTACATCTTTTCTCCCCGTCTTTCCCCCGCCCACCACCCCAAAACAGCCAT
>CM053580.1:341103907-341166121 GCA_028627135.1 Pseudochirops cupreus | reverse complement strand
CTTTCATCTGAACCTACTAAAATATACCTCATCAAAAATCTAAGTTACATATCAGATTATGTCCAATTTTGTTTTCATTTAAGATAATCTCTAAAATGGAATGGCCACTTCTTCACCCACTACTAATTTTCTCATTATTTTTATCCCAGTCAATGAATTATGTTCTATTAGAGATAATGGAATCCAGAGTAGATTTTTCTACATTTGATTCCTCCATTTTTTGAAGAATGAAATTATGGAGAAGGCTAGTCTAGAGTTGTTGGTTGCATAGATTTTGGCAGAAGTAGAGAACCCCAGCAGAAACTTGGTAAATGTAGTCCCTTATCACTTTGTATTATGGCTTTTTACATTACTTTCCAAATACCTGCTCTAGTTCCTCTTTGTGTTGAAGTGGTCAATGGTGCATCCCAAGTTTTTCACTTTTGACCCTCATCTAAATGTACATATTATTCTTCCCCTCTCTGATTTCTTAATTTCCTCATTGGAATATACCTTCTTAGGATACAAATCTATTCCGTCCTCCTCCTTTGAATGTCTTGATTTTTTTTACTAATAAATTATGCAAATACAGAAGCATTAAAATCTTAAGTTTAATACAAACAAGTAGCAGTTTTACCTGACATGAAATTTACCATCTTGTGTTAGGACCTCTAATTCCCTCCATTACACACTTAAACTGGGGATTTGTGTATAGATATGTGAAGTCATTGTTTTTACTATTTCCTGATTTCTATTTTTTTTTCCTCTTGGCATTTGTGCATTTTTCACGTATTATTCTTTCCTCTTTGTGGGAATATATTTTCTACAGTATGTAACTTACTGGATAGACATTCTACTTCTCTCATACTTTTAACTTTATAGCCTTTTGATTAGAATTTCATGACCCCAGTCAAATACTATCTTATCATCTTTGTTGGGCATGTTCCATCCCTAAAACTGAATCTGTCAACTCTACATTTGTGATCCAGAAATCTAAATCCATTTCTCAGATGCTACTTTCCAGACAGTTATTCAGCTTCCCAAATTATTATTTTTCTTTTTCTGAATCTTTTACCATTGGTGGGAAAATATGAGGATTATGTAAGGTGTTCTTATAGTCTTTCAATTTTTTTGCCTAAGCCTATATAATTGTTGAGAATATTTTTAGGTTGCTTCTAAAAGTATACTTTGTGCCAAGATTAATTATCATAAATGAAAAGTTTTCATCTCTTCTGAAAAAGTATTGAGAATGTCTTGTATATATACTCCAGAATGACAGCAAAGCTTTCTAAGGCTATTTTCTAATCAGCTAGTAACTACTTCAGTACCCCTGTGTACTAAGACTCATCAGACTTCTTAGTTTTCTCTTTCTTTGTTCCTTAGTGAATGATCTCTTATCTTTCCTTGAGATTATGAAATCCTAGAGAGAAAGAACTCTTTGGGGGGGGGGGGGTTCTTGGGGAGGGAAGGGCATTTCCTTGTTTCCCCTGTCCTTAGCAGTCTGGCACTTACCAGGTATTTAATTAAAGTTTGTTGCCTATCTTGATTTCCCCTTCAGAGTATACTATTTTCTCTCTTCACAAAGATCATCAAATTTGATTTTGTTTTAATCTTATAGTTTTTTCCCCTTCCATTTCTCTCCTATATAACATTCTTCTATGCTCATCATCCTAACAAGGGTCAAGTATCCTCTCCTCCATCTCAGAAGCCTTTATTCCCCCCTCTCTCTATTGAAGCTTCACTTGTCTTTTACCTTTTAGGAGGCCTTGATCTTCCCTAGCAATCAGAAGTGAGGGGGTTTATTTTAGTCCTTTGGAAATCTTCACCTCCTACTCCAGGTGGGAGATCAACCTGCTTTAGGACCACATATAACAGTTATTCTACTTTGGCAGAAATGGAGACATCTCATTCTTGAGTCAAGTTTACTGCACAGTTCCCACTCATGTTCACAAAAGTTGAGGTTTTCAGCCTCTCATTAATTTTAAGCAAATGGTAAAAACTTCCTAAGGCTAATTCACCCCACCCAAAATTCACTCTATCAAGTTCTTTGTTCCACTTGTCTTTTCTTACTAACAATGCCTAGCTTTGGGAACTACCTTATCATCTCTCTTAAGTTTTCTTCTTTCATCCTTCTAAGTCTTTTTATATTCATTTTAATTGTGATTTGTTTTTCATTTCTCACAAGGGAGAAGAAGCCGAATTATAAATAAAGCACTATCCTGATTGAAGAACTGCCCATTTTCCATCAGAAAGGATTAGAACCAGTCCATATCTTAAAGTTTACACTTCCTGTGGAGATTGATAGAGATAATGAATAATGATAATAGTTAATGATAATAGTTACTGATAATAACAATGACAATAATATTTACTATGTGAAAAGTACTATGCGAAAAGTACTATGCTAATCCCTGCCAATCCACATCCAGTCCCTCCTCTGAAGAAACAAAAATTCTAATTGGTGGAGACAAAATATTTTGGAGGGTTCAGCTGTGCCTCAAGTGGAAAGGCTGGTTCTTGTTTAGGGGGAAATGGTAAAATAGACAGGAATGCATTTTCTTTAAAGTAATTTCATTTTAGAACTTGAGGGGTGAACATTTTCTTTTCTGAATCTTTAGTTGCTGTGGCTGCTGAGTTGTTGGGGGCTACAGCACCTGCAGAGTCTATTGCCATATTTCATTTCCACATTAGCTGTTCCACTGGATAATGCATGGAGTAAGGCCAGGAGTGAGGGCTAAGATGAAGCAGTACTTATGGCGTAAGTTGCACTGCTAACTCTTGGATTTTTGGTTTAACTGCTTATTCAATAGTAGTTGCTGAGTTTGGAGGGGAGGAGGAATTGTAGGCCTCTTGTATAGAAAAGATGTTCCCCTTAATGTTGTCTGTGGAAAGGAGATATTTTGAGAAATTGTTGCTGTTTAAAACCAGGGATGCCAAAAACTGTTGAAGTAGGTTCCCACCTCAAAATTGTTGTAGTTTCATGATGTGTTGTGGTGGAACTGTCTCAAAGAATTCAGAGACAGATCACCTCTAATCCAAGTACAGGTATTTATTGAGATTGACACCTCTCATGAAGCGGCCTAAATTCCAAGACAAACCAGCAGCTTTAGAGAAAGCAAGATGGATTTTATAAGATATTGATGCAATTATGTAACATAAAGTTATATATAATAGAGGAATATCATTAATATTAAAAAGGCAGGAGTAGGTTCTTAAGGGATTAGGTAATGGAGGAGGAGCCCCATCTATGTTTTGGTGGTTAAATATTCTAGTCATTCTGTCCTCCGACTGGCTAGCTTTGTGGTTCTGTCTTGTTAATACATATAGTTAGGTACTGTAGTCCTGTCTTATGTTAGATCAATGCTTCTCAATCTTCCTAATGCCACAACCCTTTAATACTTGTATGTGGGCATATCCACATGTGGGCAGACCTACCTGGACACAGAAAAGCAGTGTCTCGGTTCTTAAGAACATCAGAAATATGTGTATTCCAATGGTCTTAGGCTACCCCCTGTGAAAAGATCATTTGACCCCCAAAGGGGTCTTGACCCACAGGTTGAGAACCACTGGGCTAGATGAATAATGTGATTGTGATTGAATACAAGAACACACCTGTTTCTGTGGGAATGGGTCTGGGGGGGCAGTGAGCAGGTAGAGGCACTCGCTAGGTTCCCATCACATGGACACAACTGCTGTTTCTGCAGGAACTAAGAGTTCAGGGACACACCTATTCTTCCTGTGAGCAGTGAGGCATATACAAAGACGTTAGGACATGGGGAGGGAGGAAAGGGGAGCGGTTGGTAGGTGCAATGGGCCTGCTGTTCAATAGGACCAGGCTTATAATGAAGTTAGAATATTGGGCCTGGAGGCAGCTTTATTAGGATTCCAACAAAATCATACTTGACAGGTTGTCAGTGACTTTATTGGCCTGAAAAATACTATTGTCTATTTCTCTCTCTCTCTGTGTCTCTCTCTTTCTTTCTCTCTCTCTCTTTCTCTCTTTTTCCCTCCCTCCCTTCCTCCCTCTGTCTTTCTCCCTTTCTCCTTCACACACATAAATACATATTTATTCAATCAATGAATACTAGGGAAATGAACATCTACCAGTTAGTCTACCCAGCCAGTTTAGGAAAGACATTACAAAAGATTGTTTTCAAAAATGTAAAATCTGTCAGTCATACTATAATATAATTCAATTCTTGAACATTTTAAGAAGATCCCTAAATTAATATTTAAATCACACTGCACTGAGAGGCAACCTGATCTACTTTAGAGGGAGCCAGCATTACAGCCAAGAAAACTTTAGTTCGAGTCCTACCACTGACTTGTTTGTTTACCATGGGCAAATAATTTCATCTTTCACTGTCCTTAGGGAGCTATCTAGACAGAAAAGTCATGCATCTGCATTACAGGAGAGAGTTTTCAGCTACAATTCCCTTCATCAATGATATCACATTGGTGAACTATATGAAGGGGATAAAATACAAGAGAAACATAGTTTAATGTTCCTCACCATCATTGTTAGGATAAATATGTCATCCTATTTCCTACCACTTTCTGCACCTCTTCTGTATTTATCAAAGAATTATTCCAAGAAACTCTAATTCTCAAGGTTTTCTGTTGTCTGTCTTCCCCAACAAGTAGGACAAAAACTCAGTCTAGTTTAGGGAATAAAGGCACTAGCTTCTTGAGCCTTTTAATAGATAACATATCCACAATGCTCCCAAGATAGTGAGTGTCTGGTAGAGGAAGACAGCTTAGACTTAATGAAGCTTTACAGATGAGAAAACAGATCAAAATAGAGGAGAGTTTAAAAGTTACATTTGTAACTTACAGAACAAGTAAAAATAAAAGAAAAACAAATATGAACAGTTACAGAGTTTTTCATGGTAGGGGTGGAAAATATGTATGTGAAAGGAGAAGAGGCTGAAATTATGGATGTGAATAATTAGAAACTAAATGATAAAGGAATATATATTTTGCTGATAGTATACTGTTTGTAAGTGCCCTAGACAGAAGAAACAAAAAGTGTGTGCATATGTGTGTGTGTCTATGTGCATGCAGGCATATTTGTGTGTGTGTGTGTGTGTGTGTGTGTGTGTGTGTGTGTGTGTGTGTTTCTTTGGTGGGTCTTTCAAAAAATGTAGATTTTTGTTTCCATAAGGATTAATATGTGTAAAACTGGAAAAGTTAAGAAACGTAGTCAAAAATATAAAGTGCATCGTCTCTGCCATATGTCTGAGATTCCCTCCCTAACTTTCTGCTGAGGCTTCAAAGGATCACTGTGGAACAGTCAGATACAGTACTGGTTCATAACCAATTTTGTCTTGGGAAAATTTGCTTTACTTTCTTGACCATAATCTTCCCGCATTGCAAATTTTGGCCTACAAATTCATTTTGATATCCCACAAAAATCACTTTTCATATTACCCTATGTTCTCTTTATTATAGTGAACAATTGATGAGAAAACATTCTGCCAGGGAAAATGTAACCATTTTCTAGAAAATGTAACTACAACACTGTCTTAGAGAGTTGCTGCTTACTGATAGTGCTCTGAGATTTCCTCCAATTTATCTTGTATTATATTTTGTTTTGTTTTTGTTTTTTATGTTTTGTTTTGTTTTTTACATATTTACTCCATTAAATTGAGAACACTTTGAGGGCAAGGACTGTTTTTGTCTTTCTTTTTATCCCCTTGCTTAGCAGAATAATTGACAAGCATTTGTCATCATTTCATCAATAATTGATGAATACTTGTTGACTTAATTTGAGCACTGATAGATTAAGTGACTACTCCATCATCATATAATCATCAGATTTTAGAGGTGGAACTTGAATCTAGACCTTCCTAATTCAGGTCTGTTCTCTATTGATTGAATTACCTTGATATTCATGAAACTCTTCATGGGATGGGCAAAAGTTCTTGGGATTTCATTTCTTGGGAAAGAAAGTTCTGTTTACCAATATGTCAGCACTTTTCTACCACTCGAAATCCTGGAGGGCTGAGATGTTAAATGACTTACTTAGTGTCATACTACACCATTCACTTACTGTATGTGTCATAGCTGACATTCAAACCCACATCTTTATGGTTGCAAGGCCAGCTCTTTATTCAGAATGCAATATTGCTTCTGAATTAATAGCATAATTTGCATCAATTTCTCTGGGATTCCCTCTACACTTAAATTTGTATCTATCTATCATCCATCCATCTATCTATCTATCTATCTATCTATCTATCTATCTATCTGTCTATCTATCTGTCATATATTCTTAGACATGTCTCATACCATGATTATCATTATCAATCTCATTTTATATCCATTAGCTTGCTATTTTAAAAAAATAAAAAAGTAAATCTGTTGCATAGTCACAAAAAGAAGTTATCCTTAGAACCATGGAAATATGGTTCTGAGTGTTGTATAAAATAGATCTAGTATTAGAAGTTAAAATTGGGAAATATATTGGATTTTCCCCCAAATTGTGGTGACATCTATGAGAGGACACAAGACCCTAGACCAGCAAGAGTTATCAGTTTAAAAAATGAAAGAAAAGAAAGAAAAAGAGAGAATAACACTAGTAGATTTAGTTAGCCTCAGATAACTATAAGACCCTATTCTTTGTTCTATAGAGCTCACAACTAAGGCTAAAAATGTCACACTAAGAAGATGCTACACAAAGCAAAACCAAAGGAAACAAGAAAGGAGAAACTGAGTGAAGGCTTTTTGGTTGTTCTAGGAAATGATTTCTGCATTTTCTAAAAGAGCTAGAATAAACCTATAGGTTTTAATATAAAAAAAACTCATCAGCAAATTTAACAAGAGGAAGAGATAACCTAATTTTACAAATCAGAAGCTGGAGGTGGAAGAAACTTCCCATTCAACTGATCAGCATCCAGCAGAGACCTTAAGTCCATCAGAGTGGCATATGGTAATAGAAAGTATGTGTTCCACTGAGCAGCATTCCGAAGGGCCTCTGAGACCATCAGGGAGCAGCATGACAGCATCCCTGGATTTAGTATTTTGTTAAAATTTTGAACTGTTTTTAAAACACTGTTTACTTATTATTAAAGGTAAAGACACTGATGTGGGCTAATGAGCGGGGAGTGTGAGCCCATAAAGTACTTTGAATTGAGTATAGCAATTCACCCAAAGGACCGAAGTCATGGGTGACTCTAGGCTGTATGAGTGCAATAGCCCAGTGAGTAAATAGCTAGGAGATTTGATTAATGTAGACAGCCTAGCTGGAACATTTTCTAGTCCTCCTCCTCTACCTCACCCCAAAATATACAAAAAATGGAATAATTTCAGATCCAGATAGGACTTTGCTTGTGTGAAAGCACTTCTTAGGGAAATATAGTATTTTCAAGTTAATTTATTCAGATTTACAGTTCTGTAGCTAAAGAATAAAGCAAATATTCAGTGCTTTTTTCTTTAAAGCATCCCTCCTGTGGAGTCTTTCTTCATCCTATCAACTGGTAGTGATCACTCCCTCCTATGATGCATAAGATACATTTCAGAAAAATTTGTCTTATTTAAATTTTTTCAGTGTTACTAGTGGACATGCTTTCTCCCTCCTCTATCATATTTTAAATACATTGAGGGAAGAGAACCTATTATATCTATATTTCTAGGCCCCCTAGTTCTTAGCACAGTCCATTGTATATAGATACATAATAGGCGATGACTCATAAACTCATACTTGGACTATTTCAGTACACTCTTAAGTGGTCTCCTTGACTACAGTTTCCCTCTCATGCAATCCTGTGTTCACATCATTGCCAAATCAATTTTCTAAAACATGATTTTCATTCTGTTACTCTCATGCTCAAAAATCTCCAGTGGTTTCCCATTGCCAAACTTCTAATCTTGACATTCAAGGCCATGTTACAATCTGGCCCCAATCCAAAATTCCAGCCTTATCTACAATTTCAGGCCTACAGAATACTTCTCCTGTTAGATTAGTAGACTCTCTGCCCTCCCCACTATAACTCATGCATGCCCATTTCTAAGCCCATGCCAAAGCCATTTTCTTTTCATCCTTTTTTCCTTTCCTCTAATCCCAAAAGCCACAGTAACCTCTCCTCCTATTTTCCTGCAGCACTTATATTTGAGTTTTTTATTCATCTGAAATATTTTATATGTGGTTTCAGACTACAGGAAAGGTAACATACCCTACTAATAAGAATGGAGAATTAGAAGAAATATTAGGGCCACCAGTTACTGTTGTGTAAAGTTCAATGAATGATTTAAGTTCTCTTATGTTTAGTTTCCTCATCTATAAAATGAAAATGATAATATTAGGCCTATGTATTTTAAGGAGTTGATCAAATAAAGTGTACCTGGCATGGAGTAGCCTCTTAATAAATGTTTATTGATTGGTTGATATATAATATATGTGAAACTGCTTTTTAATCTGCAAAGACTCTACATATGTGAAGTATCATTTTATTAGAAGGTAACTATAACATGAACCCAACCAATTGCATTCCAAAATGCTTTTTGGAAATTTGAAACTCAGAACTAGTTTTGTCATAGAAATAATGAATATTAATTTGTTTCTCAATATGGTTATATTAAATACAAAACTCATGTAGTTACAACATAATATGTATTTTTATGAAAAATGAATGAAGCAGTATTGGTGTGAATATTCACCATTTTAGTTCTGTTAAAGCTTAGGTTAATGTTGGTGAGCTAATCAGTATTAATCTAAAAATCACTGAAAATGTTTCACTAGGCAAGTTTGATGTCTGGGGCATTCGGACAAGAGGGAACCAAAGTACTAATACTATGCATTCCTCCAATAGATGAATTACATAAGGAAGAAACAAGCATTGATTAGCATTTATACCACTTGTGATACAAAAAACAAAAATGAAACAGACACTACCCTCAAGGAGTTTACATTCTATCAGGAGAAACAACAAATTAGATCTAAATACATACAAACATAAATACAAAATATATACAAAATAAATGCAAGATAATTTTAGGGATGAGGTAACCAAGACATCAAGAAAAATCTCTTGTAAGAGGTAGCACTTGAGTTGAGCTTGGAAAGATTTTAGGACTCTAAGGTGAAAATGAGGAAGTGAGTGAATATCCAGCCTGTGCTATATCACAGATATGAGAGATGGAATGTTCTGTATTGAAAGCCAACAATGTGTGAAAAAAATCTAGAAAGATGGTTTGTATAAAGTTGTAAAGGGCTTGAAATGTTAAACATTGGAGTAAATATTTATTTGATCCTAGAAGTAATAGTCAGTCAATAAACATTTAAGAAATGCGTCTTGTGTGTCAAGTAATAATCGAAATACTTGATATACAAATTATGAAAACAAAGCCAGTTCCTACCCATTAGACCAACTAGCTGTCATTTTCTAGTAGTGGCTAGATTGCCAGACCTCAAGCTACGGAGACTGAGTTCAAATCTGACCTCAGACATTTACTAACTGACCCTAGGCAAGGGTCATAACTTGTCTTAGTTTCCTTCTCTGTAAAATGAAGATAACAACAGTACATACCTTAAAGAATTCTTGTGAAGATCAAATGAGAAAATATTTGTAAGGAACTAAGCATAATGCTTGGCACGTAGTAAGTTAATGTGAGCTGTTATTAGTTATTATCATTCGAAGGACCTTGAGGGAAGGGATTGTGGTTACTATATTTCTTGTGGCAAGCACAATGCCTTAACCATTATAAAGTAAGGAATAAGTAGGATCATAGATTTGGAGGTAAAAGGATCCTTGGAGGCCATCTAGAACAACTTCCACATTGAACAGTTGCAGGAAGAGGCTCAGAAAAGTTTAATAACTTGTCCAATGTCAAACAGGTAATAAATGGCCTATGTAGGCTTTGAAATCCTTTCACTCCACATCTAATGTTCTTTCTACTATACCATGTTAACTCTAATAAATGTTTGTTGAATAGAATGGAATCCAATGGAATAGGGAATAGAACACATGATTGCAAAGAAATAGAACACATGATTGCAAAGAAATAGAACACAAATTAACACGTGAAGTGGTAAAAGGAAGGTACAATGTGTCAATATGCAGAAGGAGACATCACTTCTAGCAAGGGATATGAAGAAAAAGTTTGAGAGAAATAGTACCCGACCTTGACCTGGAAGAATAGGTATGATAAGTATTGGTAGTGAAGAGGGTAATCCAAAATTAGACAATCTATCTATCTATCTATCTATCAATCTATATGAGATAAGAAGGAGTGTTTTGTCACTAGAGTGAAAAGAAAGGAAATTTGTGTGTATATCAACCAGGGCCTTTAATGCAGCATGATCAGACTTGTTCGCTAGAGATATTAATGTAGAAGTAATGTAATGAATATAATGGAGAAAGCAAAGACTGGATATGGAGAAAACATTAGGGAAGCCAATTTAATTGTCCAGGTGCATAGTAATACAAACTTGGTAAAGAGTTGTTTGTCCTTCATTTTTGAAGAAAATCAATGATATTACAGGATGATGTCTTGACTAGCGCATTAATTGGATTTGAGTGACATATAGTTACACAACATCATGACCCTCACTCTGTCATTCAAAGTATTCGAATTCCAAATACAAGATAAAAGTTAGAACCACTGACAGTATACCAGGCTGCAGTGGATGACCTTGACATTTTCAATGTCTGACCATTCTCTAAATATTCAACAGTGCTTGCTTTAGCTGCATTTATGGCCACAAATTGCTCTCATCTGCCCATTCCACTGGGGCAGGTATAACTTGGAAAACAATAATGCTATTGGGAATGGAAAGGGTCAGAAGGATCCTTGGCAGTTAGCAAGACAAAAGAACCTTTGCTACTGTGAATGAGATTATTTATTTAATTTTTTTTAAAGTAGGAAATGACAGTGGAGAGAAATTTGAGGTAGTAATTTTTGAGGAGCTGGCAATACTACTTTTTATTCTTTTTTTTTTTCAGAAATTCCAAAGATAAGTTTTGAATTTCAGACTAGTGAACATATTGATAGAAAAGAAACATTGAATCTTCCTTCTGAGAATGCCCTTATTTTTTCAGTCATTCAGGTTTGCTATTGTTAAGTCATGTTCTACTCTTCACTATTCTGTATAGGGTTTTCTTGGCAAAGATACCACAGTGATTTGCTATTTGCTTCTGCAGTGGATTAAGGCAAATAGAAGTTAAATGACTTGACAAGGGTCACAGTTAATGAGTGTTTAAGGTCAGACTTCAACTCAGGTCTTCCAGAGTCCAGGCCTAAGGCTCTATTCACTGAGCTACCTAACTACTTCCTTGATAATCATCCTTGAGAATGAGAATAATCCTCTCATGTAACACTCCCCATATCAAATCAAGAAGTCTTTTCTATTTATCTTTTTTAAAATCTCTCAAACCTACATTCTTTTCTTTATTCACATGACCACCCTATTCTAGGTTCCTATCACTTCTCACCAGGATCATTGTGATACCTACCTAACTGTTATCCTTGTATAAAGTCTCTTTCTTCTGTAACTATCCTAAAACACTCATTGCCAAATTTTTACCCCTAAATTACAAGTCTGACCTTGTTATTTCTCCTGCTCAAGAAACTTCATGTTCCTTCATCCCTATTGACTGTAGGTTGAAATGTAAACTCTTCTGTATTTAAATCCTTCACAAACTGACTCCAGACTATCTTTGAAGTTTGACTATGTATTGCTTCCTTCCACATAAGCTTTGGTCTAGCCAAACCATCCTACTTGGTGTTTTCCAAATAAATCATTCCATTTTCTGCCTCTGTGCAAGAGTATTTGTGCAATCTCTCCTCCATTTCTGGAATATTTCCTCTCCTAAGCTTCTCCTCTTGGAATCCATAGGTCTCTTTCAGTACCACTTTTTTCAAGAGGCCTTTGCTGACTCCTCCAGTTTCTAGAAACTTCCTTGAAGGTCCAGACTGCTTTACTTTAGTATTTGTTTCTCTAGAACTTAACACAGCACAGAGAATCTATCAAATACTTATTAAATGTTTGTTTAAATAATAGAATTCTACTAATCAAGGTTATAGTTAGTTAGCACTGATGCTCTATGATCTTGAGCATTAACTCTGAGGTTTGGTTTTCTCTTCTGTAAAGGGAAGTGACTACATTAATTGCTTTTTTAAGTAGTTTGTAGCTGAGGAAAGAGAGGAGGGGGAAAGGAAGATGGAAAGGAAGAAAGAAAAACTCAATGTGCAAATGTAGTGTTCTTCAAATAGAGTGGAATTGTGTGGTTCTGTGGCTCTTGTGTTTTGTCCTCTGTTCTCAAAGAGGACCATGACATCAGGAAGATGATGCCATGACTTGCAAGTGTATTGGTTTTTAAGTGAGGGAGGGCTGTGCATAGCTTCCAACCTTTCTCTGTTCTCCAGAGCTATCTGGGTCCAGTGCCCAGATACAGATTAGGACAAATGGAGATAGCCTTAGATGCAGTGGGAGATCATTAATCTTTTGAAAAATATTGAGAACTAGATCATTGCAATCTTGATTGTACGTTAAGTCTGAGGGGATGAAATTTAACTCCTATATTTGAATCCATGTGATAACAAGCCATGTTATAACAGGATTCTGCTGTTTCTGAGTCTTGTATTCAATGAAAAATTCTTGATTTAAGCAAAGGCAAGACTCAATCAGAGGCACTTCATTGGCTAAAAGTCAATCCAGAAAATAAAAACAGCAAAAAATCCCACTTTGCTTGCCATCACATTGACCTTCTTATGTTTGTGCTTATTGTATTTTCTGTGCTTATAGCTCCTCTTTGAGCCTAACCATTACAATCCCTCTAGTCCATTAATGCCCCCTCCTTAAGGAAACCTTTCCCTTTCCTTCCTCAAATTCCTTTGGAGTAATTTGGTTGCATTTAAGCTTTGTCCAGTATTTCATGCCACCTAATATTATACTAAAATTATTACTTACCATGGTCCTCATTAGACTATAAGCTCCCTGAAAGGAACACTATTGCTTTCCCCTTTTCATCTATAGTCTCTAGCTCAGATTAGACAAATAATATATATTCCTAAATTAGCAACATAATAGAGGATGCCCATAATAGGTGCTGGAAGGCCCTTGCTGAAAATTGAGGGTGGGAAATAGAAATTAGAGTGTATTTGATTGATAATAATTCAAATTTGTAGTTTTATTTTTTTTTTCACCCTGAAGTTCAATTCAGTTCAACATTTGCCAATTCTGGTGGCATCCTACTGTACACTGACTCTAATCACATATCACCTTCATTTTGCTTTAAATAGTATTTTCCCCCAATTTTATATCGACAATTTCTAGCATTAATTTATAAGATTTTTACTTCCAAATTCAGATATCTCCTTTTTAATGTTCTAGTTTATGTTCCATGTGGATGGACTTGCCAATATAGGGTTTTAGTTTTTAAATTCCTTCCACTAGTTGGCACATTCAAAAATTAGGTTGTTCTGTGTAAGGTCATTTTTCCGTTTGGTTATATATCTCCTTCAATATACCAACAAGTTATAAAATAAATGCGAAGGCAAACACATTGCCAGCCAATACTTTTCTCTATTGACTGTTTATGAGGTGGCTTACTCCCCTTCTTATACATTGATAGGTCATAAATCCATCTCCTTTGCCTTTATTTTACTACTGAGAGGTATATTTACAACATTATTGGGTTAGCTGTTTTGAAAGACTGACTTGTAAAATGAGACCCCTGTGAAACAGTGGAGGGTGATATAATCTATGTCTCTTTGTATTACATGTGAAAGATCAATCAAAAACATTTCCATTGTTACTTAAAAGAAACCATTTGTTATCTCCAATGTCACCCTTGCAATAAATGTAGCTAGAGACAAATCTTTAGATCATAAATCAAACATTTAAAATAAGTCATCGCTTAGATTTCATTAGAGTTTCTTTGAAGGTATAATGTAGAGTAGTGGAATAGTGCTGGATTTTGAATCAGAAGCTAAGGAGTTGAATCATTCTAGACTACTTCTTAATCTCTGTATCTATCTGTTCTGTCCCACTTCCAAGCCGTTACTGATGCTGGCCCCCATACCAGGATTGTCTTCCTTCTTTTTATACCTTTTGAAATTTAACTCATCATCTAAAGTGTACCTCAAATAGTATCCTTATATGAAACCTTCCATTGTACCAATGTTACAGTCAAAAACTATATTGGAACAGCACTTAGAAGACATGAGGATAAACATTAGCTCTACTACTTAATAGCTATATAATCTTAGAGTAGTAACATGATATCTCTGAATCCCACTGAGACAGTTGGACCAGACAAACTCCAAGGTCCCTTCAAGTGCTTAATGTCTTATCCTAATACTTACTTTTTAAAATCAGATTTAAATTGAAGCTCAGTCAATTAATATCTTTGTGAATTTGGTCAAATAATTTCACTTCCCCCAAAAAAATTTTCAGGGCCCTTCAAGCTCTATTATCCTCTGATTCCATGTTAAGATAGTATGTGATTTCCTTGTACCACTAACGTAAAGTAACTAGATAGATGGGTCTGGAGACAAAATGATAACTGGCAAAGTGAGTCACAGGGCTAGAGAATCCAGTAAGAGTCAGAATGTTTGAAGTTGGTTACGGAACAGAAAACTTTTTTTAAAAAGTATTTTGTTTTGTTTTTTAAACTTAGAATAAGCTTTAATGACATTTTGACAGAACTGAGTAACTCTAGATTTAAGGAGATGCTAATATTTTTTTTTCCCTTTCCTTTTTATCATTTTGAAGGTAACACAGTTATGTTAATTTTCAGGATTTAGACACTGTGGTTTATATTGCATATATGAACCCTTTGCCTGAGGAATCAAAGATCATGAAGTAATGAAACTTATAGATCATTTGTGATAGGAAGAAAAATCATGAAATTCAAAACCTCAAATTATCTTATTTTCCCTTGCCCCAGCTAGCAACCATTAGACACCTTTACCCTTTCTTTATTAGAAAAACAAGGAGATGAAAACTCTTTCAAATATGTTGTTACAGTCAATTTAGAATCCTTTGCTTTAAGAATGTTAGGTTAAGGGGATTTTTGTTTATTTTGTCTTGTAAAATGGACTTTGAGAAAAATGTGTTCACTTAAAAATATATTTAAGGTACCATATTTATTTTTCAGTATCTTTTCTCTCCCTATTTTTATATTAACATTAGATTTTAACAATTAAAATTAAATGAAGGACTTAAGTGATATTTATATCTATAGCTTTCTAATTTTTAGCATACTGTAGGGAAAAAATGATTCTGTAGGGGGAAATAGTGCATGAGAATATTTAAAATATCCTAATATGAACTGCCAAATCATTAAATAACAAAAGTAGTTTCTTATCTAGTCATTGAACACTATACTAACAATCAGAATACTTGGGTTCTAGTATTCATTCTGTTAATTGCTTATATGACAGCCTATGCATGCATCATTTAACCACCTCTGATTCTTAGGTTCCTTACATAGCATTTGATAATGCACTAGATAGAGTGCTGGGTCTGGAATCAGGAAAATCTGACTTCAAATCTAGTCTCAGTTACTAGCTGTGTGATCCTGTGCAAGTCACTTAACCAGTTTTCCTGAATTAACTTCAAAGGGTTGTTGTGAGGATAAAATGAGATAATCTTTGTAAATGGCTTGGTGCTGTTCCTGGAACATAGTAGATGCTATATAAATGCTCATTCACCTTCTCTTGCCTTATATGTAAAATTAAAAAAAAAAACAACTTAATTTAGACAGCACAGAACAACAGGGAAATGTATAATAACCACTGTGACTCAATAATTTAGTATATGACTTTGTCTGTTCTGAAAATATGTGTGTGATTGTGAATGTATATGTATATATTCCCTGCATCTCAAAATCAACATGTCTCAACTGAACTCATCATATTCTGATCCTTGCTCTTCATTCCAAAATCAATTGGACCAACTTTTCCTTTCAAACTCCCCATTTTTGTAACTAATAACTTCATCCTCCTAGTCACTTATACTCAGAATATTAACTGAAAGTGATAATTTCTGAGGCTCTAAATAAAGAATTCTTTGTAGGTCTGGGTGGTGGGGTGAAGGAATAGTGGTTTTGAGATTGCCCAAGAAAGAAAAAAAAAAGGAATGAAAAGCTACAAAAATTACTCCAAAGTGTTAAATTGAGAAGGTACACAGTTTAAGAAGATAGAATATGATATAATTTCATGTTATATCAGAAAGATATACAGTAATAAGATAAAATGTTTTTCTATGCTTAAAATAGCATTGAACAGCCTTATTGATGGACTTTATGATATTTATCACAAATACATTAATATCACAATGTTATTGCATTACAAGGAAAGGGATACATATTTCAAAATCTCATTTTAAAAATTGCCATTTAAAGAGAAGATCTATCAATGACTTTGGGCTCTCATGATATTTTCTTAAAAGCTCCAAGATGAAGTTCCTCTTAAAAATATGTCATCTGACAAAATCTGTGTTCCATGTAAATAATGTTGTTTATAAATATAATGACTCAAAGATAACCAGAATGTATTCTCATTCCAAATTAAGTAAGACAAGTAATGCAACTTAATGTGCCATATGTTAGAGGAAAAGAAATAATGAATAATAACATTATATTAATGATATTAATTTACAATGTTCCTCTCAAAACAGAATCTGGGACACTATACTAGGAACAAACAAAAATTAAACTAATCTGGGCTCCTTTCCCAGAAAAGCAATCACACACAAAAACACATAACTGAGAGGAAAAGGGAGGAAAAAAATGAAAGAAAATACTGAAGAAAAGAAAGTTGGAGGGAAGAAATAATCTAAAAACCTAGTGGATTTTTTTTTTAAAGAAAGGGACAAATATGATTGTGTACTTGTTGCTGGCTCAGTTGGGACTTTGTCAAAAGACTTCAGGAAATAAATCTTTAGATGTAATAGTTGATGAGATGACATGCTGAAGTGGAAAACAAAGATTTCATTTTGGTGACAGAAGTGTTTACAATCAAATGCTACTTTAGAAGCTAAATCATTTGTCATGCAATTCTTCATGGTGCCTGTAATAGTAATGAAGGTTGAAGTTCCTTTTGTATTGCTAAGCTGAGAGGTACTTAGCACCTAGTTTCAAATTAAGCCTCTGTTAAAGAAACAGAAGGAATGAACTCCCGCTGCTGATGTAACAGGGAGGGGCTGAATGGGGAACTCTTGTTGTTGACGAGAAAAGGAGGAGAAACAAGAAGGAGAAATACTGTATATAAGGATAAACTCTAGCTGCAAAAGTCAAAATTTCTTGGAACAAGCCATGTGGAGGCTGGATAAAATGACTTTGATTTTTTGAATGGAGCTTATGCTGCTGAAGACTTTCCAGGGCCAGCTGGATCTGCTGAGGAGCTTCTGAGAAGCTGCTGAGGATTTCCAAAGACTAGCCAGAGCTGCAGAAGACATAGGGAGTATGACTGTGGTGTAGGTATTTTGTCTATTTGTGGATTTCTTAAGCCTTGACTTCCTGGGAACAGAGATTATGAAGGATTTAAGGTAGACTGGACAATGTGAGCTTCAGCATGCAACAGGAACTGGGAGCTGTCTGCCTTTGAAACCAGGTGACAGTTTGGTGAATTCAGGTAGGAGCTAGGACCATTGTAGGGGATCCAGGGAATCTGAGAACCTACCCTGAGTCAAGCTGAAAGAAAACTTTACTTGGATACTGTGTGCTGACTGAGAAGATTGTGATTTATTTGTGAATGAGGGGTGGATGGCTTGTGTATTTTGTGGTGATTGAATAGTGAATGGTGACTGAATAGTGACTGATTTGTAACTTAGTGTGTCTCATCAGTGGAAAACTTTGACTTTTGGATTTTGTGACCCTTAAGGAGGCAAGTCTTCTGAAGGATGATTGAATGATTGAGTTGATTGAATGATTGAGTAACTAAGTGATTGATTGACTAAGTGATTGTACCTTGTCCAAAACTATGTGACCACTGTGGTGGAAGCTATGTGGCCATTTTAGTGATAAGTTGTGAATGCTGTATTTTGATTTTCTGTGATAAGTTGTAATATTGTGAATGCTGTATCTTGATTTTCCATGAATGTTTTACTCTGATTTGTTATTGAATAAATAGAAAGTTTGCTATACTATGCAATCAGAAACTTGAAAGCTATTCACAGCAACATTCTTCTGGAAAGCTGCTCATGCATTGCTTTACAATGCCAGAAATACAAACATGTGAATAAACAAATAGTTTTCATCAATGATTTTGTCTTCCCAGTTAAATGGACATTTGCCATACTTCTGCAACCACAGTGCTCACACATTAGAACATCTCACAACTACTTGACAAATATCCACAATGTCCAGGTGATCAAACAATTTAGGCTTGGCTAAAGAATGACTCAGGCAGCAAGGTGGTTTCATAGTGCATAGAATGCCAATCCTGAAGTCTGGAAGCCTCATCTTAATGAGTTTAATTCTGGCCTCAGACAGTTACTAGCTGTGTGATCCTGGGCAAAGCACAACCCTATTTGTCTCAGTTCCTCATCTGTAAAATGATCTTGAGAAAGAAATGGCAAACCACTCCAGTATCATTACCAAAGAGAACCACAAACGGGCTTATGAGGAGTCAGACATGCCTGAAATAAATGAATAGCAACAAAGAACAACTTTCCAACTTAGTAATGGAGCACATCAAGATAAGGTTCCTATGTTTTCCTAAACCATAAAGTTAAAGTCAGGTGCTAGATTCTTTTTTTTTTCAGTCAGAATTTTATTTGGAAACATTACTGTGAGCCCTGGCCCAGTGCTTCACTGCACCATTGGAAACACATGTTCATACAATTCTTACTAATACCAGGACCCTACAGCAATCTTGAATTTCAAATGATCACATCCAAGGAATTCTCAACACTTGACATTTAACCCCACAGTGCAATAATCTACCTATATTTAAGATTAATATATATGGGAAATTGAAAATTCTTGCTCCATAAATGTTATGAACATGTCAACTCTTTATAAATAAACATCCAGTGAAGAGAAAAATGACAGTCTAATTCATCTTTATACACAGAGTACTAATGGCAAATGGGCAGGGAGATTGCACAGCTGCCTGGCGGATCCCAGGAGGCCTCAGCCTGGGCCGGGTCCAGTTCAGGCACCATGCAATCTGGTGCAATGTGACACAGACAGAAGTGTCACTAAGACATTGCATATTTACGAGACCAACTACCAACTGGACAACTGCACCAGGTGTCAGGCCATTCATTCTGGAGCGAATTGGGAGGGATGAGGTGGTTCAAGACAGGTCTTTACCTCATACTCTGTGGCTGAACGGGTGAGTGGAGGGAGGGGGAAGGGGCACTGGGAAGAAAGGGAAAAGATGGTCTGCTTTGTAGAGAGAATGACAGCCACAATCAAGCCATACAGCCCAAGTACCTCAGCAAAGATCAGAATCAGGATCATCCCCACAAACAGTTGGGGCTGCTGTGCTGTCCCCCGAACACCAGCATCACCTACAATGCCAATGGCAAAGCCAGCTGCCAGCCCTCTCAGGCCCACGCTGAGGCCTGCTCCCAGCTGAAGGAAGCTCTTGTACAGGGTGATTCCTGGTGTCAGAGAGTTGGCAATTAGAACAGCCACCACCAGACCATAGATAGCAATGATACCAGCCATGACGACGGGAATGATTGACCTCATGATCATCTCAGGTCACATGACTGGCATGGCTGCAATACCAGTGCCACTTTTTGCTGTGCCATAAGCCACACCAAGAGCACTGAAGACCATGGCAGCCGAGGCGTCCATGACGGCAAAGAAGGACGCATATTCGGGCCTCTCAGACATGTCTGTGAGGGTCGGTAGACTGGAAGGAGAACGGGGTCAGGGGAGAGAGGCAAGGGCACGAGGCTGGGTAGCGGGTAAAGGACTGGAGGGCGGGTAGGCAGGTGGGATGATGTGAATTCAGGAGACCCATGTGCTAGCTTCTTAAAAAGAAAGATAAGAACTCATAAATGTTACTGTGTGTGGCCTCTTTAAAATGACACTTTTAGATACATAAATATTTTATCAATGCTACCATTGGTAGAGAAAAATGGATCTAAACAAAACCGTGATTGTACAGAAATGATTTCAGTGCATTCCTATTTGTTGTGGAAATGGCTCAAATGTCTCTCTTTGGTTAAATATTCCTCTTCCCTCCCTCCGCCCCCCCATCAATGATTATCCTCATTATACTTGTAGTGTTTGACATTTTAGACTACAGCTCAAGGTCCTTTGCTTTTGGGATTTTTTTTTTAAAGTTATTTCCCTTGGCTGCTTAACAAGCATATATTACTTGAAGTTATTTCCTTTACATTTTAAGGTCATACTGTTGGCTGCTTGCAAAACATGGTGTTCATCACTGAAATTGCTAAACTTAAATATGTTATAAGGAATTAAAAGAACAAGTTGGTTGTTTTTCTATCTTGGTTCCTTCCACTTGAGCTCCTGAGAATCTGTATAATTTCTTGACGAATGCTTTTTTTTTTTTTACTCAAAAGTCCCGTATAGTTTTCTTGTATTTTCCCCCTGCATTATGGTGGTCAGCATGTTTCTTCTGAGAGATTTATGATCCTTAATTTATCTTTCTATATCCTGTCACCAAAGTGTATTGCTTTGGTTTGCATAGAATTTTTATGTTCTTTTAAGGATGTTTGTTCACTTTTGCTTCATTTCTAACAGAGTTTTTTCCACTTCAGTACTTTCATATTCCAATTCTGTTAATATTTTAATACGTATTTGTAGAAATATTTCATTGTTCATTCATTTTTTCTAACCTGCTACTTTTTATTCCTTTAAGATGTACTTTTAAAAAAAGTAGTAAGCATTTATTTTCTTTCCATTCACTAATTTAAAAATACTTTTTTTTAAACAAACTTACATAGATAAGCAAAACAAATTCTTGCATTGTGTCTAAAATTGTGTGTGTCATTCTACATCTTGAGTAATTCCCTATTCTGTCATAAAATGTATGTCACATATTGTCATTAGTTCTCTGGAATTTTTATTGTGTAGTGTGTATTTATCAAAATTCTTAATTCTTTAAATTTGTCTGTAAAATGTTGTAATTTTTTATCCTGATTTTCCTCATATTACTCTACATCAGTTTATATAAGTCTCCCCATACTTATCTGAAACCATTCCTTTCATCATTTCTTATGGCACAATATTACATGATTTTCATATAATTTCCACTGTCATATTGAGAGTTATGGGTTCTTATCTATGGTCATCCCAAATTTTCTTTTTTTATACAGATTTTTCTTTTCAAGAAAATTACTCTTTTTCCTTACTTTCTTGGGAGTCCATAGAATCTCATATTTAATCAGATTTTTTAAAAAATTTCCTCTATTTTATAATATCTGTTAAGAATTTTGTCTTTGTTTTGAGAATTTATTCATCTTTCCTTCTAGTATTATGATCCTCTTTGTTGATTTGGTTTTGGACTTTTACTTAGTCTGTTTTTCTCTCTTGAAATCTTTGATATCTCAAATATCAGGGAGCCACTATTATAATAATGTAGGATTTAGTAGCTGCAATATTAAAGAATCAGAGGTCATGGAACGTGATAGTCTAGAATGCATATGAGCTAGGACTACAAGCAAAAAACACTTACCTGGTGAAATTAAACATAATACTTCAAGGGAAAAATGAACATTCAATGAAATGGAATGATTTCAAGCTTTCACAAGGAGAAAAACAGAACTGAATAAAATATTTGATCTCATATCAAGACCTAGGAAACATCTCTGTATATTTTAGGAATGAGGCATTTATCAGAGAAAAATGAGGCCTTTATCAGACAAAATGAGGCCTTCCTAAAAAAAAATAATTTCGTGAAAGGTGATATGTAGGCTCTTTTTTTGATCAAGACTTTCAGGTAGTCCAATAATTTTAAAATTATTTCTCCTGGATCAATTTTCCAGGTCAGTAGTTTTTTATTTTTTTATTTGTTTTTCCTGATGAGTATTTTACATTGTCTTCTATTTTTTTTTATTCTTTTGGATCTGTTTTAATAATATCTTGATTTCTCATAAATTCATTAGCTTTGTATGGGACAATGATTGCCCTGGCCCCCAAAAAATAAGCAAAGCTATCTCCAAGTTGAGACAGGAAGGATTTATTTAATTATTTCTTCTTCCAAGAAGGGCTGTCTGGCTACTAGAGGCAGTCTAGTAGAGAGGCAAAATACAAAATGCAAAGCTTGGTTATGTACTTTAAAAGAGCTCTGCTTTCACCCCTCCCTTGTTCTGTCCTGTTCCTATTAATTAGGAACTGAGGCAAACAAACTTAATCACAAAAATCTGTTGGTGTTTGAAGGTGAAATGTCAGTCATATCAAAAAGGAGAAGATACATGTCTAGCAAACATGAAAACAAAAAAATGTGTCATCAGTATCAACTTAGATATGAAAGCAGGAGATAAATGTTCTAACAATATCAATATAGATATGAAAGCAGAAAATGTTTTATGAATTATGAGGATTTTAGGAAATGGTGAACTGCCCAGAGTTCTGCAACAGTATTTCCAATTTTATATTTGTACAGGCCCCATGGTGGTCAGTGGAAATAAGTCTGGAACATTCAGGCCTGTGTTTAAATTTGCAGGGTCTGTGCTTTCCCCTCGTTAACTTGGCTAAGCGTAGCAAAAACTGCAACTTATAACTAGGAAAGTAAGGCCCTTAGAGTCGCAGGCTCCCAGCCCAAATTACTAAGTCTTTGGTACTTTATTACAATTCTGTTTAGATTTCTGGAATGTTACCTGAAAAGTTTTCACTTTTATTCTATTCAGCTTCCATTTGTTCCATGATAATTTTGAAGGAATTATTTTCTAAATTGAGCTTTTGGACTTCCTTTTCCATCTGACCCATTCTGCTTTTTAAGGTATTATTATCCTCATGGGCTTTTTGGACCTCTTTTGCCTTTTGAATTACTCTACTTTTTAAGGTGTTATTTTCTTCACTATTTTTTGGGTCTCTCTTAGAAAGCTGTTAACTCATTTTTAAAATTAATTTTTGTTTATTTTTAGTTTGCATCATTCATTTCCATGAGATTTCGAGTTACAAATTTTCTCTCCATCTTTCCCCTACCCACCAACTCCCAAAAGTGATCCCACTGTATACCTCCTCCCCAAATCTGCTCTCTCCTATACCCTCCCCCATCACCCATCTGACATTCTGGTAGGGCCAGATAGATCTCCCTATCCCAGTTCTTGTATATCTTATTTCCCAGTGGCATGTAAATAATAATAGTAATAATAGTAATAATAATAATGATAATACTATATATACACACAGACATATATTTATAAAACTTTTGATATTAGAAGCTTTAATTTCTAGGTTCTTTCCATTCCTCCCTTCTCACCCACCCCCACTGGAAAGACAAGCAATTCACTACAGGCTGTATATATTTAGTTATGCAGAACATCTCTACAATGGACATATTGTGAAAGAATGACTATCTTTCCCTCCTTACTATCCATCCCTCCACTTATTCTATTCTCTGCTTTATCCCTGTCCCTTTACAGAAGTGTGTGCTTCTAACAACCCTCCCCGCCAACCTGCCCTCTGCTCTATCATACCCCCTTTCATCCCCTTACCCACTACTCTCCTGTAGGGCAAGAAACCGAATTTAGAGTGTAGGTCATTCCCTCCATAAGCCAAATTCAATGAAAGTAAGGTTGACCCATTCCCTTTTGCCTTCTTGTTCTTCTCTTCCATTGCAACAATTATCCCTTGTTTCTTCTATATGAGCTACTTAACCCAATTCTGTCTCTCCCTGTCTCCTCTTATTCTATTCCTCTTCCACCTCTCAATTTCACCTTTTAAAATATCATCCCTTCCTATTCAATTAATCCTGTGCCGTTTGTCTAAGTATACCTGTACACATACATACACACACTCGCATATGTATTCATATGCATATAAACCCTCCTATATATACATATGTGTATGTATGAATATACATACATATATACATACACACATTTATATTCCCTTTACCTATCCTTATATTGAGAAAAGTTTCATAAGTTACAATTATCATTTTGCCATGTTGTCATGTAAATAGTTCATCTTTCATAAGTTCTTTATGATTTCTTTCCCATGTTTACCTTCTCATGCTTCTTGTGCTTGAATATCAAATTTTCTATTCAGTTCTGTTTTTTTTCTCAAGAATGCTTGAAAGTCCTCCACCTCATTGAATGACCATATTTTCCCCTGAAACATTATACTCAATTTTGCTGGGTAGGTGATTCTATGATATCATATTCCAGGCCCTTCGATCCCTTAATGGAGAAGCTGCTAGATCCTGGGTTATCCTAATTGTGTTTCCAGAGTGTTCAAATTTTTTTTCTTGGCAGCTTGTAATATTTTCTCCTTGATCTGGGGACTCCGGAACCTGGCTATAACATTCCTAGGAGTTTTCTTTTTGGGATCTTTTTCAAGAGGTGTTTGGAGAATTCTTTCAAGTTCTTTGTTGCCCTCTGGTTCTAAAATATCAGGGCAATTTTCCTTGAGAATTTCTTGAAGAATCCTTTCTAGGTGCTTTTTCTGATCATAGCTTTCAGGTAGTCCAATAGTTTTTAAATTGTCTCTCCTGGATCTATTTTCCAGGTCAGTGGTTTTTTCAATGAGATATTTCACATTGCCTTCTATTTTTTCATTTGTTTGGATATGTTTAATAGTATCTTGATTTCTCATAAAGTCATTTGCCTCCATATGCACCAATCTAATTCTGAAGGAATTATTTTCTTCAGTGAGCTATTGAGATTCTTTTTCCCTCTGGAAAATTCGACTTTTAAAAGGCATTCTTCTCGTCATTGGCTTTTTTGGCCTCTTTTTCCATTTGAGTTAATACATTTTTTAAGGTGTTATTTTCTTCAGAAAGGTTGTTGACTCTCTTTTCATGATTTTCTTGCATTATTATCATTTCTCTCTCCAATTTTTCCTCCACTTCTCTTATTTAGTTTTCAAAATCCTTCTTAAACTCCTCTTTGCCCTGTAACCAGTTTACATTTTTCTTGGAGACTTTTGGTGCTGGAATTCTGACTGTGTTGTCTTCCTCCTGTTCCATACTTTGATCCTTTTCGTCACCAAAAAAGGAATCTAATGTTGGATTGCTGGCCTTGCTTTGCTTCCTTTACCTGCTCATGATGCCAGTCAGTTACTTGACTTTTGGGCTTAGTGGAACTCTGCTTTCAGAGGGGAGTTCTCTGTCCCAAATTGCTGGGGGTTTTGCAGCTGCCAGAGTTGTTAGGAGGCTGACATCTCTGCAGCCCCCACCAGCTTTGGCTCACTGGTCACACATGTCAGGACCATCACCCAAGACCATGATCCCAATGCAGGCACGGCAAGTCAAGAGCACTTAGCCTCTGAATGATTGCTTGACCCCCCTTCAATCTGAAAGCTGGGAGCTCTGAAGCAGCCATGTGGAGGCAGCTGCAGGGCCTCTGCTTCAGATTGCTTCTAACTCTAGAGTCAGTTGGCCAGACCCTCTTCCCCAAATTTAGCCACATTCCACTGACCTTTTCCCTTTGTCCTTGGCTCTTATGGGTTGATAATTCTGGAAACCACCACAGCTGCCTGTGATCCATTCTCCTGAAAACTCTAACTGTGGCTTCTCCTGGATGGCCTGGAGCTAAAACTTCATGGGGCTGGGGTTCTGCTCCCAGCACATTGCAGTGAAGCCTTTCTGTCCACCTACTAGGTTGCCTTCAGTGGTAGCTTTGTTACTCTGTCAATTTGTGGGTTCTGGAGCACTAAAATTTGTTTAGAGTCATATTTTATAAGTATTTGAGGTGGTTATGGGGGAAGCCACAGAGTTCTGCTTTTATGCCACCATCTTGACTCCACCTCCTGTTAACTCATTTTTTTATGATTTTCTTTCATTACTCTCATTTCTCTGCCCAATTTTTCCTCTACTTCTCTTGATTTAAAAAATTCTTTTTGAGTTCCTCCATGGCCTGTGACCTAGTCATATTTTTCTTGAAGGTTTTTGATGTAGGAGTTTTGACTTTGTTGTCTTCTTCTGGTTTTGTGTTTTGATTGTCTTTGTCACCAAAGAAAAACTCTAGTCTGATTTCTTCTCCTGTGTTTGTTCATTTTTCCTGCCAATTGCTTGACATTTGAGCTCTTTGCCATGGTAGAACTCTGTTTCCAGAGTGGAGAGTGCTGTATCCCAAAATTCTGAGGTTTTGGGCAGTTGTTGTCAGGACTACTTCTAGGTACCTGCCTCAGAAATATGAGGAGGACCCCCTCTCCACAGTTGCCACAAGCTTTGCCATTCCAGTGCTTCTCCTCACACCAGGACTCTTGCCTAAGACTTTGACCCAGATCCAAGTAGGGCAAAGCAAGAGATTCCTGCCTCAGTGCCAGCAAAGAGATTCCTGCAATTGCCCTGTGATCAGCTGCTTGGTTCCCCTACCATCTGTGGGCCTAGAGCACCAGAAGTAGCCACTGCTTCTGCTACTGCTAGAGCTATACCTGCTGCCATTTTTGCCACCCTGGGGGCTGGGGATGCACCATTCTCTCCTCTCACTCAGGTCCAACTGATTTTCCCCAATGACCTTTTACATTCTTTTTGTCGTTTTTGGGTTGAGACATCTTGAAGCTGTCACAGCTACCAGCAATTCAGTCCCCTGTGCTCTGCTCTGGCCCAGTCTGTGCTGCTGGTTTGTGTCAGTGTGGCCCATGTGAGACTACACTCTGCTCCCAGGCCTGGGTAATAGACCCTTCCTTAGAGGCTGCAAGGCTCTCCTCAGCTGGAGATATATATCTCTCTGGCACTTTGTGTGTTCTGCAGCTCCAAATTTGTTTATAGTAATTTTCCACAGGTATTTGGAGGTGATTGGTGGATAAGCTCAAGCAAGTTCCTAGTTTCACTCTGCCATCTTGTCTCCACCCCTGAGCTTAGAGTCCTTTTTATTCTTTTGATTCTGATTGTTTCTTGGTGTCCCATAATGTCATTAGCTTCCACTTCCTCAATTCCAACTTTTAAGGAAATTTTTTTCTTCAGTTAATTTTTGTACTTCCTTTTCCATTTAGCCAATTCAACTTTTCAAGGTGTTCTTTGCTTGCAAGAATTTTTCTATGTCTGTTTTTTCCCACATTTTTTCAATTCTTCTTTTGAAGGCATTCTTCTCTTCTTTGGATTTTTATGCCTCTTTTGCCATATGACCTATTCTGTTTTTAATGTGTTGTTTTCTTTAGTATTTTTGTGCCTCTTTTACCAGACAGTTTAGTCTTCTTTTCATATATTTTTTTCATCAGTATCATTTATTTTCTACTTTTTCCTCTTCCTTTCTTACTTGATTTTTAAAGATCCTTTTTGAGTTATTCTATGCCCTGAGACCAATTTATATTATTTTTTGAGCTTTTGGATGCAAGAATTTTGATTTTGTTGTCTTCTTCACACAGTATGTTTTGATCTTCTTTGTCACCATAGTAACTTTCTATGAGTAGGGAAAAAAGCAACATGTTTTCAATTCCTCTCACCATTTTCACATTCTGTTTTATTCAGCTGAACAAAGTCATAATTTCCCTTTTCTTTGTAGTGGATGAGTATAAAGTGGATTATAATAATGTTCCGACAGCATTTCAGCAGCAGCAGTAAGATATGCTAAGATCATACTGGGTATAATACTGCAAGGTACCTTCTGCTCCTACCATTGGCATTTTATTGGCTTGGGTAACGGAGAGGTAAAAGTGGGGGAGATTGTTGAGTGGTATGAGTGTTTTAAGAATTAGAGTTCCCTAATGATATTTCTTAAAGTTTTTTTTTTTAATTTTCTCGTGGTTTTGTTTTCTTTCTCATATGGGTTTAGCTTGAGTTAGGCTATATTTGGTACATAGTTGTTGGGTATTTTTTTTTTGGAGAGGTGGTGGGTTGGAGTGGTGGAATTGTTTGGATAAAATGATCAATCCTTTATCTTGATGGTCACATGACCCATCTCCCCTTTCACTTAGCCTACATTTGATTAAATTTTCTTTTTTGCCCCAGTCTTTCCTATAAGAAATAGTTTTTTTTTTTTAAAATGGGAAATGCAGTGTAGGTCAATTAGATTAAAACACCTTTTGCCCAGAGAAGGAAACAGAACATGGAGATAAAGAGGTAACTTAAACGTCAGATGAATAGCTAGCAGTGTAGCCCCTGACTCCAAAGAAATTCTATCCATTCCTGTGTAATTAGCCTAACCTGATATTCTTGTGATTGACTTATTTATAGGTATGAGGACATTACTTACAATATAATGGAACATTCAGTTCCCTTTGTCCAACTCAAAGTTATGGGCCTTCCCAAAGTGGTTAGTTGCCTAAATCAAGCCAAGAGCCTGAGTTTCTGCTGCACATACATATGACTTCATTTCCTTAATCAGCTCAAAGTAGCTACCTTGGATGACAGTTAGTTGCTATGCCATTTTTATATGGGCATAACTAATATGTCCTCTAAATATTTTTTCATATGTTCAATCAATCCTATAATTTAATCAAACTAATATTCATGTTTTTCTGTATTTCTTAAAATCCTTAATCTAACACACAATAATAAAACAAATACAATTAGAAATTGTCACTCAAGTTCAGAGAGGAGAGAGTAAGAGAATGATTAGTATCTTTAAATCAGTTCAAATGACTTGATCTAAATTAAAGCATCCCAGGACACTGAATAAACTCAAGAACATGATAACAGAATGGCTCTCAGTAATGTTTGAGCAGCTACATTAAATGATAAAACAGGAAATATTAAAATGTCAATTCTGAAAGAGAGAGGAAAGGTAAAGGTCCACAAAAATGCTTGTTGTTATCATTATTATCTGAGCAAAAGGCAAAAATTTAGACCAGATAAATAAATAGCTGTTTAGTTAGAACAGATTTGCTAAGGAAAGTTAATATCAAAATCATTGAGGAAATGAAAAGCAGAACACAACAAAACAAAAACCCTGAGATGATTGGGTCAACTACACATTTTTGCTATTCAATACAAATCACTAGAGCAAGAGTTGTTTTTTTAAACCCTGTTTCTAATGTTTTATCTATCTCATTCCAACCAGATTGTTCCAAACATTTTCTCCATGCCTCAAACTTACCATGCCAGCAAGAGAAAATAAAGCCTGTTTGCTGTGAGCTTCCTTTTTTTCCTTCAAAATTCATTAGTATCACTACACCCCTCACTTTGATTTATTTTCCTTTTTTCTAATCCCTGATGTTGAGGTAACCTTGCTCCTCACCAAGTCCAATCTCTATTTGTGTGTTTCCTTGATCTCACCCTTTCCCTTTCCTAATAGCAGATTAACATCAAAACCATCCTATCTCTTCCTATAGTATCATAGTCTCCTTTATTCATTAATTCCTCCCTGCTATCTACAAATATACTCAAACCTCAAACATCCTTGTGGGTGGGATGGGGTGGGAGAGGATAAAACTTATTAGATCCTTCAATCCACTTAAGTTATACTATATCTTTCCTCCCTTTCTCAGCAAAAACTCTGGGAAAAATATATCCACATTCAGTTAGCTGATGAGGATTAATTACATGTTTGTTATGTTTCATGCTCTGTACTAAATTCTGAGAATATACCCCTCAAGGAGTTAAAATTCTATTGGAGGGGTTAACATGCAAAAGTAAAAATAGTACATGTAAGACATATAAAGTATAAATGAAGGGTAATGCCAGAATTTGTATAGGGGAGGATGTCCAAAAGAGATTATCTGCAGAAGACCTAAGTTTGAATCTGACGTTAAATACGTACTAGTATGTCTGTTTCCTTAATTGTAAAATGGAGGAAGAAAGAGCACCTACTCCCTGAGGTTGCTTTGGGGATCAAATGAGATAATATTTGTAAAGGGCTTACCAGCAAACTGGCACATAAATATGTGCTTAATAAATTCTTGTGGCTGACTAATCATTTGATTGCTTTCATCACATATCCTCTCCCACACTGACTTTACATAAAAAAATGGCATTATTCTCCCAATTTCCTAAACTCAAAGTCTGGAATTCACTATTGATTTTTTCTGCTTACTTGCTTCATATATCTGAACATTTATCAGTCTGTTGATATTTCATTTAGTATTAATTACCAAAATCCCTATCTATACATTTATTATTTCACATCAGAATTACTGTAAGAGTTATCTAATAGAGTCTCTCTGTTTTCTGTCTCTCCCTTAAGGAATCTGTGTGTGTGTGTGTGTGTGTGTCTGTCTGTCTGTCTGTCTGTCTGTCTTTCTGTCTCTGTCTACCTCTGTTTCTGTCTCTGTCTCTCTCTTACACTCCCCTCCCCCACCTGTCAGATTATCTTCCCTAAAGACTCATTACTTTATATTCTATTCTGTTCAAAAACCTTTAATGAATTTTTCTATCACCTATAGAATAAAATCAATGCCTTCCAGTTTCTCATCTCAATTTGCCTTTCCATATTTATTTCCTGGTACATGTCTACATGCAGCCTCACCTTGCCTCAAACAAGTAGGGCACATCCCATGCCATTTCCTCAACCACTGTTGTCCTACTCCTTTGTTTCCCTTCTCTTCAAGTTTCAGTATAAGTGCCACTTACTTGAAATGACTTCTGCTATTTCCATTGGTAGTTAAGTTCTATGCCCCTTTAACAAATTGTTTCCTATTTATTGTTGATATCATGAATTTACGTATCATTGAACATGTTGTATTCCCTCAGTAGAAATTAATCTCCTTGAGAATAGACATAGTGTTGCTTTTCTATTTTTATCCCCAGGGACTGGCAATGTTTTGTTTGTAGCCATTGCTTAAGAGAAACTTGCTGATTAATTGGCTTATTGATCCAAATTTTAGTCATCCCTATAAAGCTTGCTTAAATTATATGTTTATCACGGCCACTCCATCTTTCACTTCTCTTACTTTATGTTGAGGAGCAAGAGATGACATACCCAGAAGCATTTTTATAGCATAAATAATAAGTAAATGAGAGGAATTATTTTTACTCCCCTCCCTATCAACCCATTTGTGTCATAAAAAATGGTCATTTATCAGTTTGTCTGCTTATCTTTTCTCTCTTCCAAAACAAATCATAAACTCATTGAGGGCAAACATAAATCCATAATGTCCTTCACATAATGAGTGCTCAATAAACCATTGCTGAATAATGAACAAATAAATGAATGAACATAAGGTATTTTGTCTCCCTAGCTAAACTTAGGCAGTTCACAAAATGGTTTCTTGGCAGTGTTTTATTTTATTTCTTTATCAGTGAGTATGGCAAATATTAAATTTAATTACATGATCTTTATTCTTTAATTAAAGCCCAGGATTGAATTTTGGGGGTTTCTTATCTCAGGGGTACCTTAGAGGTATCTTATCTTTTCTGTCTACACGTGATTTCCCGTAAATTTCCAAATTCACTAAATTTACCAGTGAATTTAATATTGAGTTAGAAAATCTACCAATTTAATATTACAAAATGGATGGTACATTTTAAATATAAATTTAAATCATAGGTATAATAATTCCTAATTGTCAAAATGAATAAAAATAGGCTTATGACCAATACTGTTACTTTTAAATGGATAAAATTTTAACTTCCTCTATATTGGACATTTGCTAATGCATTATCACCATAATTTTCCACTTGTTCCACAAATCTCCAGTTTTTAATTTGGAAAGCTCATAGAAAATATCTGAAAATTAACAATTTCAGATAAATTGTCTATAATTTTAATAATTTTATGATGTCCTATGATGTGAAACATTCATTTCAGGAGCTTTAATTACAGTTTTAACCTGTAAATCTTTTCTAAATGGTTTACAAAAAAGGGTATAGTTTCAAGCACTAAATCAATAAAAGAATAATTTTCAACACACAAAATGAAATGCAACTATAGGTCTTTATTCATTTTCTTTGTTTTGAAGTAAATTTTTGTCTTCAAAGTGGGAGTAATTTCACTGTGAAATATTCCTCCATCAATTCCACAAAGAGCTGGTTACTCTAATTGCAGTATAGCTTAATCAATCAATCAATTAAATGGAAAAAGTGAAATTATTCACTCAGGCAAATGTTATAGAGTAAATTTTAACGTTATTTGTTATTATATTACTTCGAATGTAATTGTTGAGTTTCAAGTCTGATCTGTGATTTAGTCTTTTTCCAAGTACATCAACATTTGAATTATCTTTCAATCTCCCCAACTTGTTTTGTTCCAACTAGCTCTAAATCAGTTCCCCACAACATCTCACTTAACTATTACATTGGACTTCTAACTGGACCACCTAGTTCCAGTTACTTTTGTCTAATTTATCCTTAACATTGCTGCCACTGAAGTTCTAAACGTATCCAGTGTAAAGTTGATCCATTCCGTTTCACCTTCCTGCTCTTCCCCTCCATTTTAAAAACATCTATCTTTCTCTTTCCAGAGAGCAATCCTTTATAGCAGAGAACAAAAAAAAAATAGATGAGGTGGGGATTTTCGATCAAAGCAACCAAACCACATGCAAAAAGTCCGAATCTGTATAATGATCCATTTTTATAGCACTCCATCCCTAAATACTATTTGACTGACTTCTACCAAGAAAGGAGGGAGGTATTTTCTGTCTCTCTTTTAGAAACAAGCTTAGTCGTTCCAATTTCAAAGATTTCATTTTATTGTTTTAAGGTTTTTTGCATTTACATTGCTGTGATGATTGTGCATTTTCTTGTCTTGGTGCTACTTATTTGACTTTTAATCTATTCATTAAAATTTTCCCACACTTCTCTAAAGTTATCATATTATTTTTTTTCTCTCAGGATGATAATAGTCTATTGCATTAATGTACTATAACTTATTTAACTGAATCACAGTCAAAGGATATCTACTATATTTCTAATTCTTAGGTATTACCAAAAAGAAACTCTGAATCATGAAGGAATGAATTCATATATAGATGCCCATATGTGTATATAGATGCATACAGATAAATGCATATTTACATACATATAACAACATATGCATATACACACATAGATGTATTGATAGATAGATAGATAGATAGATAGATAGATAGATAGACAGATAGACAGACAGATAAGTAGGTATAGACTTATGTTTGTGTTCATATAGCTATACATTTAGCTTTAAAAATAAAAATAAATAAATAAAACTTTCTTGGGGCTCTGGCAAGTTAATGCAAAAATGAAATAATTAACAGTGAAATATATAACTGTAACAAAGCAGGTCTGACGGCCACCTTAGTAAGCCTAGAAATTGCAATGAGAAGAGGAGGGGGGAGATCTTTACACATAGGAAAGAATGAAATCTGAGTATTGGGGAAAATTACAATCAGCTACACTGGGGAAAGTGGATTGGCATTTAGGTGTGGCTAATCACATTTCTCTCTGACAATTAAGGAATGCTAATTGTTTTATGGAACTCATCTGCCTCTTGTAATTTAGACTATGGCAACAGAACTAGCAGGATAGTTGTTCCCTTGGGAGAGATCAAACCTCCCCTCATTGCACAAGGATAGGCAAGGACAGATGACTTCTCTTCTGGGGAGATGGCACCAGGTTAAGCTGGTTGGGGCTTCCAGACAACAAGCAGAGGTCTCAGGCACAACATACATGAAAGATAATAGCATTCTCATTCCACCACACCTTTAAACTAGCTCAGAGGGAAAACAAACCGAGCAAGGTGAGTTCAGAAATATAATTTAATAATAAAAAATTAAGACAGCATAAAATCAATTGCATTCAAAATCAATACAAAAGGAAGTAGAGGAAATATTACTATTTTTTAAATTTTTACAAGGCATATACCTAGCAGCTGAATGTCTGCGTAAAAGGGAATAAATATTTTAATTTCTTTCTTTCTTTAATTTCGATCAATTTCAAGTATGATTGGACAGGGGTGGCACAGTGAATAGAGCACTGGCCCTGGAGTCAGGAGGACCTGAGTTCAAATGTGACATCATACACTTAACACAAAACTAGCTGTGTGACCTTGGGAAGTCACTTAACCCCAATTGCCCTACCTTACCCCCTACTAACAAAAATCAAAATAAAAAATGCCAAACCAAATAAACATTAAAAAAAAAACAAAGAATGATTGGACAAATCCATAGCTCCACCAATAAAATATTAATGTTGTCTTTCCAGAAGTACCTTGGAATTTGTCATCCCGCTCTTTGGTCATCTCTGCCATTTTGCTGGGTATGAAGTAACTTATTTGGATTTCCCTTAGTTATTAACATTAATTTTGAAGTATTTATTTTTATAGTTGTATTTAGTGTATAATTCTTTTGAGAATTTTTCATAGCATTTTACACTTCCTTTATTTTACAATGGCCTTTTCTTTTATATTTCCATTAGATTCATATACATGTTGGATATCATAACTTTTGAAACATATTTAATATATATTTTCCTAGCCAGTTACTTCTTTTCATATCCCACCTTTATTTTTTTTTATATTCATCACCATATCAAATGTATTATTCCAATGGCACCAATACATCTGTAGATGTTCATAATGACAATCACACTGCACGAAATTTTCTTGCCTTCTAGTTTCTGGCCAACTAGAAAATATCTCCTTAACTTTCCCCTCACCCTTCCTGAAGATCCACTACAGACCATTTGCCCAAATGAAACCTCTTAATGCACTCATTTGCAATTTGGGGGAGGCACTATGTTTCCCTTTGAAAAATGAAAAAAAAATGTTAGATACATCCCAGCTTTATTAATTTTACTTGTATTAAAGCTTCTCAATTTTATACAAAATAATCTATTTTCCTTAGTAATTGTTTTTCTCTCTTGTTTAATTGAGAAATCATTCCCTTGACACAGCTGTGAAAGTTGTTTGATCTCATTCTTTTCTAATTTTGTAAATGTATGACCTTTTATGTTTTAGATATACATCCATTTTAAATTTGTTTTTAATAGTGTAAGATATTTTGCTAAAACTAATTTCTAAGAGATCATGTCCAAGTTTTCCCAGCAAATATTGTCATATAGGGATTTGTTTTCTTTGAAACTTGTGCTTTGGAATATATCATATAGTGGATTATTTCATTTATTTTTTGCTTCTTTCTTGAGTAAATTGTTCTTTTTTCCCCTATTTTATAAACTAGTACCAAAAAATTTTAATGATGCTGCTTCATAATGTAGCTTCTATTTTATATATTTTCTTTCCATTGGTAACCTAAATGTTTTATTCCTCCAAATGAATTTTGTTATTATTTTTCTAATTCTGTAATGTGTCCCCTACCTTGATAGTTTGATAGGAATAGCAATAAATTCACAAGGTAATTCAGTATTAAAGTCATTTTTATTTTACCACATCTACTAAAGAAGATAAGAAAAAGTAGAATCAAAGGTGAATGTAGATTTGTTAGGATGTGGTAAGAAGAAGGACCATCTACATCAAAGGTTGGAGGGAAGCAGCAGATTGGAAAAGATTATATTATAAGGTTGTGATTGAGATGAGGGGAAGTAAAAAATTGTGGAGCTCATGATAAATGGCTTCATTTTCTTTTTTAGTTAAGTATGAAACAAGACCATCAGCTGAAAAGGTAGTAGAAAGATAGCATGGGTGCCTTGAGAAGATAAATTTTGAAACAACTGCTATGGGACATAGAAAACAAATATTTTTTAGAGAGTAAGTAAAATGATTGACTTGCTGAAATAAAGATATAATCTTTGATAACTTAAAGTTGTAGTGATCCCAATCAACATGGTTTTGCAATTTTCTCCAAGTCCATTTAGTACATGTGAATGGGAGCGAAGGAGGTAGATGGTCAAAATAATTCAGAATTCGGAGTAAACAAGCCACAACTGGTGACAGTATCAGAGAACAAGGGATTGAAGGAAATAGGAGGGAAGAGTTGGTTCACAAAATTAAAACTGGGAAGGGAGAGAAGAAACCAGTCAGTGCAGGAGTGATCACAATGGCAAGTACTGAGAAAGGAATTGGAGTTCATGATAAGTAGATGTATTAATAGAAGAAATAAGGCAGAGGGAAAAATGGAATGATAAAAGATTATGATAGGATAAAATAATTTGGAAATTCTTGAATATGGAAGTGGAACACCTGTAGATGATTACAATACAATTTATAATTTTATTATATAGCTATAATATTATATAATTATCATATAATAGTGGGCTTTTAGTACATCAAAGAGCTGAGAAGTTACACTATTTGAGGGAACATCAAATATCAAAACAGGAGAAATTTCATCTTTCCCTGTATTAGATTTGTCCTTCCACACTTCTTCTGCATGTCTTTCTTTTAAAGATTTGTTTGATAAACTATAATGCTCTTCTTCATCTGTTCTTTGGGATAAATATTCCCAATTCTTTCAATTAAAGGATTGATGTTGAATAGAATAGGGTCATGGTATAATGCTCTACCAGAAATTTCACCTTCCTAATCATTGCACTTGATATAGGCCTCCTTGGGACTGTTTATTTCTTTTTTTTAGTAGTTCTGAATCTTCCGAACTCTTACATCATCCACCCCCTCTCTGTATATTGCCCACAAAGATTTTGATAAGTTCCTGAGAGGGCTAAAGGCATGGTATTGTAGAAAAAAAATCCTATCTAACTATTAGCAACCATATCACGAAAAGGAAAAGTAACCAGGCTGGTGTGATTTCTCCCTGATGATCCTATTTTGGCTTTTGGTTATCATAATTTCCATTTTAGGAGCTCTGAATTCAATTTACTTCAAGTTAACATCTATTTATTGAGCAACTAGGTAATAGGAATAGTGCAGTGTATTGAAGATGTGAGATAAATAATATGACAGCTTATTTTTTGCTGAATGAAAAAAAAGAAATATAGATAGATAGACAGATAGATAGATAGATAGATAGATAGATAGATAGATAGATAGATAGATATAGATCAGATAAGCCATCATTTTACCAAGGTTTTAGAAGGTTCATGTCCAGTAAATTCAATAACCTATAGTTTAAACATAATCTTTTTTTAAATTTTAATTTACATTTGCCTATTCATCAAAGACAGTTTGACAAACTCTTTCCTGGTGTGTATGTGTGTGTGTGTGTGTGTGTGTGTGCGTGCATGCATCCATGCTTGAGGATGTGTATGTGTCTGTTTGTGTTTTAACTTTTGTCTCTATTTTTTTCAACTCTTCCTTTAGGGATGTAGGGAAGAGTACATTATGGAACCAAATAAGAGCTTTCTAATAATCTGAGCATCCAAAGATAGAATGTTCTGACTTAAGAGGGGGTGAAATAGTTATCATGAGCAGGGTTTATGAACAAATTAAATGTTCATTTCTTAGGTTCATGTAGAAATAATTAGTGTATCAGGTATGAACATTGGGATTGATGACCTTTAAATATCCTTTTCAACTATAATATTCCATGACTCTGAACGTAATAGAATAACTCACAGTAAAAATGTTCAGGGATCTGCAGTTTCATCGTTGAAAGCTATTTGTTGAGTCAGCAGGAACAGAAACACTATTCCTTCTATAATTAAAAAAATTCAATTTTATGATTTCAGCAAAACTATAATGAAATAGCATATTTTCAGCAAGAAATATAAAATCATTTTCAATGGTTGCCTACTCCCTTTATAAGCTGATCTGACAGAAAACGAAAACTGGAGTGGGGTGGGGGGAGCTATAGCAAAAGGTTTAGTTAAAATACATTTTACCAGCTCACTCTTTAAAGGACTCTTCAATTACTTTTCAGAATATGTTATATGCATAGTTAAAAGCTGGTTTTGAAATCCAGAAGTAATTTTTCTCATGTAAAAATGATATGTATGATCAGACTCGACTTTTTAATCTAACAAGTCAAATGATCTAAGCATAATACCTTATTTTTAAGGCATGAAAGTTGACTGTTACCTTAAGTAGAGGTAACATGACCTGATTTGTTGCAAAATAACTCCAGAGTTTCCTATTATGATGGAAAATATGAACGCTTTAAATACCTTGCTTGTTTGACTACATAATTCAGTACTTGGCCTATATTTCTAGAAAAGAGAGGGAGGCAGCAAGCAATCTGCCAAAGCAATTTCATTTATGCCAAGTATGAACTGTATTTGGGAATGTGTTAAAAAAGAACAATGGCTCAGTCAAAAAGATTTCTACCTTTATTTTTCAGAATGGTGAATCCTGGGCAGTTTCACCACAGAAGTGAATGTAGAGGATCGCCATTGTTTTATATGGAAATGAACTGGAATCAGTAAAGTGGAGAGGCACATGGTTCCCAAGCAGTACTCTAAAAGCCATTCTATCCATTATTTTACCTGAAGATAGCTTGAGAATCCAGCATTTCCAAAACTCTGTCCCTATAAGTTCTTGATTTACAAACTATATCAATGAGCCAAGATCTTTTGGCTATATCTTTAATGAAGGTTGATATATATAACAGTCAGTTTTCAAAAGAAGAAATAAAAGCGATCACTAATCACAGAAAAAAATGCTCTGTCATGATTCATTAGAGAAATTCAAATAAAAAGAACTCTGAGATACTACCTCACACTTATCAAATTGAATAACATGACAGAAAAGGAAAATAATTAATGCTGGTAGGTACAGGAAAAAAGACACTAATGCACTTTTGGGATAGTTGTGAAGTAGTCCAACATTCTAGAGAAAAATTTGGAATCATGCTCAAAGAGCTATAAAACTATGCATTTTTCTTGGCCCACCAATACCGATACTAGATTCATATCAGAAGGAAGTCAGCAAAAAGATATTTGTCAGTTCTTTTTATAGTGGCAAATAATTGGAAATTGAGGGGATGCCCATCAAGTAGGGAACAGTTGAACAACTTGTGGTATATGATTGTGATGGGATACTATTGTACTATGAGAAATAACAGAGGCAATGGTTTCATAAAAAACTCTGGAAAGACATATAAACCAGTGTAAAATGAAGTTAACAGAACCAGTAAAACATTGTGCATGGTAACAATATTGTAAAGGTGATCGACTGTGAACGATTTAGCTACTCAGATTAACACAATTTTCCAAGATAATTCCAAAGGACCCAGGATGAAAAATGCTATCTACCTCATGAGAGAAAACTTATGCACTCTGATTGCATATCTAAGTATATGTTTTTGACTATTTTCTTTTTAAAATTTTCTTTTGCAACATATCTGATATAGAAATGCTTTCTGTGACTTCACAGATACAATTAAAATGATATTACTTGTTTTGTTGATGGGTGGGTAGTTGCTGGGAGGGAAACAGAAAATTTGAAACCCCAAATTAAAAAAAAAGAATGTCTAAAATAAGTAGACTGGTAGGTTTTTTTTAAAGAAAAAATTAGTCTTCCTCATTTGAAGAAGGAAAACTAAATTAAAACCAAAACAGAAAACAACAACAACAAAAAGATGAACACATTTGGCCCAAGGCCTTTTTTTATGCCTGAGAAGTTATCAAGACAGAACAGTTTTAAAAGTGAATGACTTTTTATATAGGAATATAGCAGGAAATGGAAGAGCCTATACAAGAATTGGAAATTCATATGAGGTAAAGAAAAGAGGTTTTCAATGCTTAGAAACCTCAAATTAGTCTGATTTATAATTTAATAAATATTCCATGAACATATACAGGTTCAGAAAATTTACCTAAAAATTGGAGAAGTAATTCAAAGTTACAGAGGCAATAATGGAAATACAAATCAAAAATTGTCTTTGGTTAACTTATGCAATGTTTGTTTTCCTAAAAGCAAGATTGACATACAAATTTTAGCATGAGTAGACCACTATGCTTATTAATAGGAACTTTCACAGTATTGTAAGTTCCACACCATCTATCAGTCATAAATATATCAAAAGTAGTGTGGAAGTTGGAACCTGAAACAGTGACAGCAGTTTCTAAGAGTTCTATGGTTTTTCTGATTCTACTTCCAAATTAGATATTCAGGAAATTGAGGGTAGGTAAAATACCTATGGAAATATTACAGAGGACAAAGACTGGGACCTTCTACTAGCTTTTTTTTTTTAATGCTAGCATGGATATAGCAAAATAAACAAGATATAGACAAAAGATGAGTATGACTGTGACTACTATAAACAAAGCAACATGCTAAGCCTAGAGGAGTGTAAAGCCAAGCATGAGCACCTTTCCAGAGGATGGCTGCTGTGAACAGCTTTCGCAGTTCAGTTTACATAGTATAGTGAACACTTTATTCAATAACAAATCAGAGGAAAACATTCACAGAAAATAAAAAATATAGCATTCACAACAGCTTATCACTAAAATGGCCACATATTTTTCACCATAGTCTTCACATAGATTTGAACAAAGTATAATCATTTAGTCAGTCAATCACTTAGTAATTCAATCATTCAAGAGACTTGCCTCTTTGACAAAAGTCAAAGTTCTCCATTCATAGGGTATACTAAGTTACAAATCAGTCACTATTCAGTCATCATTCACTATTCAATAATCAGAAAATACACAGACCATCCACCCCCTTGGTCATGAGTCATTCACAATCTTCTCAGTCAGTACACAGTATCCAAAGAAGTCTTCTTTCAGTTTGACTCTGGGTAGGCTCTCAGATTTCCTGGATCTCCTTCCACAGTCCCAGATCCTACCTGGATTAAACAAACTGTCACCTGAGTTCAAAGGCAGACAGCTCCCAGTTTCTGGCCCAGCTCTCCATGCAGTTCCTGTTCCACACTGAAGCTCACAGCATCCAGTCCATCTTAAATCCTTCACAGTCTCTGTTACCAGGAAGTCAAGGCTTAACAAAGCCACAAACAGACAAAATATCTACACCACAGTCATGCTTCTTCAGTCTTCTGCAGCTCTGGCTGGTCTTCAGAAATCCTCAGCGGCTCCAGCTGGCCCTCAGAAGAAGCTCTGCCACCACAAATTCCCAGGAAATTCTGAATTCCCAGCCGGGGTTTTTCCTTATATACAGTATTGCTCCTTCCTATTTAGCCCCTTCCTGTGACCTCAGCAACAGGGGTTTCCTGTTCAGCCCCTTCCTGTTACATTAGCAACAGGAGTTCATACCTTCTGTTTCTTTAACAGAGGATTAATTTGAAACTAGGTGCTAAGTACCTCTCAGCTTAGCAATACAAAAGGAACTTCAAATTTCATTATTATTACAAGGAGATGCAAATTGTAGTTGGGGAAATGGGTCTTGATAAGTTAGGGAAGAACTGTAGTATAGAAAGTCCTGTGTGATGAAACCTTATGAATTACAAAGGCTATGACCCTACAAGTGGCATAGGAGTATTGTTGTGTAACTCAGATGGAGGCAGAATAGACATCTTTAGACTCTTTTCCCTCCATGCTTCTCTAAGGGAGACTTTAAGTCTTACCAGAAGGGGAGCTACGAGGTTAGGACTAAAATGTTGGCCACTATGATCTCCTCAGAGATAGTGGTTGCTAGAATAGAATTACATCTATTTAGTATTGTATCCTTGTCCCCTTAAATATTATTATTCTAGCAGATATGATCAGGTCCAATCTAACTTCTTACCAATTTGTCATTATTGTGGGGAAGGAGGACCCTAAATTTTACAACCAAGGCTTCACCCCCTTCCTACAGAAGACACTAGTTCCACATAGTGATTAGCAAAGAAATAAATTTGTCTACATCAGTAGCAAAAGAGATGTCAGAGAAGGTATACATATGAAAACAAATACATTATATCCTTTACTTCTTCAATCACCACATCCCACTAAATCCTGATAGAGCCAGCCCAGGAAAATATAGAGTGAAAAATATTTTCCAATTGGAGGCAAGATAACTTTCTTCAATCAAGGAAAAGGTCCTAGCTCTTACCTGAGGCAAAACTCATTGAAGTTTCTACAGTTGCTAGCTAGAAATAAGAGGCATGAGTGAGACTGCCAGCTCCTCTCATTTTTTCTTAGAAAGACTTTTCCTTCAGCATCACCTGGTGCCAGAAGCACCTGAAGTGATTCAAAGCTCAAAGAACACCTAAAGCTTGAGGAGTCCGAAGAGAACTAGAGCTTGAATAGTTATGAACAAGACTGAAGAAGATTGGGGCTCTCTTGCTATCACCAACCCTGCCCCAAAGAGCAGGGCATTATGTCCCCCAATAAAGGTAGAGTTCACATCAATGGATTTTGGAAAAGGGATTACAAGATATGATAACTATTGGTGCGGCTAGGTGGCGCAGTGAATAGAGCACTGGCCCTGGAGTCAGGAGGACCTGAATCCAAATCTGGCCTCAGACATTAAACACTTACTAGCAGTGTGACCTTGGGCAAGCCACTTAACCCCAATTTCCCTACCTTCCCCCCTCCAAAAAATATGATAACTATTAATGAAAAAATGAAAGAATGGACCTAAAAGCATTTAAGTGCTTACAATGTCCAAAGCAGTGGGTATATAATTGGAACTCTGAGATAATCCCTGCTCTAAGAATGTATATCCAAATAGAGGAGGCATCACATATAGTGTGACTCAGTTACAAAGAAGATGGAAATTCCAGGCCAGTGCTTTTTAGGGTAAAATGTCAATTCACTGTTCTTAGTGTTATTTGTAATGGAAGAATCATATCACTTTCTGATGTTGAGCCATTCTACAGAGCCAAGGACATAAATGGCAAAAACATCCTTTTGTTCTGGGCCATAAATATTGTTGGCTACTGAAGAGGAAATAGCTGCAGCACCTGCAGAGGTCATTGTCAGATGAAGCCTTCAGAATCACTTTTCTTCCAAACCATGGTTGGGGAGCAGGGGTGGACTCAGGACTACAACCTGGGTGATGGGTAATTATCTTAATTTCTGGGTGAGTGGGTATAGAATCCTGGTCTATCCAATCAGGATTTAGTGGGAGGTGGTGATTGAGGGAGTAAAGCATAGTATGTTAGTCCAGAACTTGTTATCTCATATTTCCCTCAGGGAACTTTGCTGATTTGGTTAAATTGACTTGCCTGCCTAGACGGTTGGTATTGGTGATAGTGCTGGTATGTGGCAGTAATACTGGAGTCTGACTCTTCAGAGGTGACTCGTCGGGAAAATAGCTTCAGGGGTGAGCTAGAAGCAGAGCTGGTGCTCTGAGATTACTGTTATACATAAATGGCATTTATTTGCCCTAGTAAAAGGATACTACACAGCACATTTTAGGTGAGCAGATTTGTTTAATTTTTATCTACAGAAACAAAGGAAAAAAAAAGACATTGTTGCAATGTCACATTGATGTTAGCCAGTAAGATCTAACAAAGAAGTAGATGACCTCCAAAGAAAATGTTTTCTATTCTTTTTTGACATGTTGCTTCACCCTTGCAGAACAAAAACTTCTTGAAGACAAGTCTTATATTCCTAGTGCCTGGTACAGAGACTTACATGTGTTTGGGAAGTACCAAAAGTGTATTACTGTATGAAAAAACTGATGTTTATGTAACAATTTATAATTTACTTAAAATATTTCATCTTGTTTAAGTCTCACAATAATCCTGTATAGTATAATAGGTACAACAGATATCACCTCCATTTAAAAAAAAATCAGAGAGGTGGTAATTTGTCCAAGGTCATATGGACGTCCAAAAAGCTGTGTCCAGTGCTCCACTACACCAATTTTACCTTTAACTGTGTTTTATTTCCTCATCAGTTATGAAAAGTCATTGTTCTCCAATAGAAAATTTAAACTTATATTTTCCCTTTCATTTGTGAAAAGGTGCTTTCAAGTTATCCATAAACTTTGTTGGACATGAAACCCAATGATTATAGTGTATTTAAGACTTATTTGTCATATTTAGTATTCTAAGGTTTGCAAACTTGAAAATTAAACATCAGTCTTGCAAAATCAAAGAGTATCATGCTCTTCAAAGTCATAGTAGAAAGATAATAATAACACAATAACTATTTTAAAGGAGGTTAAGATCTGCAAAATGTTTTACAAATATCTCATTTTATATTTGTAACAACTCTGGCAGGTAGGTATTATTATTATTATTATCTCTATTTTATAGATGAGGAAACTGAGGCAGACTGAGGCCAAGTGACTTGGCCAGGGTAATACATATAATAAGTATCTGATGTTGGATTTTAATGTAAGTCTTCTCCTTTCCATGTCTAACATTCTATCCACTATACCTCACAGCTAGTAGCTTAAGTCTTATCATATAATTATCTTCATGTAGTGAAAAATAGACTCAACTGTTAAAAGATCTGGGTTTTTGCTCTGCCTCAGCCACCTATTGTTGGCCTTATGACCTTGGGAAATCACTTAACTACACCATGCTTCTCTGTCCTCATCTATAAAATGAAGAGTATATTTAAGTCATATGATTATTATGAAAATCAGATTATATAATGAATGTGGAAATGTTACATCATGAAATGGATGGTTTTATTATAATTGTGAAAGGCTGATTTCCCTCAAATCATTAAGCTCTATTTGCTATTAAGGGTACTTGTACCAGTTAAATAGTGTAATCGTATTAAATCAGGAAGGAAAGATCTTGGATTCAGCTTAAGGCTTCCGTGAATTCAATCTAACAACAATTAATACAATTAATACAATGATATTAATACCATCAATTGAAGACACTCAGCGGAGTGGGCTACTTTGAAGCCATGCAAGTTCAGAGTATTTAGTTGAAGTTGTATGCCAGAAATAACACAAGTGTGTATTGTATTTAGTTTTTTTGTAAATATACTTAACTGATTTTCAGATAAAGACATTTTTAATGGCCACTACTTTATAGAATCCAAAATGTTCCGATGTGTTTTAAATTTACCAAAATTTCACCATAAAATTTGCCGCTACAAAATGTCTTCAGTGCATTAAGAATTCAAAGATGCAATTAGAATTGGCATTTCCAGCACCTATTCAAATAGCAATATTCTTACACCTTAATAAGAATTCTATCAATCATTAAACATTTATTAAGTGCTTGCTACATTCCAGGCACTGTATTAAGCACTGGGATTCAAAAAAGAGGCAAAAGGGAGTCCTTGCCCCAAAGGAACTTATGATAAATTTGGGGAGACAACATGCAAACACACACAGATGTCCATATATAAATATATACACATATGCATGTACGTATACACATATGTGTACAATTATACATGCACACAAAACATGCACATATCATAAAGGCAAGCAAAGAAGTACTTAATGCCTTGATTCTGCTATTAACACCTTGTTTCAATTCAAGTTTCTTTTGAGCCTTGCCCATGATTATATCAAGTCTTTGATAAGAAACAGAACTTGTGAACCCCACATTGGGAGTAACTTACTTGCTCATGCAACAGGAAGAGGCAGAACAGGGAGGAGCTAATGACCATATATAAGGAGAAGCCCAAGCTGGAAAAGAATAGAACTGAGAAGAGAACACTTGTGATGGCAGAGTTGAGAAGGAGAAAACTTGTAGTATTCAGGAACTCTATTTGTCTGTCCTGTCTATGTTGATTTGCATTTGTAATACTTTGTGCAGAAGCCCTGGGACCTTACTGGAAGCCCTGAAACAGGATTTTCTTATCTGTTTGCAGAAGTCCTGGAGGAGGGTTTTGGAGGCCCTGAGACTATATTGACAATTTCTGTTGAGTCCTCAGACTTTGTGGCTCTGTGTTGATTTCACAAGCAGAGAGTGAATTGATGATGGTGCCAGCAATATGTATGAATGTTATTGTGTCTCTGTTAAGCTTTGTCTTCCCAGAAGCAGAAATTGTGAAGGACTTGAGGTGGACTGGACATTGTAAACTTCAATATGGAACTGGATGAAACACTGGATGATGAGCTGGATGAGGAGCTGAGAGCTGCCTACCTGTGAATCCAGGTGACAGTTGGGTAGTTTCAGGCAGGAGCTGGGTCCATGGAAGAGAATGGAATGGAATCTGACAGCCAGCCTGGAGTCAAGATGAAAAGACCTCTTCTTGGGTACTTAATTCAGACTGAGAAGATAATGATTTATTGTGACCTAGGGGTAGAGAACTTTGACCTTTGTACTTTGTACCCTTTAAGGAGACTTTCAGGACTTACTGAATGTTTGTACTTTATGTCCCTTAAGGATCCTTTATCCTTAAAGATGATTGAGCTAAGGACTTACTGAATGATATCTTTTGTTTAAAACTCTGTGGCAACTTTGGTGAAGATTATGTGGCTGCTTTAGTAATAATTTGTTATGTTACATCATTGTGAATACTGTACTTTGGTTTCTGTGAATATTTTGCTTTAATTTACTGCTAAATAAATACTATACTATGTAATCAGAACCTTAAAGCTGTTCACAGCAGCAGTCCTCTGGAAAGCTGCTTGTGCTTGGCTTTACACATATCTATATGTGTGTTTACAAAGCAAGCTATATAAGGTATAAAGAAAAAATAATTAACAGAGAGAAGGCACTGAAATTAAGGGGCGATTGGGGAAGGCTTCCTGTAGAATGTGGGATTTTGCTTGGAACTTAAAGGAAGTCAGGGAGGTCAGTAGTTAGAGCAGAGGAGGGAGAGTGTTCCGTAGGGGACAGGTAGAGAAAATAATAAATAATAACTCTTATACAGGAGTTTAAGATTTAAAAATTCCTTTAAATTGGTTAGTATAGTTGTAGCAGAGTAAGTGAAGGTAAGACATGGAAGACATGCGTATTATGAAAAGAACAATGTGCTAAGCCTTGAGGAGATACAAAAATAAAGATACTTAGAACAATGGGAATTGGGAATAGAGAGAAGACCCCAAGCCTAGAGAGGTCTGTGTGGTGTGGTCTCAAGGGTTGCAAAGGCTGTTAAGAATTGGAGCCAAGATATAGAGTATCTTGTTTGTGGAACAGCCAGTAGGTCAATGTCACTGAATTGATGAATACATGTCAGTGAAAGGTGTAAGAAGTCCTGGGAAAGTAGGAGGGAACTAGGTTATGAATGGCTTAGAATGTTAAACAGAGAATTTGACAGTAGGAAACAATTGGAAGTTTCCAAGTAGGAAACACTGAGTAGGAGCATTCCATGATGAAACCTAAAACTTTAAGAAAATATCTGTGGTCTCTGGACAAAGGATGAATTAGAGTAGAGATAGAAAGAATTAAGGCAGAGAGACCTGCCAGTAACATTGCAATAATTCAAGCATGATGTGATCATGGGATGTACTAGAATGGTGGAAGTATCAGAAGAGAGAAGTTAGCATATTTGAGAGAGGTTACTATTATGGGAATCTGAAGATCATCCCTGCCCCTAGGCCCTTTGCTTAAGTGGCTTAAATGACTCTGAGAACCTTCCCTGATTTGAAAATATACTCTGCCCCATAATAGGCTGAATGTGGTCACATGGAGCCTATGGCAGGAAGCTTGTTCTTCAGGAATACCCACACCTTATTACTTTGTGATTGGGCAGTGGGTCAAGAGGGCTATGACATTCTCTGATCCAGGAGAAGGTTATATATACTCTGATGTGAGTTTTTGCTTTTGGGCTCACTGTGGAAAGAGTTGTGTGATTTTTGCCAGATAAGACTCTGGGAAGCTGTTGAGCTCCCCAGCTTTGAAAAACCCAGACGTTGGTGCTTCCTTCTCTGGTAACTGACTAGGCATGGATGTAATGGTCAGATGGTTGGAAGCCCGTCTGCTGATCTGTATCTTTGTCTGCTTGTAACTTCTGCTTATATTCTGTTTGCATTCTCTGAAGTTCAGGGAGCTGATTTTTTCCCCTGAACTAGGTAAATGACGTACATTTGATTGATTAAAGTATGATTGTTAACCCATTTTGAATTGCTTTCCTTTAGAAAAGCAGACCTAAGATCCTGTGCTAGCAGCCATCCTGGGTATGCTAGGGTGCTTGCTGATACAGTTCCAAAGGTGAAGTCAACAGACTTTGGTAATATATTCAATATGGTGAATGAGAAGAATCCAGAATGAACTTCTAGGTCACAAGCCTGAGAGACTAGGAAGATGATGTTGACTTCTGGAGTAATAGAGAAGGCAGAAGAGGAATGGGATTAGGGGAAAAATAGTAAGTTCTGTTTTGAAGATACTGAATTTAGGATGTGTGCTGTGTAGAAAGTGATAGAACACTGGTCTTGAAGTCAAGAAACCTGAGTTCAAATACAACCTGAAACACTTTCCAATTGTATGACCTGAGCAAGTCACTTAACCTTTTTTATTTGCCTCAAATTCTTCATCTTTGAAACTGGGATAATAAAAGTGCTTACCTCACAGAATTATTTTGAGAATCAAATAAGGTAATTATTAAGCACTTAGCACATTGCCAGCTACATTTGTTGTTGTTCAGTCATTCAATCATGTCCAGCTCTACATGACCCCATGTACTTTCATTTTTGGGATTTCCTTGGCAAGACATTGGCATAGTTGCCATTTCCTTCTTCATTATACCACCATTTACAGATGAGAAACTGAGACAAATAGGGTTAAGTAACTTGCCAAGGGTCATATAGCTAGTAAATGGCTGAGGCTAAATTTGAAACCAGAACTTTTTTACTTCAAGCCCAGTGTTCCATCCCCTATATCATTTAGCTGCCTGGCACATATTACGTGCTATATTAATGTTAACTACTAATTATTGGACATCCAGTTCAAGATATCTGAAAGGTAGAGAAAGATGTAAGATTGGACGTCAGCAGAGATTGAGATATTAAAGGTAAATTTTCATCTTCAATCTACAAATGGTAATTAAATCCATTGGAGCTGACGAGATCACCAAGTAAAGCAGTATAGGGGAAGAAGAGAAGGACCAAGATAGAACCTAAAGGACAATCATGACTAGAGAGTATAATCTGTAACAGGATCCAGCAAAGGAGATAGAAAAACAGATCAAATAGGAAGAGAACTAGGAGAGACAAGTGCCCTGAAAACCTTGAGAGAAGAGCATTAAGAAAGAGTGTAGTCAACAGTGAAAAAACTGCAGAGAGGAGAAGAATGAGGATTGAGAAAAAGGCCTTTGGATTGGCAACTAAGAGAAGACTGGTAACTTTGTAAAAAGCAGTCTCCATAGAATGATAAGGTCCAAAATCAGACCATTATGGGTTAAGAAGAGAATATGATAAGGGAAAGTGGAGACTTTTGCAAACTGCCTTTTCAAGGAATTTAGCTACAAAGGACAGAAGTGATTTAGAATGGCATTTAGTGGAGATGGAACGATCAAGTGAATTTTTTTTCGAGGATAGAACAAACTTGGGAATGTTTATAGGCATTAGGAAAGGAGCCAATAGATAGGAAGAGACTAAAAATAAGTAAAATAATCAGGATTACAGAAGTGGCAGATAGTCTATTAGAGGAGAAAGAATGGAATGAGATTAACTGAACAGGGAGAGGAGGCAGGTAAGGAAGCCACTTTATTATGTGAAACAGGAATGAAGGGGGAGAAATTGGCAGAAATCACCTGAGTGATAGAATATGAGGTAGAGCAGTGGTTCTCAACCTGTGGGTCATGACCCCTGGTCAAACAACTCTTTCACAGGGGACACCTAAGACTATCGGAAAACACCTATTTCCCATGGTCTTAGGACCCAAGACGCTGCTCCTCTAACCGTCTCCAGGAAGGTCTGCCCACATGCAAATATGCCCACATACGAGTATTAAAGGGTCACAGCATTAGGAAGGTTGAGAACCACTGAGGTAGAGGGAAGCAAAGGGAGTTCACTGAATGACCTCCATTTTACTGTAAAATATGAGGCAAGGTTCTCAGCAGAGGGTGGAGGGAGGGAGAGACATGAGGTATTTCAGGAGGGTTAAAGAGTTTTAGAAGAGCCACTATGCAGAGTGGGATAGTAAATTGATAAATAAAGTATAATATGATTGCCTACAAGTAGTGAGAGACCAGTTACAATTATGTAACATAAATTTGTAGTGAACTCAATCAGAATAATTGTATGATTTCTTACACCTTTCCTCAAGAGAGTGTGTAGGAGGAAGGGTGTGGTGAATGGTCATAATGATGAAGGGTTGTTGTGACTTGGGTAGGAATAATCAGAAATATGACAATGGTGGTAGAGATTGAAGAGAGAACAGAGGAGAGTTGAAAAGGTTGAAAAGTTGAAAATGTTCACCATGGGATCAAGATGTGAGGAATATAAGAGAGAAGCTAGTGTTGGGAAATGGCTAGAAAGAGGAATGAGGAGTCCAAGTATTGGAGATCACATAGTACCAATGAACAGTAAAGTTTTGTAAGAGAAGGCAAAAGAGGAAATGAAAAATCAATAGAATATAATTGGATAAGTAGATTTCTGAATTCTTGAACATAGAGGTAGTTTATTTTTGGATGATGGCAAGATCAACAGTTTGACTATTTTATGGGTGGTTGAGGTTAGATGGAGGAGCAGCTAATGGGAAGTAAATTGAGGTAACGAGTGGTTAGAGAATTTGAGGAAGAATCATTGTGTATGTTGAAGTTCCTTAGTATGAGAGCAGGATTGGGTAGGACTGAAAAATTGTGAGCCCAGGAATAGAAGTCATTGAGTAAAGAAAGGGGGTTGGGTGAGTCTATAGACAACTGCTATCAAGCTTTTGATTGGGTTTTAAGGATGAATGGTCTGAACCTCAGAGGAAGAGATGTTATGGAATAATAGAGGACAGAGGAAATCCTAGAATTAGCAATGGGGGTAGGGCAGGCAATAACTCTTTCAACTCCCATGCCTCATCCAGTTAGCTGAGGCAAATGAGTGAAAGTTCAGCCAGCAATATAAAGAGTGACAAGGGAGGTTCTATTATCAGAGATGAGTCAAGTTCCATTAATAACTAGTAGATGTAAATACTGGGAGAGGAAAAGATCTGGGATAATATAAAATCTGTTGCCTGTGGAACAAAACTTCCAGCAGAAACTCTGGAAGGTCTGGCTAAAATTAGGCTGAAACTTTGGGGTGGGTGGGCTGAGAGGGATGGGGATGAAAAATTGTGTTTTAGAGCTTGTCAAATGAAGTTTGGACAATGAAATAGAGGAGTTCACAGTCACTGGAATATGAGGGGTATGACCAGGTGTAAGAATGTTTATTATTGAGTAGAAGGTACCACCCTTCTACTCTGAAAGGACAGACACACCAGGAGATGGGAGGCATGAAGTGCAAGGGAGGATTGTTCTTTGCACTGAAGGTTTTCCAAATGCCAATTGAGAATTTGGCATGGCAACAGAAGGTAGAAGTTGTCTTCTATTTATCTATCTATCTATCTATGTATCTATCTATCTATCTGTTGGCACAGATAGAACTGGTTGCTTTGGGACAGATTGAAGGCATATAACCTGGCCCCTACCAGTCTTATTGCACCCAGCAGGATATGGGAAGGCTTCAAGTGATGTCACACTCATGGTCTGAGATGTTCACATCTGGTAACATTTCTGAAGATGAGATTATCTAAATTTAATGAGGATGCCACATAGCTGTCAAACTGATGTATAATATATTTTAAGTTCCAAACTTATAGTCTTCCTAGATTGGTAGGACCTAGTAGAACATATATTGTGTTGCCATCATTTTTGAAGATAATACATGCAATAGGATGTGGGAATAGGACTTTAATGGATATGTTCAAAAATTATATCCCCAAATCTAGTTTTCTTCAATTCAACCCACTGAAAGAGGACTTAGAACAAAGCAATTCCATATATAATATAGTAAATTGTCAGGCTTGTTGATACACATGCATAATGATTGCTAATTGGTAGGCCCATTGTTGTTGAATCAATTGAGGCCAGAAGTTCTGAGCCAAAGTGCTCTAAGCTAGTTGATTGTCCTTATTAATTCTAACACTAATAGGATGAACCCCAGAGAGTGGGGAACTTCTCTGTTGCTTAAGGGGGTCAAACCAGCCCAAAATGAAAACTGAGCAAAGTTCCTGCACAAATTAGCAATGGGACTGAATCCATAAATAACTGATCTACTTCATTCTTGGGAAAAATATGGAGACAGAGTCTCAAAAAAAACCCCAATAGTAACAACAGCAGTACAAGCAATACCAACAGTAACATCATCCACAACAATAAATAAAATAATTCAGTAAATGCTGCCATATAGAGATTACTTGGAATATTCTTTTCTATAAGACTCATGATAGAATTAGAACTTCCCCCCTTTGAATTTATTTTCCCCTTTTTATATTTTCTTTTCCTTTCTGAATTTAATATGGGCAATTATCTCACCCTCTCTCAAAATTTCCTTCTCAGTTGACTTTCCTCCTGTTAGAATATTTGGTGCAGCTCATATGTGAATTAAAATAATTAAAAAATAACTGTCATGGAATGAATTTTATCGATAGTTCTACATTTGTATTGTTCTATACTGTATTACTTAGAAAATTTAGTCATTTTGATGGCTTCAGCTTTTATGCTATAGTTTGATTTACCAGTCTGTGTCACCTCTCATTCCCACCAATCTCTCTCTGGTTCTACAGTCAGATATTTCTAAATGCTTCTAAGACAACTTTGAACTGGTATTCTATTGGAACATTGGACTCAATATATTTAAAACAGAATATAGACTATTTTAACTACTCCCATAAACTAATTATAACACCATTTTCTCAAGCTTCGAATTTGAAAACTTGGAGTAATTGTCACTGTCATAAAAGTCATTGGACTTTATCTGTCTGCCTCTGTCACTAGTAGTTAGTACTCTCACCAAATTCTGTTGATTCTTCCTTCATGGTGTCTATAGGACTTTGTCTTCCCTATTTCTTTAACTAACAATTTATTCTAAATCATCATAAGCATGCCTATGTTACTGATTTTATCTACTAATTCATCTCTATGTCCCCATTCTAATTAATCTTTCATTACACAAATCTACAAGATCAATCTTTTGAAAAGATTACATTTGTCACATCAGCTATCTGCTCAGATATCTAGAATATCTTTCTAAAACAAAAATAAAAAACTCCTTATCATGGCATGTAGATGTTTCTATAAGAAGATTGCTTTTTACCTCTCCAATTGTATCTCATCATTTGTCTACATGTATCTTCAACTATTTTCACACTGTACATGTTATACCTCTAAGATGCTATTCTATCTGACTGTATGCTTCTCCTTCTTGTCCTCTTACCCAAATGTCTTCTACCATTATGAATGTTTCACTCCCATTTCCTTCAAGAGCTTTTCCTTGATAGCTCCCTTTCCTGATTTAGGGTAGCATTTATTTTCTCTATATACCACACATTTCAGTCCTGAATTATGTTCCCAAAATATCGTTCTCTAAAATTTTCAGGAATATATTTCTAGAACATACTTGGTTTAAGCTAGTGACTGTCAAAACTATTTTTGATACCTCCCACTCTGTTCTTTCACTGTATCCATAAATAAATACTTAGTTAATACTTGTTGGGTTGGGCTATACTGAAACCCCTTAAACAAAAAGAAAGTATATTTACATCTGTTTTCAGAAAGCTACTAGGGGCAGAAGTGAACATTTTCCTGGGTTCACAATGACACAGAAAGACTATGATATAGAATACATTCCTATTTAAATATAACAACAGCTTTATGAGGCCATTTTAGTTACATTTGATTTCTTTTCTGAAACAATGACAGATATAGGATAATTTGTAAGATCAAATCTCTGTATGAGATCAAATATTAGAATGAAAATTGGGAATTCACTAAGCATCTGGATAAAATATTTACAAGACAACAAAGTCATTTGCATCTGAGAAGTTGGGTGAAGTATTGAGAGTAACAGTCTGTTATTATGTGCACATAATAGATATTTAATAAATATTATTATATCTATATTACCTGTGATACTACAAGAAGTACAAACTGACTCTAGTGTTACCTTCTCTAAACTTAAAGATAGGAAATGTGTCATTGCATTAATTACACAGTGAGAGATTTCAGTATCTGAGTTGCTTGCAAGACCTAACTGTATTTAAGCCAACAGTCCTATGGTCTCAGGGGCTTCTCAGGCACAAAAATTAGTCTTTTTAACAGGTTGAAGTATCCCAACTGGCCACGAGGGGGCATCGATATAGCAATTCCCATACTGTTCTCTTCCCTAAACCCAACACTCAAACTTCAATCAGCAGTGCTTGACATGTTTAGACTTAGGCTAGAGAATAAAGTTAAACATTACTAAATACTAAAATTGTATAATTTGTGGCCCATACAAATCTAGAGTCTCTACCCCATGTCTGGACTCTCCTTAGTTTTGTCACAATACTTCTCATATCCACAGGACTCAGACACATCAATATGATAACACTGTTTGTTGAATATGAGAGACAGAGAAGAGACAGAGAGAGAGAGAGACAGAGAGAGAGAAAGAGAGAGGATGAGGGAGACATGGAGGGAGGGAGGAAGGAAGGAAGGAAGGAAGGAAGGAAGGAAGGAAGGAAAAATAAGGAAATAATAAAATGGGTTAAACATTTTTATATGGAGCCACCCAACCCAGGATATCTTTTCAAAAAGCTCATATCATTCACCTATAAGCAGTTTGTGGAGGAAATTCTTGAATCACCCATATCCTCAGATCCTGTAAACAATAGGATAAGAGAATACATATGTCTGGAATCCATCCCTTGGTCAGAGACTAAAATAATGGAAAGCTGTGGCTAAGAGCATTGAAAATAAGTCTCCTTTCCTTGTCTTACCAGTTCCACTTGAGTTACCATAGCAAGGAGTGTTGGAACTTAAGTTCCTCTCTTACCACTGCTCTGGTCTTAGTCCCTGTGCCTCCATAATGTTCTTATTCTGGTGGATGGAGTTCTGGGCTATAGCAGTTTTTGATATTATAGTCACAGTTTGGAGAATTTGTGTCTGCCTTGTGCAAATCCAGAAGCTCTAATCCAAAAGCCATGGACACTCACTCTAGAAATAAATCCCTTCATTGATCAAAAAGCTTGGCTCCAATGGTAACTAGTGATTGCTGTAAATTACCATCATAGTTATCAGAAAATCCAAATCTGAAGGAATGCAGCAAGACAAAAAGAAGAAATAACCAGTTTTAATTCCCAAAACACAAATCTCATGCCCTATGGCCTCATGGCCTTCTGCAAATTGAGATCATATGCACTATAAAACTCTTGTGAATGGGGAAAGGCAATCAACATTTTATTCATGCCAAGATAATCCAAAATAGTTTTGGAAATTCTCTCATTCTCTCTTCCTGTCATTCTTTGTCTCCCTTTCCCTCTCTTTCTCCCTAGTCTCTTGTGAAGAGAGTGGAGATCACCACTGTGATCCTAAAGGAAAATCATAATTCATACATGCTAAAGGACAAGGAATAGACATGGCTTGCATAAACATTAAATGCTTGAAGGGGTTTTTATTTCTACACATATATGGATGTAGTTATTATATTTTCAGAACATTTAAAGTATAAGAAAGTAAAATGGAAAGATATTTGGAGGATTTAGAGTGAGAAGAACCAGGAAATTGGGCTCCTGGGTCTACTATTTCTTGCCTAGTTGATCTTGGGTAACTGGCTTTTTTTTTTCTGATTGCATTTCCTTGGATAGAAAATATCAAGGACTGAGATAGATCAGATGATCTTTAAGGATAATTTCAGTTCTATGACCATTATATTTGTGGAACAAGATTCAACTAAATATTTATCTTACAAGTGAAACGGACAAAAATCTTCCAGTTGAAGTGCATATTTTACTATATTTCATGGAGAATTATGTCAATTGCAAAATTAATCAATAGGAATTTGTTAAGCAAATACTATTTGCTGAGTATTGCATTAGGCTCATGGGATATGAAAACAAAAATGAAGTAGACTTTGTACTCAAGGAGCTTAATTATTTTGGAGAGATAAATGGCCCTCTGGAAAGGAAGAAAGGGCCTATTATCACATCCTCCTAAGCTACCACATTTTAAGTAATTGTGCAAGATTCTGCCTCTAGTGTAATGTCAAAATTCTCAAATAGCCACCCTTGATCAGGGTATGTGGCAAGGTGTTCTATCTCACTGATTTTGTGGCATTTAATAGTATTTCTATAAGCACTATGTATTTCTTCACATTCAATCCTTAAATTTTTATGTCAAGAATGTTTTTCCAAGAAGGTTCAAATGAGTATGAGTGTAGCCACCACAATACAATTTTGATCAAACCCAAAATTTTGTCATTTTGAAGAGAAAAAAGTCAATGATTTTCCTTTATATAGTTTGATTCTCTGCCTGGACAAGTTTTATGCTCTTAATAGAAGTTTTCCCTTTCCGGAAAAGCTAATGGTCTCCTGAAAGGAAGGGAAAGGATATCATTCCACTGCCATAGTCCAAATTAAATCATCTTTCTTATGATGCTTGCAACATGGGAATGCTATGATTTTGGTACAAAGCCCTGGGTAGTGCCTAGAGTTGTGTGGGTTCTGATATGAACATAGCAACTGCACAAGATTGTTTGTGAAGAAGGCAATCTGTGTTAGCAAATATGACCTTGCATTTTGGCATGACAGTGGAGATTGTGGGGATTTATCATAGCTTTTCCTAGGAGAGTATATGGGGATGGGGAAAAGGACAATCTTCTTTCTATTTCCTGCAGAGGACTCATATTCACATAAGGGGACCATTGGACATGGATTCTAGCTTGTTTGTTTGTTTTAATTACAAACTAATTCCTTCTTGGGTAAATTAATTTTCTTGTTTGGTAGTATTTAAAAGTGTTGTAATTTGTGTGCTTACTTTGGGAATGGGTGGGTAGAGAGCCAAGGATAGAGAAAAGAGTGCTGATTTAGAGTCAAAGGACTTGGATTCAAACACGGACTCTGTTACTTATTAACATAATGATCTTGGACAAGTCAATTCATTTCTATGGTCCTCAATTAATTCATCTTTAATATGAAGTGGTTAGATGAGAGAAACTTCTAATGAGTTTCCCACAAGGCTAATCTAAAAGGCTTCATTTAAGAAGTCTTTCCTGATTCTCCTAGTTGTTCCTCTACCCCATTATTCTATTATCTATCTATCTATCTATCCATCTATCTATCTATCTATCTATCTATCCATCTATCTATCTATCTATCTATCTATCTATCTATCTATCTATCTATCTATTTATCTATCTATCTGTTCTAGCTCTATATCTATGATCCTGTGATAAGAGGCTTTATCTGTGAGAAATTCTTTAATCTACTGATTTTAGCCTGTCTATAACTTAGTATAAGAGTCCTAAACAGATGACTGAGGTGGAGTAGCTTATTGCAGGTTACACAGCTAGAAGGCAAATCAGCCTAGCTGAAATGGAAAGGAACATTATGGGATAAACAAGAAGCAAGCTATGCCAGCCAACTGAAGCCACCACCATCACCTTAAACACTGTCTCCCCTAAGAGACTGATACAGTCAGTACAGGATCTTGAATATAGGAACCCTGGAAATTATTGTATCCCTTTCCCAAGCCACCAGTCCTGATTCCAGGCTCTTCCCCGCAGCCATCATTAAAGGGAGAGATCATTGATAAAGGGCCCACTTTCTTCATTAATAGAGGAAACAGTTTCTGACCAACTACAATAAATGGACAGATGATCATGAACTCTGAGAATGACAGTACTCCCTTCTCCAGACTACTGGTTCTGCTTCTTGCCTATTCCTCAACCATCATCTGAGGGAGAAAGTCCTGTGAGAAAAGGCGAGTCATCCCTACCACCTGCCAACCATTATACCTCACAGCCTGCCTAAGTATAGAAGCAAAGCACTCTGAGGGAGAAACAGGAGTTACTATGTACTAGGCAGGTGAAATTACCACTACCGTCTGTTCTCAGATCCTAATAGAGGCAAGATATGACCATGAAGCAAAGAGCCTTGACAATAGCAATATTTCCAGTCTGATGTCTGCACCTATCATCCTGGGAAACAACCTTTGTGGGGGTGTAGCTATGTTCCCACAGATCACTGATGAAGTAAAGTTTTTGCTACCAGAGTTTTTGTACTGTCAAAATGTTCAATAATTAAAACTGAAATGATTTTATCAATGGAAATGACATCAAAGAAGAGGTATCACCGTCTGCTTCCCCACCATATCATATAGACCACATTACTTCCCCACCTGGCTGAAGTGTTATAAGACCGTTGAAAGTAGGAAATATCTTATTTTTCAATTTGTAACCCAAACACTTAATACAGTTCTTTGAATATAGTAAGCAATTAATAAATGTTTCCATCCTTTCTTCCTTCCTTCCTTCCTTCTTTCCTTCCTTCCTTCTTTCCTTCCTTCCTTCCTTCCTTCCTTCCTTCCTTCCTTCCTTCCTTCCTTCCTTCCTTCCTTCTTTCCTTCCTTCCTTCCTTCCTGTATCTAGACAATTTAAATCCTGGTCTTGTTTAATGCAAGCCCAAGACTCTCACTCACCAAGGTACTATGGTGCTTCTCTGCATATGTTGAGTGTGTATGTGTGATAGGTGGGAGTTACAAGATTATGAATGGGAGCTTTTCTAGCAGGTAATACCAGAGACAGGGATATCACTGACTAGGCCATGTGTCAGGAAACAAAGGAGCTTTTGGCATCCAGTCTCTAGCAGGTTCATTCTTGATCTGGGAAGCCAGAAGGACAGAATCAGAGACATAACAAGGTGTTAATAAGCTTACTTTATTGTCTTCTCTAAGGGTTGCTGATAATGGGAGCACAACTCCTTACAGCATCCCCTAAATACTCTTCTCACAGGGGCAGGCAAGAGTGGGAGTTCCAACTCCTACAGTATCCCCTAAGTTTCATTGGGGACCTATTGAGATGCACACAGCATTCTAGCTTGTGCATTCCCACCCTAAACCCTGATGGGGGCAAGTCAAAGTATGAACACATGCACATTCCTTCACCTTGTGCATAACAATTCCCCATTTACTGACCAGTGTTCACTTGATCTATAGAGAAGTACACAAAAAAGCGAATTTGCCAGAAATAGCCTCACAAGTTTACATTACTTACTTTAGCCATATCATGGTGACCCATGTGTGACGGGTGTTTACCAGGTTAACTCAAATGTTTACATTATTTTAATATTTTAATATGATGCACAAGCATGGTGAGATTGTATACAAGTCATGAGCCTGGGAACCAGTAGATTGTTATGTCCGTGGATCCTGGGAACTTGTATCTATGATTCTGGGAATCTAAAAAAGAATTACTAAATATTCTAAAAAGAATAACAAAAATCTAACTTATATTCAGTGTACTTATTATACATAATTGCATTTAAATTTGAATTGATTATTTCAGCTTTTTAAAAATGGAGAATATGTCTGATAAATCAAATATGCTGCCTTTTTGTTACTGAATGTTTCCATTTGCATAATTGTTCATCACATGGTATGGTGATGTTTATAATTGAATATGCATATGTGAAAAATGATCACATTGCTCTTCTACTAAACCATAAAAAAAAATTGTATGACATTTTTTTTTTTGGATATTTCCAAGATATGACCAATAGAAAATGGATATTCTTGGCTGACGAGCACATTTAGCTCAATTCCTTAAGGCCCTAATTTTAGTTTTAAAATACATTTCTGCACAGTTCAAAACAATGTCTGTTAAAAAGGATATGGACAGCAGCAATGTTCAAATACCTTCTGTGCAGTCTGACGCTTATGCATACAAATAAAAATAACATTAATTATAATTGTGTTGAAATGAATCCATGGGAGGACACTCAAAATGTTTCTTAATTATCAGACCACTTTCCTTTTAGCTGTACCATAGGTGAGCATTGTTAAACATAGTTCATGTGTCTGTTAGATGCACTTAACTGTTGTTGACAGCTCTTTGGACAAGCTTAAATACTAACACCGGCTTCATCTGAGTTGTGGAGACAGGAGTGCTCTGATAATATAGTTAAAAGTCAATTTATTCCTAGATAACTGAAAACAGAAGTCACATTGATATTCCTAAAGTTCAAGTTTGAATGTGTTACTCTGCTCAAAAAACAAACTTAAATGATTTGCTAGTTTATGTTATGATACATTTATTTCCATAAATTTTTATTAAGTCACTAGAATATTAAGATATAGCCCCTACCTTCATACACAAGAATAATAATCAGCAAAAACAAGAAAGATATTTTTCCTGGTTAACCCCATCTATATCCAATGACTCAATTTCTCTCGTTTCTTTAATATTATATAAACCTGTTTATTCTATTTTGTCTTGTTTATAGACTTCTCTCTAAGTATTCTTTTAAAACACAAAATTTTGTATTCAGTTCCAAATTCTCTTTCTCCACTGAACCTCACTTCCACCCATTGAGAAGGCAAGAAATATAGTAGCCATATACATATAATATCATGCAAAACATTTCTGCATTAGCCATTTTTCCGCAAAAGTAAGGAAAAAATAAGAAAAGGTAAAATATACTCTTTATGGTAAATGTTAAACTAATTTATTCAGTATTTAATGCCTTACACAATCTGGTTCCATCTTATTTTTTTTTCATTAGTACCATACAAGCAGACTAAGATCTAGCCCAATACTCTATTGACTTGCTTTTTTCTGTACACAACAGTTTATCTCCCATTTCTTTGTCTTTGTCCAGGCTTCCCTATGCCGAGAATTCCCTTCTTCTTCAAATATGCCTCTTGAAACTTTGATTTTCCTTCAAGGGTTATATACTTTAGGAAGATTTTCCTGATTCTCCTCCTCATTTCCTAGCCCCATTATTCTGTCATCTATTTATCTATGTATTTGTGTATCTCTAATCTATCTACTTATCTACCTATCTTCAATGTCATTTGTCTCCCCATCATATATCTACCTTTCATCTATCTTTCCATATATTTATCACATCTATACATACTATCTTTCTATATATTTATCACGTCTATACATACTTATCTGTGAACATGTTGGGTTTCCCTATTATCCTAATGGAAAAGAAGCTTCTTGAGGACACTATTTAGGGTATTTAAAATATTTGTATGTCTTCAGTATTTTGCCTGTTGCTTAGCTCAAAGTAGCTACTTAATAAACCTTGTTGATTGATTATTCATTGATATCTCAAGTGTACCTAAAATAGAGACAATGTAAGCATACTGAACAGACCACTACAGAAGCAACCCAGTTACCTCTGTTGCAGACATGGCACCAAGATTTATCCTTTGGATTAAGCAGGCCACTGAATTTCTCAACCTCTGTTATTTTAACTGTAAAATCAAGGATTAAAGATACCAAAGCTGCTTACCTCTTAATATTATTTAGAGTCAAACTTGAATACATATGCCACAGCACTTCAAGTATTCTCTATTAAGTATGACATTATTGTTATGATATTAATATGTATAAAGAAATTACAGAAATGAGAAGAATATTTCATTCATGAATCATTTTTTATGAAAGCGTATCTTAAAACATTTATTTCTTTGGAAGAATTAGCTGCCTAAATCATGATACTCCTTATGTGCATTTTGAATATTTCTAAGTCAATATTTATTTGGCATCTCAAATTTTTTAAAATGTAGCATAAGGAAAATCCTCTAATAGGAGCACACAAGAGCATTTTCAAAATTTTCACCTGTCTCCTCAAACAAATAAGACATTTATAGACTCAGATTTGTGTAATTCTGTCCAGATTTCTCATTCTATATAATTTTATTTATTTGAGAATTGAAGTCTCTGCTCCTAAGCTGATTCATTTTGCCATCTTTCCAGCAAGTATTTTAAGCTAGGAACTTTCAGAATGAATAGTAATCAATAACCTTGATTCTTTCACTAACTATAGGACCTTGTACTAGAAGGACAAAAGTACAACCTATGATAGATACTTATATTCTCAGTTTTCATCCTGTAAACTGTGTATTTTATATAAATAAATACATAATTTCTCTATTATGTGAATATTAGCTTTCTATAAGTTTTGGAACCAGCTTACTGCAATTGCAAGCATATAAATTAAAGTAAAAACTTGTTGTTCCACTGAGGAAAACAAACAAGCAAAAAAAAAAACCACCCAGATTTCTTTTTTTTTTTCAAATTTTCTCCCCTCCCTCCCCTACCCACCATGATGATGTGTAATCATGTATAGGATCTGCAAATACTTTCACATTGTACAATAGTTTGGTTATATAGAAGGGCTGTAACCAATGAGTAATCACTGAGAAAAAACAAAACAAAACAAAACATGAAAAAGAACAATAGCATGTTTTGCTTCAGTCTCCATTTAAACTATAGACTTTCTAGATCTTTCTCTGAGTTTAGATATCTCCTTCCATCCTGAGGCTTGTAGAGTTGTCTTTTAGCTGTGTGTTGATGAGATAGTCCCATTTATCAAGGTTGGTCATCATACATACAATGTGTCTGTGATTGTGTACAAGCTTTTCCTGGTTCTGCTCTTCTCACTTAGCATCAAATTGTATAAGCCTCTCCAGGGAATTATGAAGTCCATCTCCTTCCCATTTCTTATAGCACAATAGTATTCCATTACATTCATATACCATAGCTTGTTCAGCCATTCCCAATTG
>CM053580.1:341049839-341095844 GCA_028627135.1 Pseudochirops cupreus | reverse complement strand
AAATATTAGGATGACAGAAATAAAACATGATATTTGATGAACTTGAATATGGAAGCAGTCATTAAATAGTATGAAAAAGCTTTGATCTAGCAAATTTTCTAATATAAAAGTCCAGTTCTCCTGGGAGAGATTGACAAGTATTTTCAGGAACCAGCATATTTTGCAGTTGAATTCCTTTTTCAGAGATTGTCAAAACAAAATGTATTTTTTTTTCATTTTTCTGGGCATCCTTTATTATTGGTAGAAAATAATTTATTTCAAGTGAGTTCAAGTATAATTATTTCTTTCTACGCAATTATATTACATGGTTATATTTTAGTGACATTGGAATTCCAAGAGTATTTTGAAGAATTAGCTATTGATAGAAATAATGAGGCAAACTCCCTCCATGATCATTAGTTATAACTAAATGCAATTCTTATCTAGGTGAAAAACTGTATTGATTAAATCATAAAAGTAGGATACTACTCTAGCAGACCTAGAAAACCATAATCTCTGGCAATGTGCATTACTTTCACAAAAGAGTAGTCAGCATTTAAATGCATTGTAAAAAATTCAAATTTTGTTTCTAACAATTAAAATTAAGAAAAAAACAAGTCATGATTAAAATAAAACTGCACAGCCTCTGGAAACTGATAATATGATATTTATTATTATAATGACAGAGTTTCTGGTTCCATATATATGGGTATTTTTAATGTTTCTGCTCCCTTACCGTCCCCTCACACACACACACACACACACACACACACACACACACACACACACACACACACACACACACACACACACACACACCCCAGCGGCAGCAGCAGCAGCAGCAACCCAAGGTAGTAAGGTACTTCTACTTAAATTTGTGCCTGACTCCAACTCAAGAACTTCGTTGACTGGGAACACACCATTTTGACTTGTTATTTTTAGTACCATGTCAATGTCAAAGAAAAATATTTTGCTCCTTTGAGTTAACTCTATTCTTCTGTGGCTGACCATTTCCCTATTCTTCATATCATTCAAGAAGAATCTCAGGCCTAAGTGGTTGACATTAGATTGCGATAATTTCACTGATATTAGCAACTATGTGAAGAGTAGATTAGCAAGGAATAAAATCCATGGCTCAAAACTTAAATGCTTTGTTTACTTAGTTTTTTGCTGGATCTCCAGTGGATCTATTGAGAATTCTATTCAGGTATAGACATGAGATATAGTAGTACCAGCGGAAAGAAAAACAAGGTTGTTACACCCAAATTTATAACTGGAAGGCACTTTTGAAATCATCTAACCCAAACTCTGATTCTACAAATTAGGAAACTGAGACTCAGAGATTGAGATCTGCAAAAAGTCACATAGGTATTAAATAACAGAGTTAGGGATGATAATAAGTAATACTAATAGTACTACTACTAATATTTAGGATTAGTACTACTAGTAATACTTGGGATTTTCTACTGCAGGCACTTTGCTAAGGACTTTATGAATATTATCTCAATTGTTCCTCACAATGACCCCAAAAGGTAGGTGGCATTAGCATTAGAAACCAAATTCCCTGATTCCAAGTATAGCATAAATTTTACTATATTATAACCATCCCAAAAAAGTCAAAGAATTTAGTATTGGGTCAAGCTTCTTTTCACTTTACTTATTCTTGGAGTAAAGGTGGTAAAGTAGTTAAATAACGAGTGAGCTAAATGTTCTACCTAGTTTTGTCCCAGTTACACAAATTGTCACTTTTTTCCAGGGGAATCTCTTCTATTATATCAATAGAATCTCATTGGAAAACATCATACAAAATACCTTATTTCCAGGACCACCACAAGACATCTGCACTGGACAGATGGGTTACCCTAAAAATAGCATAATAAGCAATGGGGAATATAACTGAAACACCTCCTCTTTCAAATAATGGCTGTGGTAATTAGGTGATGCTAGATTGTCTGGGCCAAATGACAAATTTTGAATATTACTGAACATCTAAGTATTTTTGTCTTGTTTTCTTTTTCTCTTTTTCATGATGATTTCTGACATATTTCCTAACTTCTTGATATTTTTTACTGTTTTTGGTGTGACCTTTCTTGAATATTTTCTAGGTTAGTTCCCACTGGACCTGTGGGGCTCAGCTTTCCTGCTCTTTGCCCATGGTCATCATGAGATCAATTATTCCAAAGGCATGTACACTATCTCTCTTTAGGATTGATATTCTAACCCCTTGCAAGGTAGGCTGTTTCTTTCTTTTTCTTCTTTCCTTCACTTAATAGTATTTTTTTTCAATGACATGTAAAGATAGGCTTCAACATTCATTTTTAAAAATTAAGTTATTTATTTTTATTTTTCAACAATCAGTTCTGTAAGTTTAAAAAATTTCCCCTTCCTGATGCCTCCCGACCTAAGACAGCTTGCAATCTGAATTCCTATTCAACACATTTTCACATTAGACATGTTGCATAGAAGAATTAAAATGAATGGAAAAAACTGTGAGAAAGAAAAAATCCAAAATAAAACAAAAACAAAAAAGAAAATAGTCTGCTTCATTGTGCAGTCCAACTCCATAGTTCTTTCGCTGGATGTGACTAGCATTTTCTGTCATGTGTTCTTTGGAATTGTTTTAGATCCTTGCATTGCTGAGAACAGCTAAGTCAATCAAAATCAGTTATCACACTCTGTGGCTGTTACCGTGTACTATGTTCTCTTGGTTCTGCTGCCCTCACTCAGCATCAGTTCATATAAATCCTTCAAGGTTTCTCTGAAGCACCCTTGTTCATCATTTCTTATAGCACAGTAGTATTCCATTACATTCATACACCAAAACTTGTTTTGCCATCCCCCAATTGATGGGCATCCTCTTGATTTCTAGTTCTTTGCCACTACAAAAAGAGCAGCTATAATTTTTTGGACATGTGGGTCCTTTTCTCATTTTTGTGATCTATTTGGGATACAGCCCTAGAAGTGGTATTGCTGGGTCAAAGGGTATGAACATTTTTATAGCCCTTTGGGCATGGTTCCAAACTGATCTCCAGAATGGTTGGATCAGCTTACAGCTCCACCAACAATGAATTAGTGTTCCAACATTCCCACCTCTTCTCCAAAATTTATCATTTTCCTCTTTTGTCATGTTAGCCAATCTGATAGGTGTGATGTGGTACCTCAGAGCTGTTTGGATTTCTGACTCTCCAATCAATAGCAATTTAGAGCATTTTTGTCATCTGACTATAGATCATTTTAATTTCTTTTTCTGAAAACTACCTGTTCATATCCTTTGACAATTTATTGATTGGGGACAGATTTGTATTCTTATATATTTGACTCAGTTCTCTATATATTTCAGAAATGAAGTCTTTATCAGAGATACTGGTTGTAAAATTCTTTCTCAGTTTTCTGCTTCCCTCCTAATCTTGGTTGAATTGGTTCTGTTTATGCAAAAACTTTTCAATTTAATGTAATCCAAATTATCCATTTTGAACTTCATAATGTTCTCTATCTTTTGTTTGGTTACAAATTCCCCCATACTCCATAAATCTGACAGATAAACTATTCCTTAGCCCTTAATTTGTTTATAGCATCAGCTTTTATATCTAAATTGTTTTCCCATTTTGACTTTGTTTTGGTATTGGGCATCAGACATTAGTCTATGTATAGTTTCTGCCATACTATTTTCCAGTTTTTCAAATAGCTTTTGTCAAATAGTGATATCTTATCCCAGAAGCTGGAGTTTTTGAGATTATGAAACAGTACATTGCTATAGTTATTGGCTGCTGCATCTTGTGTACCTATCTATTCCACTCATCTCCCTGTCTATTTCTTAGCAAGTACCAACTGGTTTTGATGATGGCTACTTTATAAAACAATTTAAGATCTAGTATGATTAGGGCACCTTCCCTTGCATTTCTTTTCATTAATTTCCTTGATATTCTGGACCTTTTGTTCTTCCAGATGAATTTTGCTATTTTTTCTAGCTCTATAAAGTGAGTTTTTGATAGGTAGATTAGTATGGCACTGAATAAGTAAATTAATTATGGTAGAATTGTCATTTTTTATTATATTAGCTTGGCCTATCCAAGTGTTACTGATTTCTTTTTCCAATTATTTAGATCTGACTTTATTTATGTGAAAAGTGTTGTGTAATTGTGTTCATATAGTTCCTAGGTTTTCTTTGGCAGGTAGATTCCCAAATATTGTATAATGTTTACAGTAACTTTAAATGGGATTTCTCTATATCTCTCTCATTGTTGGGCTTTGTTAGTAATACATAAAAATATTAATGATTTATGTGAGTTCCTTTTTTATATCCTGCCACTTTGCTGAAGTTTTTTATTATTTTGAGCAGTTTTTTTTTTATTTGATTATCTAGGATTCTCTAAGTATATCATCATATCATCTTCAAAGAGTAATAACTTAGTTTATTCTTTGAATAATTCCTTCAATTTATTTTTCTTCTCTTATTATTAAAGCTAATATTTCTAGTACCATATTGAACAAGAGTGGTGATAATGGACATCTTGTTTTATCTTTGATGTTTTTGGAAATATATGTAGCTTATGCTTGCATATATGCTTGCTGAAGGTTCTAGGTAGATACTCCTTATCATTTTAAGGATTGCTCCACTTATTCCTATACTCTCTAATGTTTTAAATAGGAATGGGTATTGCATTTTTCCCCAAGCTTTTTCTGTGTCTATTGAGATAATCCTGTGCTTTCTGTTAGTTCTGTTGTTGATATGATCAATTATGCTGATAGTTTTCCTAATATTGAAGTAGCCTTGCATTCCTGGTATAAATTCTAACTGATCAAAGTGTATTATTCTCAAGATAAGTTGCTGTAATCTTTTTAGCTAACATTTTATTTGAAATTGTTGCATCTATATTCATTAGGGAAATTCATCTATAGTTTTCTTTCTCTGTTTTGACTCATCCTGTTTTAGGTATCAGTACCATATTTGTATCATAAAAAGAATGTTGTTGGACTTCTTCTTCTCTAATTCACCCAAATAGTCTATATAGCATTGGAATTAATTGTTCTTTAAATGTTTGATAGAATTCATTCATAAATCTATCTGGCTCTGGAAATTTTTTTCCTAGGGAGTTCTTTGATGGCTTGTTCAATTTCATTTATGAGATGGGGTTAGTTAAATACATTATTTCTTAATCCATTAATCTGGACACTTTATATTTTTGTATTGCAAATTGTAAATGTTCATCCATTTCACAAAAAAAGATTTCTGGACATAGAGTTGCGCAAAATAATTCTTAATTATCATTTTAATTTCCTCTCCATTGGTGGTGTATTTGCAGTTTTCATTTTTTAAAAAGTTAATTTGATTTTCTTCTTTTTTATATCGGATTAACCAAAGGTTGATGAATTTTATTGTTTTTTTCATAAATCCAGCTCTTAGTTTTATTTATTAATTTTTCTTTCTTTTTATTTTTCAATAGTTTTCTTAATTTCAATTTTATTATTCTGTCCTTTGGTTTTCAGTATTTCTAATTGGGAAAGATTTTTAATTTGTTCTTTTTCTAGCTTTTTCCGTTGCATGCCAATTCATTGGTAAATGCTGAAATAAAAACAAAATGGTTTCTCACAAGTCCTTATAGATTGATAGGATTTTAGATTTGGAAAGGATCATAGACATTATTAGCAAAAGCTACTAATCATTCAGATGAGTGAACATAGGAAAGAGGTGAATTAATTTTTCATGCCTAATGTAGTTGAAGAAAGTATACCATCTTTTTTGTTTTAAAACATGACAAATTGCTATAAAATAAGCAACTATTTAAAAACTACTATTATATTGAAATAATTTTCACAACAGCACCTAGCACCTAATGTTTTGTAACTCCCACAAGCAACAGAGGATCAAGTTGCCAATGAGTTTATGATGCTGTTACCTGAGCCAATAAAGCCAGTTTGTCACATAGATTAAAAAAAAAACATAACAAAGCAAACAAACAAACAGAACCCAGCCTTTTGAAAGATGATATTCTTGCTGGGTTAACCATCTTGAGGCAGTATTTCAAATGATGCTTGAAATAATATTTAGAGTGCCATTCTCTAGAACTTAGAAAGAAAACCTCCTACAAATACTATTTTACACCTTATCAAGCTTTCAGCCTAGAGGCAGTGTATGTCTGTTTCTGTATACACTCATATGTGAATAAATGTATATGTGTGCATAAATATACACATGTACACATAGCCTAGCATAATCAGCATGCATGTAATATAAAACAATGTGATTTAAGTTGAAGCAATTGTGCACAGAAAGAAATGCAAATGTACTTGGAATTTTAAAGTGCATTTTTAATATTTAAACTGTAAGGATTAAGCATCAGGCAAAACATGTAGGGATTTTCTCACTTAACGAGTAGAATAAGATTTTATTTACATTAAGAAATAAATGCTTTCTAAAATTATCAATTATTTGTGAACCTAATAGTTAGTTGTTCTTCACTCCATCAAGCCCATTGCCTAATACTGAATTAGGCTTCTATATATCTCTGTCTGTCTCTGTGTCTGTGTCTGTGTCTGTCTGTCTGTCACTAGCAAAATATCACTGTAGAGTATAGCATCAAATGTCCGTGGTCACCATTAGAATGACCTCTAGGATCCACAATGACTTCACAAATGCAATATCAGAAGTAGAATAAATCCCGTTCTAGACACTATTGCTGATGCCAACCCTTAAGTATTCTCTCTAATAAGTAACAAGGGAGGAAAGGAGGAAAGCAGTCATCTCTGCTAACTACTTACAAGGATGCTGATGAGTCTCAGGTTTTAAATTGTGTTATGTATACCAAAATAAAATAATATCAATTTCTTAGGAGAGGGATAGGAGAAATTGATAGAATAATCTCATTTATTGAGTATAAACATAATGTTGAGTTGTGATGTGTATTTTGAAGGATTTAGAAAAATAAAGTCAACTCCAGGTTCTTTCTTTGCTTTTTTAATGAGGAAACATGAATGCTATAAAATAGTTATTGAAAGAAGAAATTATCCACCACTCCTACAAATAAATATTGTGTCAACCATATAATAATATGTCAAGGATTATATCAAAAATTTTATCTCAAAACTGGGAACTTAATCATTTTATTAATCTCAGATAAATTGAAGCTACAAAAAGGACAGAGTTCAACTAGTTCTGAATAATTTTTGCTTATTTTTAAAGAAAAATAGTTATTTTTAGTATTATCTCAATTATTAATAGCATTTTTACATGTACTGCTTTAAAGTTTGTGAAGTGTTTATTTAAAATATGATCCCATTTAACACTCACGTACAGGTACTATTAATATATCCTATTTTACACATGAGGAAGTGGTCACATAGGCCAAATTTGAACTCAGTTCTTCCTGAAGGCAGGTCCAGAACTTTATCCATTGTACCATAATTATAATTCATTGCAATTCAATCTAACAATCATGTATTAAATTCATTCTCTGTGAAGAGCACTCTTCTATTTGGTGGGATAGATGCAAAGTATACATGAGACACAGATTTCTAATTGTCAACTCTTAACATTTCAAAGACAAGGTAGTAATAGAAAAAAAAAACATTATGAACCTCTCTTAATAGACATACAAACATATATACATATGTATATATATATATATATATATATATACATGTTTGTGTGTATGTATGTATTTTGGACAATGACACTCACACACATTTCATAAAAACATCTTAGTTGCACGTATCAGGTTTTATTTACTTATCTTGATAATTAGGAGTTAGACAAGGTTTTGAAAATGAACTTCTTGTTTTAAAGAAAATTAGCCTCTATTCATAAATCTGCTACTTCTTGGCTAGGAAAATAGTTAAAATAACAATAACTACCACATAAAAAGTGCTTTCGTTAAAAAATAGGTTAATTTTATGTGACATCTGTGGTAATTTCCTTGATACCATCAATTCTGTTTGGAGCCTCGAGGTGGCAAAAGTAATCAGTAGTTTAACATGTTAAGACCAGTTAAGTTTCAAGGATAAATCATGTGCTTATATTCACATGATTTTTTCCTAAAACTGAAAATGTATTATCTCTTTATTAAAATAACAATATGAAATGGCATAGAGACACAAGCTACACAATCGTAATATCTAAAAAAAAATGTTGTTGTTTTATTTTATTCAGTTAGATAGCCACTGAAAAGCAAACATAGAGAAGTTTCTGGCAAAGTAGTTAAATGGATAAGAACAGCCATAAATTAAGTACCTATCTCCCACGATTCATTAGCTAGATTGAAAAAAGGCACCAAAACTAAAGAAACGAAATTTGTATGACAGTTGGAAACCTACAAGGCAAGACAACCTTGGTTTGAATTCTGATTCTAGAACTGTTAGTTGTTAGGAAAATGTTTTGTAAATCATAAAGGGTCACATAACCATGTTATTTTCATTTTTCATAAATGTCTGTGCTAGTGTTCTAGTAAGCCCAACTATGGGGAAGTCATTGGTTGGTCATAGGGAGTATAAAGGGGAAGGAGAGACATGTTCCTTTTTCAGTCATTGCTTTTTATTAGTGAGTTCACAATGCTACCAGGATCATCACACTGTAGTAATGGTTTGGCAGATGACAAATTAAAATCCCTGACTACCTATCTGGTTTAGGCCTTAAAGAGGAAGACCACAAAGGGAGTTCCTGGTTGAGTCATGGCAAACACACCTATTTCTTTGGATACTTGCAAGGAAAGATCATACTGGAAATAAGCAGGAATTAGTGTGCCAGGCACACTTTAATAAGGTGCAGGAGGTACAAAAGGCAGATAGGAAGCCAGGAATTGTGTGGGAGAGGGAGACAGTGGCTGTGTGGATCACTTGCTCAGCTAGAATCATTTAATCGTGATTACTTAATTGGAATCAGAGTTGGTGGCTGCGAGAGAAGTACTCAATTGACAGTTTTAGGGTTCCATTCTTAAGGCTTGGGAGGGGGGACAGCGTAACTCTTATCTGTACCACCCTAGGCTTCACTCACTAGAATATAAATGTCATCTCAAAATTATCAATGCTAGCTTAGGTTAGCCTTAGCATAATGTTCCTGTGTTTTTATTTCTCATGTGTGGAGCTTGCACCTTGTAGACAGCCAAGGATGGTTTATTAGGGCCTATCTGGTTTCTCCTCATTTAGCACATAGTGACTAGATATAGCCTTAAATTCATTTAGGAGACAGATTTGGCAAGTGAATTCTATGTTCCCCTTTATGTTCTTGATTCCCACTTCCTTTTTATTATTATATTACACTGGTTACTTATATACCTATTTAGTAACTTTATCTATCTATCTATCAATCTATCTATCTATCTATCTATCTATCCATCCATCCATCTATCCATCCATCTATCTTTCTATCTATCTGTCTATCTATCTATCTATCCACTTACTTACTATATAGTAACTGCTAGGATGTTCTGGTGAAGGAGATACCACAAAAATACAACAATTCAACACTGCTAGCCTCTCTGCTGCCTCTCTCAGAAAAAGTCCTCTCCTTACTGTCTTGCTATCCTTCTTGTCAATATATTTGTCTTTGGAGCCACAATACAATGACCACTGTAAGAATACCAGGGTTTATGAGTTTCATGTAATTCATTAAAGCAGTTTTAAAATAGTGAAAAGACTAATATATCCAGCTAGTGATAATAAGAAGATCCTCAGGCTTCTTAAAAGTACTCTCATCTTGCTGTTATCTGGAATTTCTTAATTGGGGCAAAGCTTTTCATTTGTTCATTCTATTATTAAGACAAAGCTAAAAATGCAAATATCTCATAAAGAAAGAAAGAACACTGTGAAACATTTAGAGTAAGATCTCAATGACAGAACAAGAATCGCATAGTGGAAAGTCTATTAGATTCATAACCAGAGGATTTGCAAATAATTTTTAGTTTTACCCCCTTTATGACCAGGTGACTTTGGGCAAGTCTTTTCACCTCAGTAGGTCTCAGTTTCCTTATCTGTAAAATGAAGAGTTTGAACTAAATGATCTCTAAGATCTCGTCTAGCACTAAATCTATGATGCATGTCTCATCTTGAAGCTTTTTTTTCTTCAAAGCAATCATATTTTTTTTTAGTGGGGGAGGATGAGGATGAGAAGAGGCTACTAAGTACCTAGAAGAGAGAAGGTCTCTCACACAGAAAGGGTAAAGGAGACAGAAAAAGGAGCCTAAGTCTGCTGAATATAGATGTCATCCATTTCACAATTTTTCCTAGGACTGACCAAGCATACAATATAATCCAGAGATTCAATATTCAATTGTAATCAATTCCTCTAGGTGGTTTCTCTGCCTGTAAGGAAACAACATTTCACTAGAGAGTGGAAAATCCCAGGGGTTTAGATAGAAAAATCTTTTTTACATAACATGATTTTCTCATACATGAGGGTGTTGTATCAAGGGAATTAAGAGCTGTTCATATTTCCAGGGAGTCTCACAGTGGACACAGGGTTTTGATGACATAGATTTCTTGTAAATAGATCTCCCTCTACTAGTCTCCTCTTTGGCATAGCAATAAAACACTGCCACCAGCAAAACAACATATCTTGAGAAGATAATTTATTGTCTGAAGCAAAAGGCTATAAGATGGAGGAAAAGTTGCAAGCAATTTTATTTTTTTGCTTTTTTTTTTTGCTTTTATTTGTTTACACAAGGGCATTTTTTCTTCCTTATATTTAAGAAGTTATTTAATATGATTATATTTTCTCTGTAACCTCTTTTCTGGAAGATAAACACAATGGATCTAATTTCCCCTCCCAAGAAGGTAGCAGATTTCAAGGATCAGAGAAAAAAATTAGAGCCCTTCATCTCAACAGAAACATTCAGAAACTGGAATGACAGATGCACTGAGGCGAAGATCACTCCAGACTAGGATTTGCTTTTAGTGGGAGGGCCTTTGAAGACTATAGTTCTGGCAATCCTTAGAAAAGTCTGTCTCACAGCACTACTAATCCTGGAGATGTTATATCAGGTTTTTCAACCACAAAACTAATATATTTTTATAATAGGGATTATGTATAATCTTATAATTTTCCTTTGAGCATGATTTACAGAACATAGTTGGTGTTTTTATAATTCATTCAATTCTTTGCCACCCAATAAAGGAACTCCAGGGTTGCTTTACTGGTACTAATCATTTCCTTCCCGTTTTAGAGAATGCCATTAATGATTTCATAAGGCAAGGCTTTTAGTAAATTTGTCTGGATAGACATGGAATCTTAAAGGATTACAGATTTAGAACTGGAAGGAGTCTTAGTAGCTGTCAAGTCTAACTCTCTCATTTTACAGATGAGGATATCAAAGCACAGTGATTTCAATTGCCTTGTTCAAAGTCACTCAGCTCTAAGCATCTCAGGGAGGATTTGAACTGAGGTAATTCTTGATCTAAGCCCAGTATCCTATGCACTATAGTGTTCTACATTAGGGATTTTGTGGGATGAATGGTTTACAAGAGTTGTCGCAATTTAGCAACTTTGTGTAGTTTATCCCAAGTCTCTCATTGCCTCAACTGCATGTCCACTCGTTGAGAAGACAAATGATTTGATATAGGTAATACATGTATAGTCACAGAAAACATGTATGTATTAGTCATGCTGTGAAGGAAAACATAGACCAAAAGAATAAGAAAAATAAGGAAAGTTTAAAATAATATGGTTCAATCAGCATTTGGATTCCATCAGTTCTTTCTCTGCAGATGAATAGCATTTTTCATCAAAATACTTCAGGATTGTTTTTCTGAGAATAACTAAGTCATTCACAATTGATTATCATACAATATCTTATTAGTGATTACAGCATTCTCCTGTTTCTACCCATTCCACTTTCCATTAGTTCATGAAAATCTTTGATTTTTTTTCTGAGAACATTCTGTTCATCATATTTTTTTTTTGCAGGAAACACTTTTAAGTATCATCTGAATTATTCTTTTGCCACCCATTTCTTAATTCTACAACACTAGCAAAACAATTACTAATACCCCAAACATTAAACTTGATTTTATATAATATTTTATTTTACCCAATTACATGTTAATTATGTGTAAACTTTAAAAAAAAAGTTTTGAGTTCCAAATTCTATCTCTCCCTTTCTCTCCTTCCCCACCTCTCCAATATAGTTTATATATGTACAATCATGTAAAATATCTCCATTTTTTTCATTTATGCTGGTGAACTTTAATTAAAAAAAAAGAAAGAGAAAGCAAAAAAGAAGGAAGGATGGAATGAAGGAAGAAAAGAAAGAAGGATAGAAGGAAGGAAGGAAGAAAGGAATGAACAAATGAATGAACAAGTGAAGGAAGGAACAAAAGCATGGAGAGAGACTGTGCTTCAGTCTGTATTCAGATACTATCAGTTCTTTTTCTTGAGGCAGAGAGCATGTTTCATTGAGTCCTTAGGGATTGTCTTTGATCATTGTATTGCTATGAATCTACTCATCATTCATTACAGCATTATAATATTTCATCAAAATTATATACCAAAATGTGTTCGGCCATTCCCAATAAATGGGCATCATCTCAATTTCCAATTTTTTTTGCCACCAGTAAAAGAATGAATATAAATATTTTTGCATGGATAGATCCTTTTCCTTTTTTGATTTTTATCCCTTTGACATAAATACCTAGTAGCAGCATTGTTGGGTGAAATGGTATGAATAGTTTTGTAGACTTTTGGACGCAATTCCAAATTGCTCTCTAGAAAAGTTGAATCAGTTCATAATTCCATCAATAGTGCATTGGTGTGTCAATTTTCCCACTTTCCTTCCAGCACTTGTCATTTTTCTCTTTTGTTGTGTCAACCAGTTTGATAGGTGTGAAATGGTACCTCAAATTTGTCTTAATTTGAATTTCTCTAATCAATAGTGATTTAGAGCATTTTTTTTTCATATGACCATACACAACTTTGGTTTCTTCGTATGAAAACTGCCTGTTCATATCCTTTGACAATTTATCAGTTGAGGAATGGCTCTTGTTAAAATAAATTTGTCTCTTTTCTCTGTATATTTGAGAAATGAGAAACCTGATATAACATTCTCTCTTTATGAGAGAAACTTGCTATAACTTTTTTCACAATTATGATAACTGTGTATTCACCTCTATCCTGTTTTCCCCTTTTTGTCCAACTCTATCTCTATCTCCTTTCATCTTGTCCATCCTCAGAAGTGTTTTGTTCATCATATTCAACTCATACTCATGCCCTCTATGTATATCCTTTCTAATTACCATAATGATGAGAAAGTTTTTAGGAGTTACAAGAATCATCTCCCTATGTAGGAATGTAAACAGTTGAACCTTCCTGAATCGTTATGGCTTCCTTTTTCTTGTTTGTCTTTTTTAGCTTCTCCTAAGGCTTGTATTAGAAAATCAAATTTTCTATTCAATTCTTGTCTTTTCATCAGGAATGCTTAAAAATCCTCTATTTCACTGAATATCCATTTTTCCCCATGAAGGATTATACTCAGTTTTCCTGGGTAGGTGATTCTTGGTTGTAATCCTAGGTCTTTTACTTTCCAGAGTCTCATATTCCAAGTGCTTCACTCCTTAATCTATAAAGTGATAAATCTTGTGTTATACTGACTGTAGCTCCATAATATCTGAATGGTTTCTTTTTGGCTGCTTGCAGAATTTTCTACTTGACCTAGGAGGTCTGGAATCTGGCTATAATATTTCTGGGAGTTTTTATTTTGGGATCTTTTACAGGAGGTGTTTGGTGAATTCCATCAATTTTGATTAATACTCTTGTTCTAGAATACTAGGTCCAATTACCTTGATAATTTCTTCAAAGATGATGGTTAGGATCTTTTTTTGACCATGTCTTTTAGGTACTCAAATAATTATTAAATTTTCCATTTTGTCTTTTCAAGGCTTTTCTGATGAAACATTGCATATTTCCTTCTATATTGTTTTGATTTTGTTCTGTTTCTTGATGTCTCTGAGTTATTAGCTTCCAGTTGCCCAATTCTATTTTAAGGCATTATTTTCTTCAGTGAACTTTTGTACCTTCTTTTCCATTTGGCCAACTGTTTTAAGAAATTCTTTTTTGCCAATGATTTTTCCACATATTTTCCCCCATGTGACCAGTTCTACTTTTTATGGAATTCTTTTTCTGGCAAAATTTTGCACCTCTTTTGCAATTTACTCTCCCTCTCTTTCTTTCCCTCCCTCCCTCTCTCTCTCTCTCTCTCTTGTTTTAAGGAAGTACTTTATTCAGAGTTTTTTTTTCCTTTAAGAAGCTGTTTATACTTTTTTTTCAATTTTCTTTGCATTACTGTTATTTCCTTTCCCAAATTAAAAAAAAATTCCTTTTAAAACTCTTCCAAGATGTTTTGTTTTGTTTTTAATTGGCTGAGACTAATTTACATTATTTTTTCTTTTAGGTTTTGGAAGTAGTAGTTTTGTCTTGTCTTCAGAGATTGTGTTTTGATGTTCCCTGGTACCCCAGTAATATTCTATGGTCAAGTTGATTTTTTCCTCATCTTCCATCCTGTTTTTTTTTTAATATGTTATTAGAGTTCAGCTCTGTTCCTGAGGTACAGGGGAACTTTTCCAAACTTCTCAGTTTTAGTTGTGTGCATGTGTGTGTGTGTGTATGTGTGAGTGTATATGTAATTGTTTTCAGAGCTAGTTCTGGGGAATCTATAAATTTTCAGCTTTTTGAAGGAGGTAAAGCAGGTCTGTACAACATACACCCTATGGGCCACTTGCAGTCCATGAAAGCATTTTGGGTGGCCTGTGAAAAATGTAGAGTATGGAAAAGAAAGTAAGATGTCACAAGCACTTTGTGCCCTGCTTAGCCTACGTTTCACTAGTCACTATTGTGCCCTTCATGTAAGTTGATGGGTGGGTGACACTGCACACTCTCTCTTGTTTGTCATGTGACCAAAGGCAACCAGCCATCATCAGTCTGCCTCTAGTCTGAGAGGAGTGATTTTATGATAAATAAAAATCATAAGCAATTAATATAATTAATCTCCTTCCGCTTAGTTTTCTAATCCACTTACAATTTGTGGGCTGAGAGCTATGGAAGCAGCAGTTGTTGATTCATTCACTGCAAAGGACTGCTGTTGGTTTTCTAGGGTCTAGCCCAGACTGAATCACATTACACTCTTACCCCTGTGTGACAGACTTTTCCTGCCATCCTTCTAAGTGACCTTTTGGTGGAACATTATTTCACATTTTTTGGGTGGGAGGAGTGTTCTTGGCAGTATAGAATTTATTAATTTGATTTGTGGTATTATTAAAAGTTGTTTGGAAGGAATTTTGGGGAGCTCAGGTGAATCCCTTCTTTTTCTCTGGCATCTTGATTGTCCCCACCCCTCTCCCCCATATTCATATTTTAAGACAAAATTTGATCTTTGCTAGATCAATGGCTATTTTTTCCACTGTAATAAAGATCTTGATGCTTATGTCAGACAAAGAGCAGTTCCTGCTGCGCTATATTCATCCATAGTGAAAATGTGATTTTTCAGGTGTGACTCAACTATAACCATTGGAAGCATTTCTCCTAGAGGTTTCAGATTTCTTTATTCTGCTAGACAATCTTAAGATTTATTAGCACTACAAAATCATTATCCCAATTCTCTAGTTACAATAATGGCTAAGGACATTTACTGTATTTTCTTTATGTATTTTTTTTTGTAGTTTTTGTATCTTGGTTGCTACAGACCAAACACCATGTTCAAGGTTAATTGGTTAATACATTGGGGTCATAGTGATACAATATGGCACTTAAATTTCAATAGGATTCCTCTTAGTATTTTTTTCTTTGAATCCCTATACTTTGTATACTTATTTTTCTTGTGTTCATACAATTTGTTGTTTTGTTGTTTTTTTTCCTGAGCAACATAAGGCCACTGTGTCAAAGAGAAATTAATCTCTTAATTTTACTGGTATGAACATAAATGAGTTGTACTGTATAGGGACCAGCATATCAGTTGAAGTTTTGAGTAGATAGATTTGGGGGCAGGGGAGGGCAGCAAAGGGGAGAGGAGGAGGAGGAGGAGGAGAAAGACAGAGAGAGACAGACAGACAGAGACAGAGATAGAAAGAGAGAGACACAGAGACAGAGAGACAGAGAAATAGATTTAATAGATCAGAAGTCAAACTGTTTAGTGTAGGATTTCTTTTTTTAACAAAAATAGATTTTCTAAGTGGCACAAAATTTAAGTTGCTAGGATTTTTAAAATGTTTAAGGGAGACCAAAATGAAGCAACATAAACAACAGCTAAATTTAAATAGGTTCACAATAGTTGATTCAACCTCTGTCTTCCGTGTGAATATAATTTGAGATCTATTTAACAAGTTTATATGCATGCTCTTTATTTTTATTCTGCATGTGCTTATATATGCTCCTTCTTTCCTAGGAGGATCTAAGTTTCTTGCAAGTAGGAATTATTTCATTCTTTGCACTTGTATTCTCTGTATCCAGCACAGTCTCATGTTGCTTTTAGGCTCTTAGTAAATACTTATTGATTGATTAAAATTAGCAACCACAATATGAAAGCACTGTATTAGGCACTACAGTGGATGGGAAGGTAGATACAAAATAATAAATGATTCTTTTGAGATGTAGTCAGAACATATCAAGAACAGTGGTTCACATTTTAAGTACCACCATATCAAAACAAACAAAAAAACAAAAAGACACTGAAAAGTTGTTGATCAGAGGAAGGTAATCAGGAAGGTGGGACAGCTCAAAGTTATGCTATAGAGAGATCATTTGTAGGAATTGGGGGGATTTAAACATGCAGAGGTAAATATGTGAAGAATATGTTAATGAATTTTGCCTTCAAATATTTCAGAATTTATAGACTCTTAAGTGTTGAAAAGCACTTGAATGATGAGGTAGTTCCATTCATACTCAAAAATCGATCTCCCACACAAAAGCTATGAGAAAGGGCTTGTTTCATTTCATATCTCCAGACCATATAAAATTGGGAATAACTTGGCATAGCAAATATATATCTATATCTATCTATCTACCTATCTATCTATCTATCTATCTATATATGAATGAGGGGAAGAAGGTATATGAAGATAGAATTAATCTCAAAAGAACAAAACATTCTTAACAACATTCAATATCCCAAAATAAAAGAAGTTGACTGTTACTGGGAGGTTTTCAAATGGAGGCTGAATTATTCTCTCAGGAATGATTTTTCATTCTACTTTACTGCTCTGACTGGTTTCAACTGCACAAACAAGGTGCCCCTCTCAGGTAAAACTCATCATTTCTAAACTCATTACAGAACTGCTAGCTCAAGCCTTGATTGACACTACATCCCTCAGCCTCCTCTCCATTCTGACCTTCCCTTATAGAGTTCAGAAATTGAACTCTAAACTCACTCCTCTTTGTTTTTGCTGCTCTTCCTGATTTCACGTCCAGAAAATGATACCCCCAAAATGTGTATCTGCTAGCTTCCAACTTACCCATCCCTACTATCCAACATTCTTTTTTGTGTTGTCTTCCTCTTTAGACCCCAAGCACTTTTAGGTCAGAGACCGGAACATAATAGCCTCTTAATAAAAGTTTATTGGATTGGATTTGAATGCTATAGTTTCATGTTTCTGGTAGCTGTTTGTCTAAAAGACTGAGAGAGAATTTACTAAGAATAAGATAATATGATTCTATATTTTATAAAATTGAACTTGGAGATTATTTTAAATATATATGTATATATATACATACATACATATATATACACATGTATGTGTGGGAATGCATGTGTATGCATATACACAAATATATGTATGTATACATACACACATGTACATATGTGTATATATATACATACATACATACACACACACATTTGGGATAGTCTTGGTTAGTTTTGTTTTAGTATGTGCATTTTTCAAGTGCAGAACTTTGTGCCAGTGTCTGTAACTATATACTTTTCAGATATTTAAAACAAAAGGAAATCTCATTAAATTTGTCTGCAAAATTTTCCCATAACTATATTTACATTATATAAACTCTCTTGATTTAAATTGTATAAGATTTTTACATCTAAGTATAGTTAAATACATAATATCTCTTTTTAACAAAGAAACGTTTTCTTGAATGTTGAGAAAAATAGCAACTATACAAAGGGAAACACATTAGTGATATTTTTACCATCTTAATATTTATCAGAGTTATAGGAACTGTTGTGATTAATTTTAATAGTTATTATTAAATAGAAATCTGTCATTTAATCATATCTTCTGACACTATGTAGAATACTAGTAAAACCAGAATGGAAAATTCTGTTCAAAGACCAAACCTATCCAATTATGTGTCATTTCACATTTCTATGAAAGAGTAAGAAATTGTAAAACATGCATTTCAACATTTGTCTTAATTGGAGTACTTTCCAGACTTTTATCTTGAGTCAGAAAAATAGAGATTCCAAAGTCTTTATAAACAATATGACAACAGGAATTTTATTTCATTCTCAAATTAAAAAAAAAAACAACAGACTCTCAATCACTGTGGTGGGAAGCTTATTTTGCACTGAGTAAATTCATGCAGAGTTGAAATCTTCCTGGTAAGGGCAGGTGGACCCTATGTTAATCACCTACTGCAACATTCCCAGATACTTTCTCATGCCTCCTGCTGTAGTAATTTTAGAGTATTTTGCACTGATGCAGCACCTTGCTTGAAAATCACCATATGATCGAAATGTCCTCACAACATTTCAGTGAAGTAGGTTTTGGGGAAGACAAAAAATTTAGGTGCCTCATCATGAAAAAAAGTCATATAATAAAACAGAAAAAAAAATCCCCCTGGTTTCTAGTTTCTTGCTCTCAAGTAAGCAATCTGAAATTCAGCTCTATGTGCAAATCCATGATAATTCAATCTCATTTGAAAGAATATTTTGTTTTTCTCATTGAAGATTTCTCACTGAGGATTCTCACCCTGAAGTTTTAAGCAAACCTAATAAAGGAAAAACTAGATTTACCAATCAAGTCATTAAAGAAATAATTATTTACTTCAATTTATTACCCCCAAAATGGCCCAGAAGAGTCTTTCAAGTAGTAGTATTTGAAATGTTCCCCTCAAAGCCATTTCATATATGAATTAACAAAAATATCATTTGTAAAAGTAATATAAGGCCATCAATGACAATTTCTTTTTATTCTACCTTTCAGAGTGTGATTTATAGCATAGATTCACAGGGTTGAGCAGGATTCTAAGAGGTCAACTTGCTTGTATTCTTCCATACCTTTAAGGATGACTTTTCCCTATACTACCTCAACCATATGAACATTTAACCTTATTTTTCAAAATGTTTCAGGGGAAATGATTCCACAGTATCTCACACCAGGGTCCTACAACCTGACTGATACTCTTTATGCTTTACCCAAATTCATTGTACTACAATATAAAATGGCATGATACTGTTCTTCAGTCACAGTAAGTCCAATGAGCTATCCTTCAATATTCTCCTGGGGATTTATCATTGTATGCCTTGTAATGCCTTGATTCTTTTTATACAGTTCCTGCTTTATAACTACTATTTTAGTGCTTTTCTCTCAAACCATTCTAACCTTTCCCTAACAACTCTTAATATGCTCTAGTAATTTATTGACTGGAATTACTAAGGGGCAGGCATGGAAGAAGCATGCATTTGAAATCATTCACTAAAGACCAAAAGAAAGAACATTGATAGCAGCATATTCAGTATGCCCATGATATTAATGGAAAATATTGAAGGAGTTGAAATGCCTCACTGATTCTTGTGGGAATTGCACTAATATGAATAGAAAACCAACAGCAGGTAATTTGCTGAAGATTTCACATTTCACAGCAACAGTAAACTACTTTTCCGATAAAAGCAGGATAAAGTATTTCATTGGCAGGAAAGCTTCTTTTGGAGTTAAGCTACTTATGACCTAATGATGAAGACTTGGCCACTTGTCAGCTCTGGGAAAGCTCTTTGGAAGTTATAAAATGGCTATAAATTAAGATAGTGCCAGATAAAACATCTCCTCTCCCTGAAACTTGTGAAACAATCTTGACTTTCCTGATATAAGAACCAGTTTAAAATGAGAAATTATGATGTTTTCTACCTGAAAAATTTTACAACATGGTGTCAGTGCTATCCATCTAGAATGACACAGCCAATATTCTTAAATTTAACAGCAGGCAATAGGCATTTTCTTTTTTGGGGGGGATGGCATTGACCTTCTTCCAGTCTTAAGACATACATGAACTAATTAGCATAGTACGATTTGTAGAGATTTTTGAAATCATGAGATCATTAATCTTCTCAATGGATGTAATGCTAGTAAAATTCAAGTATTGAATTCTTTTCATTTGGGATTACTTGATCTAATGGGGATGTAATAAAAATTAAAAGGGATTCAGAAAAAAGGAACAAAGATGCTGAGAAATTTGAAAATTAAGAATTTATTGAAATGTTAAACAAATTGAGGTCAAGATGCAAAACAGATGAATGAGAAGCAGTTTTCCAATGATGTTCAAACAACCTAAAGAGAATCATTTATTAAGCAAATGGAACACGTCAGGTACTGTGCAAATGCTGGAGATGCACAGAAAAAGTGAAAATAATCCAAGCCCAGAGTTGTTTTTTTTTTATTTTAAACTTTATTATTAATAGTGACTAACAGTATTATAGATTTTTATAATATGAGAAAAAACCTTCTTCCTCCTCCTCTATAATCATCCTTATTTTCATTTCATCCTAATCCTCTCCCCCTTCATCTCTCTATCATTATTATCCTGCTCCCAAACAGAGAAACACTAGAACCATCAAAAGTGGATTTAATATAGATAATTATTTGATATTTTGACTATAAGATAATATAATTCATATCTCCAGGGATAACATAAAAGTCATAGTATAATATTAATGTGGCAGCACCCTCCACCACAAAATCATCTCTTTACTCTTGGATTAGAAGACAGATATGCTGATATGACAAATTGGAATACATGGCAACAGATACGCTTGTGAGCAAACAAGTTGTAAGTTGTAAGCAGTGCTCTGACTGTCCATTTGTGTCCTAAGTGGCAGGTAGCACCTGACGCAGTAGGTAACCATCTATCTGGGTAGCATGAGTATAAAAAGGAAACACATAGTCGTTATTGATTTTCATATGATAGTGTATTACTCACTAGTCCAGTAGATGAGACCTTATAGTAGGAGAGACAAAAAATATATATATATATATATATATATATATATATATATATATATATATATATATGTATATATATACATATATAATGGCTTTCTAAAGAAAGAACATGATAAAGAGAAGAGGGTGACTCACATGAGACAGAACATTACTCCCTGGTGTGGAGTAGGCAGTTGGAATAGGGATGAGGATCCAACTACTATTGGTATGCAGAAAACCTATTCTGCAACTATATCCCAAAGACATGACTTATAATGGAATTCTATTTTAAGATACAAAATAAATAACACTGTTCTATATTGTTGGTTGTTAGTGGGAAAATAAAGCAATTAATCTCTTGATCATAGTATCGGAATATTATATGATATCAAAAAATTCATGTCTATCTCATTCATTTTTAAATAAACAAAGGTAAATTAGTCAAATCTTTAAATATTTATCTTGAGAATAAAATCAAAATCACAATTTTTAAATTTTTTCTTCAATATAAATTTGAATTACATTATAACATGACTGTAACTCAATTGAAAGAGCTATTAAATGAGGGATAATGTTTTATGTAATATCAATTTCACAAGGAATTTAGCAAATGACATATTAAATCATTCAGCAATATTGATTCTTTCAAAAATAATATTGTATATGACCTCTCAAACCCAGCTTTCTCTTTAATTTTCTTTCTTCCTTTCTGATCCTACTTGACTTCCTTGTGTACACAACTATCAATATAACCATCTTCAAAGATTCATTTCATGACATCACTTTCCTCCTTAAAAACAAAAAAACAAATGATAGTTCTTTTTTATAGACAGTCTAAACTTCTCAGTCTGACATGTTTTTCATTTCAATTTAATTTAACAAATATTATCAAGTATGTACTACATGTATGTCACTATGCAAAGTGTTAGAAATACAAAAAAAAATACAGTTCTTGCCCTTCAACATCTTACATACACTGCATTCTAGGCCCTTTTCAAATAAGCTTGCTGGTCCTTCCAATCTTATTGTTTCTTTTCAACCTATCTCCTTCCACTTGAGTAGGATCAATAATGTTCTTACTATTCAATTCATCTTTTTTTTTTGCTCACTCTTCCAAAATCCTCACTTAACATATACTTCTCTTACCATCTCTAGCCCATTTTGTTCAAGATTCAGCTCTATGCTTACTTCCCTAATTAGCTTTATTTAACTAACCCCATTAATATAACATTGATTCCATGCTTCTTGTCTTTATGTAAACTATTTTCAAATCCAGAGGCATGGTAGAAAAGAAATTAAATTTCACTTCTGCAACTATATATTAAACAAATAGGAGCAAACCATCACCTATAACAGTATTTTTAGAGATTTAAAGTACATGTAATATACTGTGATAAAATTAAATATAATTGTCTCATAAGAAATACCATGCATACCAAATATAAAGTAAAGGTGGAAGGTTGTTGTCTGAATGGATGATTAATAAAATGTGACACCAATCCAATGGGTTCCACAGTGGACCAGGATAAAATGGTAATTTGTATAAATACTGAAATCCTTTAAGATTTATCAGACAACATTGCTATTTTGCCAACATTGATTCACCAAGACATCACTCAAGGATAATTTTCAATTTTTATCTTTCCAATTAAACAATGTTAAATATACTCCATTTAAATTTCACTCTTGGATTCTATGACTTAACAATAGATATGGGAATAAAATAGTCTTGTCCACCTGAATGGGGGAAACTTGGTTCCAAGAATCAATGAAGTTTGTATATATGGTGAGAATAGAATGAAGCCCTCACTTCTCTGCCTATTATACTTCTTAGTGAGCTGGCATCAAAAGCTGACACACCAAAAGATCCAGCATGACCTTTGATGAGTGTGTGTGTGTGTGTGTGTGTGTGTGTGTGTGTGTGTGCGTGCACACATATATATACACACAGGCATATACATATGCATGTACACATATGTGTGTAAAATATTTATATATACTTTTAATAATAATTGCAAATGATAATAGCAAGCACTAAAACAATAATCATAATGATGACTAAAAGAGTTTTCAATTGTTGTAGTGATTGGTCCTACCTCAATTGTGAACTTTGAATAAATTATAGAATAGAAAAAGCAAACCATGAGTTAGTTTACCCAAATTCTCTAAACTACTCACAGGATAATGCAAAATCCAAAGGAATAGTTATTGTGTATTCATGTTTAATTATGAATGACATTTTCTCTAGTATTGTTTTGATTCATTTATTTAGATGCTAAAATTTTTTTTTTAATCCATGAGGTTAATTGAGTTTCACAGTAACAATTCTGTTATGTTTTGTAAATAGGGCACAAAATAAGCTCTAAAGTCTGTGTTAGTATTATGAAGGGATTCTATTGTTTAGTAACTGATTCAAAGGTATCTATTTATTATTTCTTCAAGGGATGAACTAAGTGGTATTACTTGACTTTTCTGTCAAACTAAGCTTGCATTTTCTGACTTTTCCTCTAACAAGATCCTTTAGAGCCTTTAAATGTGTTTTGGTATTTCTTTCATTTTATTGCAAGGCTATATTTGTATAACCTTTAAAGCTCTATTAGTGCTCTTGTCCTAATCAGGAATCTTAATGAAAAGTCTTACACTCCCACTAAATTATATGAGTTCACACTTAATTCCAGGGAGCTTTGATTATTAAAAGGAAAAGATTGCAGATGAGCTTTCAACTTTACTAATTCTGGGAGGTTTAAAGTCCTTAAGAGAAATAATAAATGGCCAAAGGACCTGCTCTTACTTTATAATGAATATATATACTTACACACACAAACACATACATACATACATAAATATGTATGTATGCATTTAAGAACAAAGTCAATAAGGGTCACTGGGAAATTTTAAAGAAGCTTAAGAAGATTGCTTTGATTGTTTAACTAACATGTGATTCAGCAAGGTGAAGAAATAGGTCATAATAATTTTCTAACATATTGATGGATAAAGTATGTTAAACTACAATAAATATATATATATATATATATATATATATATATATATATATATATATTTTTTTTTTCCAACAGGGTCCCAATTCTTACAAAGTCAACTTAAGTAAGCAACCATTTACTAAGGCTTACTATATGCCAGGCACTGTGCGAGGCTTATAGAGAGAGAAAGAAAGGTGTACAATCTAATAGAGGACATACTATACAGACAATAGTGTACAGACAAATAGAAATCAGTTAGTTTCATGTGATACAACTTTCACAGATAATGGATGACCCACAGGATATAAAGAAGAGACATCCCAAATGTGAAAACAAATAGGTTTAACTCCTGACCATTTTTCCTAGAAAGACCAAAGCTATATGCATAATATCTGAATGGTTTATTCATTCCTTTATTCATCTAAAGGAGTTTGGGGAATCTCAGAGAAGTCATAAGAAACCACATGAATTAACTCAGCTTTGGATATATGACAGTACCTCAAAGTTGAAGACTTTGAATTTTGTGCTCTTGAGGGAGGTGAGTCCCTGTGCGTAGGAAATACTGTTTGCTGCCACTCATTGACATGCTTTTTACGAGAATGAATGAAGCTTCAAGTTGCACGGGATATTATTTTGCATAATTGCAATAGTCAACACCCCATTTAAAACTGAATTGAGTATAATGAAGGAAACATACTTTCTCCTAGAGGTAAATAAAACTCCATTATAAAGCAATCATAAGAGAGCTGCTCAATAGAGTACCCAAAACACACTCTCAAAATATTTAAATTGTAGCTATTCTAAAACAATATTTTTTTAATGCAGAAGTTTTTTAAAATAAGTAAATTGTCTCTGTGTAAGCACCTCTTTCTGAAAGGGCAAGATAATCAATGTCCCAAAGTCACAGAAGTGCATTTTATTGGTCTGATGCTAGTTGTTGTGCCAAACTTTTCTCATCTTTTTCTCTTCTATTTTTAAGACTGCAAAAATTTCTCAGCAAATAGTGACATAAACTATATTTGGAGGAGAAAGTTTATTGCTCCATTTTCTAGACACTCTTTGTTTTTTTTTCCTTTGGTTTTTGCATTCCCTAGCCTGTAAATCAAAATCCTTGAGGGACTCATGCCATCCCAGTGAAGTGAAATGATTCAGAGTGGCTCAAAGTTCATTGAGTGGGTATATTCTCCTAAGCTGTGCTTTGGCAGTTTGCTGTGTCATCAATCTTGTTCAGCGGAACAACATGACAATTTGTCTGGACAACACTCCATAAAGGATAGCAAAAGGTTATTGTTAGGTTATGAAGTTTTCCTGACAAGTGTGATATGCCAGGATTTATATAAGTGTAAAACAAAACTAAAACTCACAAACTGTTTTGTAAGGGCCTCATCTGACTGTCATTATTGTGGACACGTTAATAAGCAAAGCTTGGTACTACATTCTACTGAATTCTGGAGTCTAAGAACAGCTTCTAAATTAGTAGATCAGCATCTTCCTCTGTCTTCTGTGTCTATCTGTCTCTTCCTCTGCCTCTTTTTCTCTCAAGGACTAGTATATGTGCACTTCATCGGCAGAAAATGAGCACTAATAATTCATAGTAAATTAACCTGTCAACATTGAAGTTTGAAGTACCTGACATACCAACAATTAAGGCTTACTATTCTTTATGACAAAATGCAAAAGTCCCAAGAATTCAGATTTTTGCTCATCATGCAAGCCAAGTCATATTACCTGCATATTTGATTTCACTGAGGAAAAAATATGTAGGCAACTTTGTGAGTCTCATTCAAATGGAGGTTTGATGTTGAAAGAAATAGGAAATAAATTGAGGTTGGTAATAAAGATAGGACATTGAGTATCAACCAGAGGAATTTGCAATTAATATGTTAGGGTGAACATCCTATCACAGGACATTGTCATGAATTCTTAAAAAATGTGACATGTCCAAATTAAATTAATCTGTTTGAAGTTAAATGATACTAGAATCTGGTAGATCACCTAATTCTAAGATTATATGAGTTCTTATTTGAGGATGGTAACTATGGGAATGTAGGAGATAGTCCAATTCTAAGAGATATTGTAAAGGAAGTAGATGAAGAAGTACATTGAGTCAAAGATAGTTGGAAGAATAGAAACTATGACAGTGGGAGATTATTTTGTGGAAAATAAAATTGAGTTTTGAACAGCTATAAAACTGTGTGTGTGTGTGTGTGTGTGTGTGTGTGTGTGTGTGTGTGTGTGTGTGTGTGTGTGTGTGTGTGTGTTAAACAGGGAATTGTTGGGAAAGGGAAAGAGATAAGGATCCAGAATGAGATGAATATGGATTCAAACCACACTCTGCTTTGTGACATTGTACATCATTTAACATCTCTGGGCCTCAGAATAGCAGGTGTCTAAGGTCCTTTTATATTCTATTCCGTGATATTACATAGTAGAATTGTCCTATGAACAAGTGAAAATATGTGACTGAATCTTGAATGACCAGATATGGTTGAAAGGGAGACTTTAGTCATCCATACAGAAATAGAAGTTGAAACCAAGAACGTACCAGTTTTCTGAAGGATTAAGGATGAAACTTAGGAAAGTATATATCTGAGAAAGAAACTTTTCACCTAATTTAGACAGTGAAAGGAAGAAGAAATATGAAAGTAGAAATCAGAGAAGTAGAATGAGAAACTATTTAAAGAGTCTCTGAAATTGGGGAGGGGAGTATTTTAAAAGATAGCCAAAACTATAAACCCACTGAAACTGGAAAGAATTATGAAAATTATAACAATTGAGTGAAGTGTCAGAATTGATTTATGAAGACAGGAGTCAAATTTTAGGTGACTGTGAGAGAAAAGTTGCCTAAGAAATAGGGGCAATGTGTATAGACCACTAATTGACAGAATCACAGGTTTTGAGAGTTGGAGGAGACTTCAGTGGCTATCTGGTTTGGCCCATATTAGAATGGAGCAATTTCATGAACTTCCCCAACAATTAGTCTTTCAGTCTCTGGAAGGAGATTGTCAGAAAAGTAAAGAGAGAAGATTAAGTAATAACTAGAAAATATGTCAGAGTCAAGAAAAAGTGTTTATTTAATTCTTTAAATTTTCTTTAATTAAAATATAAATGATCTGTTTATTTGGAGACAAAGGGAATAGAATAGGTAGGGAGAGATTAAAGGTCCAGAGAAGGAGAGAATGAATAGAAGATTTAGGTACCTTAGAAATTTGGAAATGATAAGATCTAAATAGTTAAAATGATAAGCATTAGGAAATCTTTCTGTCTTTTGTTCTTTGTGCCTTCTTGTTTCACATCTCCAGTTCTATTTGCTCATTTGAACTCCCTTTATATACTCTCCCTTTATATACTTGTCACATACTCCCTACAAAATTTTAGGGTCCTTAAGGAAAGAGATTGTGTCATATTTGTTCTTCATATCCCTTATACTACCACAGTGATTTATACAGTGTAGATATTTAATAAATGCTTATAGTACTGAATATCAAATATTTGTTTATATAAATTGAGACCTTGTTTGAGCAGCAGCATGAAAAGTATCCTCAGATGAAAGAATGAGTAGCATGGATACCAACGAACAACCTGAGTGTGGGGGAAGGCAGATTTCCTAGGGCATCAGTAGCTGAGGCTACTTCCCCATAGAAGTAAGTAATTTGGTAGCTTCCTCTATGAACTAATTATTTTTTATAAATATATCCTAAGGTTGTCCTCCCTTCCCCACATATATAGCATAAGATGAAAGTACTGGTGGACTGAAAGACTTTTAGTGCTCAGGAAACTGGCAACATAACATAGTAATTATACTCGCTAGGATTTATGCAACACTATAAGTGTAACTAAATGGCATAATGGATATAGCACTGACCTCATCTTCATGAGTTCAAATCCAATCTTAGACACTTACTAGCCGTGTGACCCTGGAAAAGTCATTAACCCAGTGTGCCTCAGTTCCTTATCTGCAAAATGAGTTGTAAAAGGAAATAGTGAACCACTCTAGTATCTTTGTCAAGAAAACCCAAAAATGAGATCAGAAAGAGTTGGACATGATTGAAATGACCAGACAACAGTAAACTAAAGCACTTTAAGCTTTGTAAATCACTTCGCAAATAGTATCAAATTTTATCTACGTAATAATCCTAGGAAGTAGGTGCTATTATTATCACCTCCACTTTACAGGTGAAGAAGAGGGAGAAACCAAGGAAGAAAGGGGTTAAGGAACTTGCCTTTTGTCACACAGCTATTAAGTGTCTGACATTGGATTTAAATTATGGTCTTTGTGACTTCAGGTCCAGTTTTATATCCACCGCGCCATTTAGTTATCTCCTATAAGCACATGTTAACACAATCCCCTACAAAGCAAAGATAAAACCAAAAATGCCAGTTGCCATTTAATCTTCCTCTCCACCCTCTTATATTTTACAAAGAATATTGCAGCTCAGAGTATTTAAGTTCCTTGTTCAAATTCACACACCTAATTAGCTGATTGGCAGCAAAGATAATAACTTAAAGCCAGATATTGTGCCTAGCAGTCAAGTGATTGTCACACAATTCAACAATATCACTGACATGAACTATAACAAAAATCACAATTAAAAAAATAAAAGAGAACATTTTTGATCTATTGATAATAGAAGGTAGCAAATAAAATTCAAACAATTTATCAAATATGGGGAACATGATATCATAACAATTCCACATATGGATACTGATAAATCAAAATCTTCCTTTGATATGTAGCTGAAGAAAAGTATGCACTTAACTTTCCCCCTCTGTTGGTAACTTGTTCAGTTGTCCATATATGGAGTATATGACATTTAACAAATGTCGTGAACTAATATAAATTCTCATCTGTCTTTCAACAGATGTTTTACCTTCATAATTCAACATACATTTTTTCTTAATATTTACGTGTGTGAATTCTGACCCATCTGTTTATATCTATTTGCATTTTATATCAAATTGATGCTGAGACAACTACTAGTTCTGTGACAAGCCTTCAGGATCTTTCATAACTGTCTCTCTTATTTTGATTCATCCATATTGCATGGCACATTTTACTCTGATATTTTAGAAATATCTCAGGGAATCCTGTTGGCAATGAGAAAACTAGATTCTGTTTTCCTTAGTTGAATAAATACCCATATGTTATGAGAGATGAAAGTATTTTGTAAAGTAAAAGTATAAATACATTACTCAAATTTTACCCAGAATAGATGAAACCTCAAATATACCAAATGCTATTAAAATCAGGAAGTGCTTCTCATGTTATTAAATAAGTTACATTGTGCCTAGCACACACTTAATAATACTTTTTGCTAATGTCCTACTTTGAAACCTCATCCTGGTAGTAGAACAGAGATGGTTTCATGAAGGCCAAGCTAGTAATATAAACACAAGATCTAATGGGTTCTACCACTCTGGCAGGCCTTTGAATATGGACAAGAAAATGCATCTTAAGAAACTGTCATCTGAGAACCAACCTAGCTAAGCTGAGGAAGATTTATGGCTAGAGAATTTGATACTGGGTCATTAAACAATAAACTAAGGAAAAGACATGATTTTCATTGGTAAACTACGAAAGAAAGGAAGGAAGAATGAGGGAAGGAAAGGAGAGAAGTAAGTAAGTAAGTCTCATCTTTCTTTACTGGAATAACTACCAAATAGCAAAGGAAATTGCTTTACTTCTCTGGAAATCTTGGGCTTTGCTCATAACTTCCCCACTGATGACCGATTCTTGACAAATGTACAGCATAACAACAGCAACAACACAACTTCCTTTTTTTCAAAGCTCAATTCAAGCTCTTAACATGATTACTTTCAGCTTCCTCTCAAATGTTTATTTCTAAATCAAGAGGAATATTTAACAAGCTTGTCTTCTGATTGCTACTTAATTGGACACCTTCCCACCTACCCCAACATATACTGCTATACTCCTTTTCATTGGAAAGGAAAAAAACAAGCAAAAAAAAATTTTGAATTGAATTACAAGATTTATCACCATCTTATTTCTAACATTTTAAAATCATCTAGACAAAGAATATTGCTTAATAAAGGCATTTAATTAGAGTATTAAATAAATTAATAAAAAAGGAATATATGATTACTAAGTGTTTACTATTGTGATACGATACAAAAGTTCTCAAGTTATTCACAGTCAAATGAAAGACAGCACATATAGGAGGATGTAACTGTATGACAAAAAGACATACTGATCCTTACAATACAGTTTCAGAAATGACTGTAAAGTTCAGTAGTACAGATGATTGGTAATTCAATTTGACTGCAGGAGAGAAGAGTGGTAACCATGATGTATAAATACATTTCCTTTAGTTTTCAATTGGAAAAAAAAATCCGTTTTTTGATAGTGCCAAGGACTTTGGTAAAGATAATGTACTTCTCTTGAACTTCAGTAACTATAGCTACTGGAGAGCAAATGTCATTTTACAAATATCTGAAATTCTGGCAAAACCTAGTATACCTTAGGAAAAAAAAACACAGAGTGGCTTCTTCATGGAAACAAACAAACAAAAAACTAGTTTCTATTTAGACATAGCTGCCATTTACCAAGTATATTATTTGCTAGAGCTCATCGATCACAGAAAGGATTGGAAAAACCCTCAGTGGTCATTCAGTTCAACCTAGGCAAGAAAAATAAGCTTTTCTACAAACTCTTTAGTAAGTGTTCATCTATCCTTTGCTTAAAGACACCCTGGGAGAACAAAGTTACTAACCTCTGAAGGAACCCATTCCACTTTGTAACAGATGATTTTGTTAGGGAGTTTGGTTTTCATTTTTCTAACACAACACCAGAATTTGACTCTTTTCCATGTCTATCCCTTACTCATATTTCTGTTCACAAGGTTAAAGGCAATCAATCTCATTTGTTTTGCAGGTGATAGCCTTTCAAATACTTGAAAATGTTGTACTTCCATAGTTAAATCTCCTCTACCTACTAAACATCCCCAATTCCCCAGCTTATTAGTGCCTATTCCAAACTGTGTCATCCACTTCATACAAAGCTGCAAATCAGCAGAATTTCCCTTTTCATACTTGGCCTCTGAGATTTAGTTTCTTCCCATGGAAAGCCAGACCTAGAACTGGCTACATCATGAGGCTAATTAAGGATCACCTCACATAATTTAGGATAAAGTAGTTTGAAACAAAAAGAAGGTCCTATACAAGTGCAAGGTGCTTTAAAAAAAATTATTTATTTATATCCTTTTAGTTTACAACATGTAGTTTCACAAGCTTTTGAGTTCTAAGTTTTCTCCCCCACCCCACCATGGTGACAAGCAATATGATATAGGTTCTACAAATACCTTCACGTTAAACATTAGTCAAGTTGTAAAAAGGATTATAACCAATGGAATGAAGAAGAAGGAAGAAGAAACAAAACAAAATAAAAAAGAGAGAGAGCAAGTAGTTTGCTTCTATCTGCATTCAGACTCCGTAAATCTTTCCCTGAATGTGGATAGCCCTTTCCATCATGAAACTTTTGGAGTTGTCTTATAGCATTGCACTGCTGAGAGGAGCCTAGTTTATCAAAGTTATTTATCACAGATATGATGTGTCTGTAACTGTGTACAAAGTTCTCTTAGTTCTGCTCCCCTCACTCAGCATCAGTTTATTTAAGTCTCTCCTGACTCCAGGAGTTTGTTTGCTCCTCATTTCTTGTAGCACAAAAGTATTTCATTATATTCATATACCACAACTTGTTTAGTCATTCTCCAACTGATAGGTATCCCCTCAATTTTCAATTCTTTGCCAGCACAAAAAGAGCTGCAATAAATATTTTTGTACATGCAGGTCCTTTTCCCATGGTCCTTTTCCCATTTGTATGATTTCTTTGGGATATACCCCTAGAAGTGTCATTGCTGGGTAAAAGGGTATGCACATTTTTATAGCCCTTTGGGCATAATTCCAAATTGTTCTCCAAAATGGTTGAATCAGTTTACAACTCTACCAACAATGTGTTAGTGTTCCAATTTTCCCACATCTACTCCAGCATTTATAATTTTCCTGTTTTGTCATGTTAGGCAATCTAACCAGAGAGATTATGATACCTCAGAGTTGTTCTGATTTGCATTTCTCTAATCAATAGTGATTCAGAGCATTTTTATATGCTTATAGATATCTTTAATTTCTTCCTCTGAAAACTGCCTGTTCATATTCTTTAACCATTTATCAAATAGGGAATGACTTGAATTCTTATATATTTGACTCAGTTCTCTGTATATTTTAGAAAGGAGGCCTTTATAAGAGATTCTGGTTTTAATTTTTTTTTCCTAATTTTCCACTTCTCTCCTAATCTTGGTTACATTGGCTTTGTTTGTCCAAAACCTTTTTCAATTTAATGTAATAAAATTATCCATTTTGAATTTTGTAATGCTCTCTATTGTTTGGTCATAAATTCTTCCCTTCTCCATAAATCTGTCAGGTAGACTACTCCTTGCTCTCCCAAATTGCTTACACTATCTGCCTTCATATCTAAATCATGGACCCATTGTGATTTTATCTTGGTATAAGGTTTAAGATATTGGTTTATACCCAGCTTCTGATATACTGTTTTCCAGTTTCCCCAGCAGTTTTTGTCAAACAGTGAGTACTTATCTCAGAAACTGGAGTCCTTGGATTTATCAAAGAGTAGATTACCATAGTCATTGACTACGGTGTCTTGTGTAACTAATCTATTCCACTGATCCACTAAACTATTCCTAAGCCAGTACCAAGTAGTTTGGATGACTGCTGCTTTACAAAGAAGTTTAAAATCTGGTATGGCTAGGCCACCTTCCCTAGCATTTCTTTTGATTAATTCCCTTAATATTCTGGACCTTTTACTCTTCCAGATGAATTTTGTCACTCTTTTTCCTAGCTCTATAATATAATTTTTTTGGTAGACTGATTGGGGTGACAACTAAAAAGATAAATTAGTTTAGGTAAAATTGTCATTTTCATCATATTCACTCGACTTAACCACAAGCAACTGATGTTTTTTTTTCAGTTATTTGGATATGACTTTATTTGTGTGAAAATTTGTAATTGTGTTTAGTTCGTGGGTTTCTTTTGGCAGGTAAACTCTCAGATATTTTATGATGTCTACAGTAACTTTAAATGGAATTCCCCTTTCTTTTTCTTGCTGTTGGACTTTGTTAGAAATATATAGGAATGCTGAGGATTTATGTGGATTTATTTTATATCCTGCAACTTTGCTATATTTATTTATTCATTCAAGTAGTTTCTTTCATGATTCTCTGGGATTGTCTAAGTATATCATCATATCATTTACAAAGTGTGAAATCTTAGTCTCTTCTTTGTCTAATCTAATTCCTTCAATTTCTTTTTCTTCTCTTCCTGCTATAGCTTACATTTCTAGGACCAAATTGAATAACAGGGGTCATAGTGGACATCCTTGTTTCATACCCCACCCCCCACCAATGTTATTGGAAATGCTCCTAGTTCATCCCCTTTAACATAACACTTGCTGAAGGTTTTAGATAACTGCTATTTATTATTTTAAGGAAGACTCCATTTATTCCTATACTTTCTAGTGTTTTTAATAGGAATGGGCATGATATTTTGTCATTGTCATCTGCATCTATTGAGGTAATTGTATGGTCTCTACTAGTTTTGTTGTCAGTATGAAAAATTATACTGATAATCTTCCTAATATTGAACTAACCTTGCATTCCTGGAATAAATCCTACCTGATAAAAGTGTATTATTCTTGTGATAAGTTGCTGTAACTTTTTTGATTATATTTTATTTAAGATTTTTGCATCTATATTCATGAGGGAAATTGCTCTATAATTTTCTTTTTCTGTTTTGGCTGTTTGGCTCTGATTTGGGTATCAGTACTGTATTTGTATCATAAAAATAATTTGGTAGGGGTGCTCCAATTTTCCCAATTAGTCAATAGAATATTACAGTTAATTATTCTTTAAATGTTTGATAGAATTCACTTGTAAATCCATCTGACTCTGGAGATTTTTTCCTAGGGAGTTCATTGATAGGTTGTTCAATTTCATTTTCTGAAATGGGATTATTTAAGTATTTTACTTCCTCTTCAGTTAATCTGGGCAATTATATTGTCATAAATATTCATGCATTTTACTAAGATTGTCAAATTTATGGACATACAATTGGGCAAAATAATTCCAAATTATTGTTTTAATTTCCTCTTCATTGCAGATAAATTCATCCATTTCATTTTTGATACTGGTAATTTGGTTTTCTTTTTTTTTTTTCTTTTTGGAGGGAGGGAAGGTAGGGCAATTGGGGTTAAGTAACTTGCCTAAGATCACTCAGCTAGTTTGTTCTCTTCTTTTTTTAAATCAAATTGACTAAAGGTTTATCAATGCTTTTGAAAAATTAACTAAAATGTGTTAGGTAGGGTTTTTTTTTTTAATCAAGGTGGGTACATCTATGCATTTGATTTCTCTTTGGTTATTTTCTGATTTTTCCTTGAATTCTTAATAATTGATAAGTCAAATAAATTGCATATGTATATATGTGTATAAATACACATACACATATATATGCACTTATTTATATATTTTCATATGCATGTGTATATACATCTATATATATACACACATATAGATATAGATGTATACGTGTGGAGTGTGGTTTCACACATTTTCAGTGAGGTAGAATGATGCATACTAGATAGATTCTAATATCTGACCTAATTTTCTATGTCTATCAGATCTTTACTTGTGTATACCAAATAATAATATAAACTCTCTTCCACCATGTCCTGTAGGGAAAGATTTGTCATCAACACTCCTTATTATTGCTCCATTGCTTGCCACTCAGTCCTAGTTTTGTAGCCTATGTCATGAAAGCAAAAGAAAAATAGAACTATTAAAGTAGTTCTTAAAATAATTGTATAAAATGTAATCAATATATTTTCTATATTGCTGTTGACAAAGTTTCAGCAGCCTTATTTTCAGAAAACAAGACCAAAATTATATATTAAAATGTTACATTTCCTTAAGTAAGTAGATTACAATCTTCATTTCCCCCTCTAATTTATCTGAAGTTTGAATGCAGAACCAGCCCTGTCTTTCATCATATCCCTCTATAGAAAACTGAACATAAAGATAATCATCTAGAAATTAAAAACCTTCTGGTTGCAGAAAGCACCACATTAATGGCTGATTAAAACTCAACCATGTGGCTGTATGTATATCCCACTCACAGGGTCATGCATATAACTACCTAATCTTGAAAGCCTGAAAACAGTCATCAAGGGTTATTCACAGAGCTATGAATGAGTTTGCATCTTTATTGAGATTTATTCAACATGCTGTTGTTATCATTCAAAGTTTATTTTAAATGCAAATTTGTTACTTTGCAACTGTTAATTTAGAAATGTTATTTATTATTTGTTCTATTTCATTTTAGAGAAGTTTACACATTTCATTCAAATGCTGTGTTTCAGAACCCCAAAGCAATTATTTGCAGAACTCATACACAATGGGGTGTTTTCTGAAAGCATCAATAGTGAGTCAACATTTGCTTCATGGCAAATAGTATTTGAAGCCTGTGCCAGTGCCTCTGGGAGTTGCAAAAGAAGGACAAGAATTTAGGATTTTTAATAGAAACAGCACTATACACAAAACTAGGAATTAAAAAAAAATTATAATTCAATCCTTTTCAATTCAAGGATCATTGATCACATAGGAAAAGAAGAAAGGAAAGAAAGAAGGAAAGAAGGAAGGAAGGAAGGAAGGAAGGAAAGAAGGAAGGAAGGGAGGAAGGAAGGAAAGAAGGAAGGAAGGAAAGAAGGAAGGAGACAATGGAGGAAAGAGAGAGAGAAAAAAATGAAAGAAAGGAAAAAAGAAAGAGAGAAAAAGAAAAGAGGGAGGAATGAAGGAGGGAAGGAAATGAAGGAGGGAAGAAAGAAGGAAAGGAAGCACATGTGAAAGAAAGAGGAAAGAAAGAGAGAAGGAAGTCCATTTCAGGTATTGGGGTCAACATGTCCAAAGAAATTGGCCACTGGATTTAGCAAATAGATTAATCCCAAATTTAGAGAATAATAGTATGGGCAGAAGTCAGACTGCAAAGGATAAAGAGTGAAAAGGTAAGTAGAAGCTATTAAAGTAGGGTTTTGATGTTGTTTTCTTTCTTTTCCTTAGCAATTTGACTCTGAAAGGGAAAAGAGATAAAAATTATGAAGGATTGACAAGGTCAAATCAAAATTATTTTGAAGATAAGTGCTATTTGTACATGTTTGTGGGCAGCATAAAGTATCCAGTGGCTAAAGCAATACTGGAAAGTAAAGAGACAAGGGATAATGAAAAGTACAGCTTCCTGGAAATCATTGAAGGGGAAGAGTTCAAGGGTACACCTATAGAGACATATAATATAAATGACATTATGTGTGTACATATTTAAGTGTATGTATCACATTTTTAAATGAAAAAACAATTGCACTAGAACTCTGAAAATTGAGCTCTAAGAGTAAAATTTCACTTTTTTTATATATAAAAATTGAAAATGAAAAACTTTGAAAACAATATTAGCTCTTCCTGTTGTTGGTGGTAGATATGTAAAAAAGTAAGTTATTATCACTACCTGCAATGAACTCAAACCTCCTCCAAATCCATATTTGTATTTAATAACTCTGAGATGATCATCAGTACTGTATACCTATACACATACACATACACATACACATACACATATACATACATATCCATATGCATATATATACATATACACATGTGCATACATATTTGCATACATATACACATACACTTATACACATATGTATATGCATATGTGTACATATGTGTGTATTCTCCAAATTTATTTATTTTTAAAATTCATTAAAAAATGAGTTTTTAATTCTCTACCTTCATTCTGTCCCTTCTGCACCCATTGAAAATGCAAGAAATGTGATATCAACTATGCCTGTGAAATCACATAAAAACATATTTCCATATTAGCCATGTTGCAAAAAAAAAGTCAGAAAAATAAAGTGAAAACTATATGCTTCAATTGGCAGTCAGACTTCATCAATTATTTCTCTTGAGGTGGATAGCATTTTCCCTCATATGTCCGTTGGAGTTGTCTTGGATTGTTATAGTGATCAGAAGAGAATAAGCCATTTTCAGTTGATCATCAGAGTATTGTTGTTACTATGTATGACGTTCTCCTGGGTCTGCTAACTTCATTTTGCATTGGGAAAACAATGCAAGTCATTTAAGACTTCCCATGTATTTTTGAAACCTTTCTGCAGTCATTTCTTATAGCACAATAAATATTCTATCACAGTCATAACCATAACTCATTCAGTCATTCCCCAACTGATAGGCATCCCTTCATTTTTCAATTCTTTGCTACCACAAATGATCTACTATAAATATTTGTTTTTGTACATTTTGGTTCTTTCCTTTTTAAAAAAATCATTTTGGTATATAGATGTACTAGTGCTATTGCTGGATCAAAGGATATAAGCTTTTTGGCATGGTTCCAAACTGTTCTAAAGAATAGTTTTGCCAGTTTACAATTCCACCAATAGTGCATTCATGACTCAATTTTTCGACATCCACTACGGCATTTGCCATTTTCCCTTTCTGTCATGTTAGCAAATTTGGTATGTTTGTGGGGGCTGGGAGAGGGCATCTCAAAGTTATTTCAATTTACATTTCTGTGTCTATTCATAATTTTTGACCATTTATTAATTGGGGAATCACCTAATTGTTAAATTTTGAATCAGTTCCACACATATTTGAGAAATGAGGCCTTTATCAGAGAAACTTGCTGCATTCCCTCCGACCCCCAGCCACTTTACTTTCTTCCTTTTAATCTTGGCTGAATTGGTTTTGTTTGTTTAAAATTTTTTTTTAATTTCACATAATCAAAATTATACAAATTACTTTCAACACCTCTCTCTAGTTATTTAGGTATACATACTTCCTTCATCCACAGGTCTGACAGGCAAACTATTCCATGTTTTCTTAATTTGCATATGATATCACTCTTTATGTCTAAACCATGTACCCATTTGGAGCTTATTTTGGCATATGATGTGAACTGTTGGCCTGTGTTTAATTCCTGCCAAACTGCTTTCCAGTTTTTCCAGTATATTTTTGTTAAATAGAGAGTTCTTGTCCCCAAAAGTTGTATCTATGGGTTTATGAAATACTAGATTATTTTGGTCATTTAGTATAGTAGATTGTGTACCTAATCTATTCCACTGATCAGTCACTCTATTTCTTAACTAGTACCAGATTGTTTTGATGATTACCACTTTGTTATACAGTTTGAAATCTGGTATTGTTATTAGGCTGCCTTCCTTCACATTTTTTTTTGGAATATAATCTCTTGACATTCTTGATCTTTTGTTTTTTATAATGATGTTTTTTTTTTTTAGTGATTCTGTATAGCTGTATAAAATAAGTCTTTTTTTTTTTGGTTGTTTGATTTGTAATGGACTGAATAAGTATGTTACTTTAGGTAGAATTACAATTTCATTATATTGACTCATCCTACTCATGAGCAATTAATATTTTTTTTCCAATTGTTTACTTCTTTCTTCATTTGTCTGGAAAATGTTTTGTAACTGTATTCATATATTTCCAGAGTTTCTCTTAGCAGGTAAACACCCAAGCCTTTTACACTGTTGATGTTTATTTAAAATACAAGTTATCTTTCCATCTCTTCCTGTTAGATTTGTTGGTAATATATAGAAATTTTGATCCTTTGTGTGGGTTTATTTTCTATCCTGCAAATTTTTAGAAGTTGTTTGGATTTTTTTTCAGCTGATCCTCCATGGTTATGTAACTAAATGATGATATCATCTGCAAAGAGGGATGATTTTGGTTCCTCATTGCCTGTTTCAATTCCTTAAATTTCTTTTCTTTTGTTATTGCTGTGGCTAGCTATTCTAGTGCTATATTTAATAATAGTGGTGATAATGAACACCCTTGCTTTGTTTTGGTTTTTTTTGGAGGATTATTTTTTAATTTTTTTAAAATTAATTTATTTATTTTCTTGTTTACATCATTCATTTCCATGAGATTTTGGGTTACAAATTTTCTCCCCATCTTTCTCCTACCCACCACCACAAAACAGCAGTCCCACTATATAGCCCCAGGAAAGCAAAAAGGAAAGGGTTAACCTTGCTCTCATTGAATTTGGCTTAGGGAAGGAATGACATAAATCCTTGCTTTATTCTTGATATTATTGAGAAGACTTTTAGCTTATCCTCATTACAGATAATGTTTGTTGATACTTTTAGGTAAATGTAATATCCCTTTATGGAAAGCTCCATTTATTCCTTTGCTTTTAATTTTTTTAGCATGAATATGTGTTGTATTTTGTTAACAGTTTTTATAATTTGATTTTCACTGTTATTATTTTTATATGGTCAATTATGCTGAAAATATTCCCAATATTTGACTAGCGATGCATTCTTGATATGAATTACACTTGGTCATAGCGTATGATCTCTGTGATATATTGCTGTATACTCTTGGCTAGTGTTTCATTTAAAAGAAAGTTTTCATTGATATTCATTAGGAACATTTGTCTATTGTTATCTTAGGATTTTTTCCTTCCCTATTTTTTTAAAAGTTAATTTGGTACTAGAATTAAAAGATATTTAAATGGTTGGTTGAATTCTCTTGTGAACCCATCTGCTCCTAGAAAACTCTTTTTAGCTCGTTTTTTTTACATGTTCATTTCTTTTTTTTTCTAAAATAGGATTGTTTAAGTATGTTGTTTCTTCTGTTGATCTAATTTATTTTGTGTACATATTCATCCATTTCACTTAGATTGCCAGATTTATGGGCATGTAATTATGAATCCCTGTTTTCTCTTTCTTATTTACCTCTTTGTGCTTCTCTTGAGTCTTGTGCTTGTATATCAAATTTTCTATTCAGGTCTCAATTTTTTTTTTTATCGTGGATGTTTGAAAGTCTATTCTTTTATTAAATGTCACTATTCCTACTGAAAGATTATACTTAATTTTGCTAGATAGGTCATTCTGGGTTATAATCCTAGTTCCTTTACTTTTGAGAATGTCACATTCCAGATTCTCTGATTCCTTAATATGGTAACTAATAAATCTTGTGTAATTCTTACTGTGACTTGATTGATATTTGATTTTTTCCTGGCTGCAGAAAATATTTTCCCCTTTGCCAAGGAACTCTAGAATCTGGCTATAATAATTCTGGTAATCTTTATTTGGGGATCTCTTTCAGGAGATATTACTTATTTCTCTATGTGTTTCTATGTGTGTATACATTTTTCTACATTCACTTCCACAAGGTTTTGAATGGCAAATTTTCTTCATCTCCCCTCCCTCTACTCTATGACAGCATGTACCCTGACCACCCCTTTCCCCAATCTGCCCTCCCTTTGATTACCCCCTCTTTTCCCATTTCCCTCCTCTCTATTTTTCTGCAGGACAAGACAGAATTCTATACCCCATTGCCTGTACATTTTACTTCCCAATTGCATGCAAATACAACATTTGATATTATTTTTTTAAAGTTTTGAGTTCTACACTCTCTCCCTTCCTCCCTTCCCACCCACACTCATTGAGAAAACAAGAAATTTGATATAGGTCAGTCATGTATAGTCATGCAAAGCATTTCCATAACATTCATATTGCAAAAGGCTAACCACATTTCCCTCTATCCTGTCCTGCCCTGCATTTATTCCATTGTCTCCCTTTACAAAGTACAAAGGTCTCCCATCCCTAGGTAACATTTTCTTAATTCCATCAGTCAGAAAGGCTTTCTTCTTGATTGGAGACTAGCTTCCAATCATCCTTAACTCAATCATCCTTAAGGGGTACAAAGTACAGAGTTCTCCCACCTCTAGGTCACAATAAACCATGACCTTGTCAGTCAGCATTAAGTACCCAAGGAAAGGTCCTTTTATCTTTGCTTGAGGCTGGCTCCCAAATTCTATGTTCCTCTTCCATGTTCCCAGCTCTTGCCTGAATTCACACAACCATCTCCTGGATTCATAGGCAGGCAGCTCTCAGCTCTTGGTCCACATCCTGATCCAGCTCCTTATCAAATTCCTCATCAAGTTTCCATTCCATATTGAAGCTCTTGGAGACTGGTCTGCCTCAAGGCCTTCACAGTACCTGTTTCTGGGAAGACAAAGCTTAATAGAGCCACAACAACATTCATGCACATTGCCGGCACTATCATCTCAATTCACTTTCTACCTGTGAAATCAACACAATTCAACAGAGAGGGTGCATCTGTCTGACAAAGTAACACAATTCAACAAAGTAACACAAACACAAATCAACAAAGACAGAACAGACACACAGAGTGCTAGACACTACAAGCATTCTGCTTTTCAGTTCTCTTCTGTTTCAGTTTGTGCTCCTACTTTTATTTGGTGATTCTTCTTCCTGTTTTACCCTTCCTGTTGTCTCAGCAAGTTCCTCTCACCTTCACATCACAGGTGGGGCTCAAAGGCAACTGAAGAACTGAAACAAGGTGCTAAATACTTGTATTTTTTTGTTGTTTTCCATTACATTGTGTATGTATGTTTTTTTCTCCTCTACTCTAATACTGAGAAAGCTCTCATGAGTTACAGATGTTGTCTTTCCATGGAAGAATGTAAACTCTTCAACTTTAATAAGTCCCTTATGATTCCACTTTCCTGTTTATCTATTTATGTTTTGTCTTGTATGTGAGTCTTGTATTTGAAAGTTAAACTTTGTATTCGCCTCTGGTCTTTTCAACAATAATTCTGGGAAGTCCTATATTTCATCAAAATTCCATTTTTCCCCTGAAATACTATATTCAGTTTTGTGGGGTAAGTGATTCTAGGTTTTAATCCTACCTTCTTTGATCTTTGAAATATCACTTTCCAAGCCCTATTATCCTTTAGTGTAGAAACTACTAACTATTTCTTAACCTAATTGTGTTTCCCAAATACTTAAATTGTTTCTCTCTAGCTGCTTGTAATATTTTCTCTTTTACCTGAGAATTTTGGAATTTGGCCACAATATTCCTAGGAGATTTCCTTTGGGGATCTCTTTCTGGTGATTGGTGTATTCTTTCTATTTCCATTTTCTCCTTTGGTTCTAGAATATCAGAGAGCTTTCCTTGTTTATTTCTTGAAAGGTGATATCTAGTCTCTTCTTTTGATGATGACTTTCAGGTAAACCAATAATTTTAAAATTATCTATCCTGGATCTATTTTCCACGTTAGTTGTCTTTCTAATGAAATATTTCACATTATCTCCTATTTTTTTTTCATTCTTCTGGTTCTGTTTTATAATTTCTTGATTTCTCATAAAGTCATTAGCTTCCATTTACTTCATTCTAATTTTTAAGGAATTATTTTCTTGGTTGAACTTTTGAAACTCCTTTTCCATTTGACCAATTCTGCTTTTAAAGGTATTCTTATCATCAAATTCTTCTATTTTGCCATTTGGATTAGTCTATTTTTAAAGGTGTTATTTACTTCAGCGTTTTTTTGGCCCTCCTTTAGCAAGTTGTTGACCTGATTTTCATGATTTTCTTGCATCACTCTCATTTCTCTTCACAATTTTCCCTCTACTTCTCTTACTTGATTTTGAAAATTATTTTTGAGCTCTTCCATGACCTGAGACCAATTCATATTTTTCTTGGAGGTCTTTGATGCAAGAGCCTTACACTTGCTGTGTTCCTCTGGTTATATGCTTTGATCTTCCTTGTCACAAAGGAAGTAAGAATAAGCATTTTCACCAAGAAAGTAACCTTATATAATTTTTCCCCCCTGTTTGCTCAATTTCCCTGCAAATTATGTGACTTTTGAGCTCTTTGTTAAGTAGAGCATGTACTGCCTCAAGTTTCTGGGGTTTTGTGCAGCTGTTTTCAAAGATATCTCTAAGGAACTATAAATTCTCAATTCCTCCAAAGTGGATCAAAGAAGAGGTGTTTATTCCTCTCCTGACCTGCCCTCTGGTCTGTGACCAACCAAAATTACTCTTTTCTGCCCTGGAACTACAGGAAGGAGGATTACCACTCCACACCCTCCACCACATCAGCCTCACCAGTGCTCCTCCTTTTCCAAGGAACACCACCCAGAACTGTGTCCCAGATAAGTTGCTCCATTCCCCCACTATCTGTAGGCTGAGAGCTCCAGAAGCATACCCTGCTACAACACTGGTGGCTGTCAACCTGGGGCTAGGACTGAGTCTGTGGCTGGACTATGCTCCTCTCCCACCCATTTGAGAAAGCATTTCTGCTGACATTTCAACCTGTCTTTTGTGTTTGTGGTATGAGAAGTATGGAAATTGCTTCAGCTGCCAGTGCTTCAGTACCCTGAGGTCTGCTCCAGTCCAGTCTGTGCCAATATGGCACATGCTGGGCTTTACTCCATTCTAGGTCTGGTGCAATAAACTCTTCCTATTGGCCTGCCTAATTGTCTTGGTCTGGAAATCTGTTTTGCTCTGTCATTTTATGGGTTCTTAAGCTCAAGAATTTGTTTAGAGTCATTTTTTACAAATATTTTGAGGAGTTTCTGGGGAGCTGAAATAGATGCATGCTTCTACTTTGCCATCTTGACTCCAAACCAACCAATTATGATTTTTAATGAATTACATTCTGCACTGAGATTTTGCAACTCTTTTTCTGCTTTTTAAGGAGTTCTCATCAATGAATTTTTGTGCTTATTAACATTTGTTCAATTTTGCTTCTTAAGGTGATATTTTCTTCATTTTTGTGTCACTCTTACTAAACTGTTGACTCCATTTTCAAAATTTTATTTCATTACTCTTATTTATTTTTTCTTTTTAATTTAAAGAAAAATTAAGACTCAAGAGTCATAACACAAATGCAGAAAAGAGAAAAGCAACAAAAACATATCATAAACTTAATTATTGCAACTTAAATACAAAGAAAGTGCAATATAGCATGTTGTGTGCATAGCATAACATAAGAGAGAATTTAATATGTGTAAAAATAAATTTTCATGTCATGAAACCTGCATGATAAATAATATATGTTCTGTTTAGAATTGTCCCTTTTTTTGATTCCTTGTAAGTCTTCATCTGTTCTCTGCAATGTGTTGTTTTTTTTTTTTTTTTGCTTTGTTCTTCCTCCTCCCCCACCCCAGGCTAAAAAAAGTTTAGATATATTTCTCTATAGCCAGATATATATACATACACATATACATATATACATACATATATAGACACATTTTTTTCCTAAACATATTCTACTCCTAATCTTTGTTTTTATGTGTTTGCATATCCCTTGTTTCCTATCCCTCCTGCCTCCTCTACTTTATTTCTACAAACTACTTTGCCCTCCTATTACTTGCCTACCCCCCTACAAGGATTCCTCCCCTATCCTCACATTCCCCTAATCTAAACACCTTCCTATGCAACCGTTTTACCTATTCCCTAATTCTCCACTGTAAATATCCCTCCCTTGTCCTCTCCCTCCTCTCTATGCCCCTACCATTTTGTTTCTTTTGAATTTAGAAGACATATGCATACACACACACACACACACACACACACACACACACACACACACACACACACAGTTTTTCACCTCTTAAACCCATTCCCAATAAAAGTAGGTTACCAGAACTACCAATCCTCCTCTGCCTTGTAATACCTCTCTAATGATTCTTCCTCTTGCACCTCATTTCTGTGAAATAATTACTCTTTATAAATGTTCCTAAATAACCTTACATTTTTAATTCATATCATACTCAGGTGTACCCCAATCTTTCTTTTGAGCTACCCAATTATTAATAAGAATCTTAAACATACATTTAACATTTTAGGTATATAAAAAGTAAACAGTCTGTCCTTATAATCAGTTGTTGGCATGTCCCTTATATTTTTCTTGGTTCTTGGAAGTCAAATCTTCTATTATTTCCTTTTAAAAAAAATTCTATTTATTTTAGTTTATATCATTCATTTCCACGAGATTTTGACCTACAAATTTTCTCCCCAATTTTCCCCTACCCACCACCCTAAAACAGCCATCCCATTGTATAACCCCTCCACAATCTATTCTATCCAATGTCCTCCCCATCACCCCTCTGACTTTCTGGTAGGGCGGGATGGATCACCCTACCACAGTGCCTGTGTATCTTAAGTCCCAGTTGGACGTAGTTAATAATAATAATAATAATAATAATTGTGTATATATATATATATGTGTGTGTGTGTGTGTACACACACACACACATACACACACACACATATATATTTTTAACATTTAATTATAGAACTTTAAATTCTAGATTCTTTCTCTTCCACCCTCATCACCCAACCCCACCAGAAGGACAAGCAATTAGATATAGGCTGTACATATGTAATTACACAGAACCTCTCCACAGTGGGCATATTGTGAGAGACTGATTATATGTGCCTCCTTCCTATCCTGCCCCACCTTGTTCTATTCTCTACCCTGTCCCTGTCCCTTTACAGATGTGTGTACTGCTATCAACCCTCCCCCCCACCCTCCCCTCCCCTCCATCATCCCACCTCTCATCTCCATCCCCCCTACTCTCCTGTGTGGCAAGATACCCAGTTTAGAGTTTATGTCATTCCTTCCCTAAGCCAAGTTTAATGAAAGTAAGGTTGACTCTTTCCCTTTTGCCTTTCTATTCTTCCCTTCCATTGTAACAATTATCCTTTACCTCTTCTATGAAATGATTAACCCAATTCTGTCTCTCCCTGTCTCCTCTCATTCTAATCCTCTCCCACCTCAGGATTTCACCTTTTAGAGTATTGTCCCTTCCTATTCAATTGATCTTGCGCCCTCTATGTATTCATATATACACATACTCAGATATGTGTTTGTATTCATATATAAACCCTCCTATGTAGATATATGTGTATGTATATGTATATATACATTTGTATTCCCTTCACCTATCCTCATATTGAGAAAAGTTTCATCAGTTACAATTGTCACTTTTCCATGTTGGCATG
>CM053580.1:341031656-341049339 GCA_028627135.1 Pseudochirops cupreus | reverse complement strand
TTTCTTCAATCAGGTTGTTGACTCTCTTTTCATGATTTTCTTGCATCATTCTCCTTTCTCTTCCCAATTTTTCCTCCACTTCTCTCATTTGGTTTTCAAAATCCTTCTTAAGCTGATCTCTAGCTTTTAGGCAATCTTCATGTTTCTTTTGGTGTAGGAGTTCTGTCTATGTTGTCTTCCTCCCATACCCTGCTTTGATCCTTCTTTTCCCCAAAGAAGGAATCTAGAATTTCGTTGCTGTTCTTACTTTGCTTCCTTTGTCTGCTCATGGTGTGCCAGTCAATGATTTTTCAGCTCTGTGGAACTCTGCTTCCAGTGGGGAAAGCTCTGTGCCAAATTGCTGGGGTTTTCCCACCTGCCAGAGCTTTTAGGAGGCTACTTCAGCCCCCACCAGCTTAGGCTCACTGAAAATGCACCCCTGGGCCACCACCCAAGACCACAATCTGGATCCAGGCCACTCAATGAGAGAGCACTTGGCCTCTGAATGATCGCTTGGTCCCCCTGTAGTCTGCAGGCTGGGAACTCTAAAGCAGCAATGTGGAGGAGGCTGGAGGGCCTCCACTTCTGCCACTTCCTTGCCCTGGATGCAGTTTGCCCAGACCCACTTTTGTACCCCAATTTTAGCCAAGTTCCCCTGACATTTCACTTAGTCTTTTTTGTCTTATGGTTTGATAATTCTGGAAACTGCCACAGCTGCAGCAGATCTGCTCTCCTGAAGCTCTAGCTGTGGCTTGGCTTGGCTCATCAGGCTGCCCCCAGGGCCAAGCCACCATTTCAGGCTGGGCTGGTTTTGGCTCCCAGTGCTGAGATGGTTCCTCCTAGCTGAGCTGCCTTCAGTGGGAAGTATGTTTGTGTGCATTTTAGACCTCTAGAATTTGTTAAAGTCATATTTTATGGGTATTTTGAGTTGGCTGTCTGGGAGCTCCTGTACCTTGCTGCTCCTACGCTGCCATCTTGGCTCCACTCCCCTCGTCTATTACTTTCAGTTTTTTTATTTTTATTTTTAACAAAGTCTTAAAAGTCTGAAAGTTTATCAAATGCTTTTCTTTCATTCAGGATAATATTTAACTTTACACGGTACGATATTTTCTACTGGAATTTCAATTATTTTGCTCTTCCATATGGTGTGTTCTAAGACCTGGGGTCCTTTATTATTTCTGCTGCTAGGTCTTGTGTAATTCTCACTGTGGCATCATTATGTTTAAGTTGTTTTAATCTTCATGCTTTTAAAATTTTTTTTTCTTTGAGTTGGGGGTTTCAGAATTTGACTATTATTTTCTTACAAATTTTCCTCATGATCTCTTTTAAGTGGTGATGGTGTAATGCCAAGCAAAGACAACTTCCAAGGTTCAGATTACCAACATAGCAAACCTCATTTATTCAGCAAACCTGCACAGAACAGAGAAAGTAAAAAAACAGTGTAACTTGTTCATTTAGGAAGTAATTTCTCAATTCAATTGCAAAGTATCAAGGTCCAAGTATCCCACCCCTGCCAGTACATTAGTCAAAGTACCCCACTCCTGGGTAGTACATTTAATCAGTCAAAAAAGTCTCGCCTCTCAAATGGAGATTAGTCTCCAATCAGAAACAAAGTACATTCATTTGGTCAATCACAGAGCACAAAAAAACTCAAAGACTTCCTACCCCTGAATCTCAAAAGGGGCAGGAGAGCACAAAAGGCCATCCACCCTTAAGGTGCAACAAGGTTAAGATATCATCTCAGCATTGAATACCCAAGGAAAGGCTGTTCTTTCATCTTCACTCAAGACAAGTCCTCGGCAATCTCAGTTCCTGGGGAGACAAGGCTCAACAAAGCCATAGCCAGTGTCCTCATCAAGTCACTCTGTGCCTGTAGAACAGTCCCAGAACCCCTGAAAACATCAGCAAGGCCCTCTTCCAGGATTTCTGTAGACATGCAACAGGAAAATCCTCCTTCAGGGCTTCTGAACCAACAGCAAGGTTCCAGGACCTCTGCAACAGCAGCACTGCCCTTCACCAGCAAGTGAATCTGGCAAAACAACATCAAAACAGACAGACAAAATACTAGCATCACAGCCATGCCTCCTCAGTTTTTGGCAGCTCCGGGTGGCAGTTCTCAAAAATCCTGGGCAGCTCCAACAGGCTCTCAGCAGTCCTTCTCTCAGCAACTCAGGCTCCACAATACTGGATACTGCTCTCCCAAAAGTCCTTCTAGCCTTCTCTAGGCTTGGCCCTCTCTCCCAATTTACAGCTCCTCCCAGTTCAGCCCTTTCTCTTTCACATCAACAAGTCCATCCCACAAGTGGGATTCATAAGCTTTGGGTTTTAACACTCAACCCAAAAATCAAGCCAATACAGGAGCATCTCCAAATTCTATTACCAATACAGATGGATGGATTTATTTTTTCTATTTCTACTTTCCCCTCCTAGTTTTAGTGGTTCAGGAAAATTTCCTTTAATTATTTCTCATATTATTGTATCAAGATTCTTTTTCAATCATAACTTTCAGGTAGTCTTCTTGGTGTTATGTTTTCTCTTCTTGATCTATTCTCCAAATCTGTTGTTTTTCTTATAAGTTTTTTTACTTTCTCTACTATTTTTTCATTATTCATACTTTTAAACAATTATTTATTCATCTCTTATAATTGCACAGGCTTCACTTTGCCCAGTTCTAATTTTCAGGGTGTCATTTTCTTCCTTAAGATTATTCATCCCCTTTTCTAATTGGTTGACTTTCCTTTCATAACATTCTTGTTTTTCTTGGATTATTATTATTTTTTTTTTTAGTTTTTCCGCCATCTCTGTCATTTGATTTTTACAGTCTTTTTTTAAAGGTCTTCTATTGATTCTTTCTGAGCAGGTGACCATATGATGTTACTCTTTGGTAGTTTCCTTATTTCAATATACTCCTCTGAGGATGAACCCTGGTCATCTCTATTTCCATAATGGATTTCTGTGGTTGAATTCTTTCTCCTTTGCCTATGATTTTTTTTTTGTAGTGATAAATTACTTATTTGTAGTCTTCTCTATGCCTGGGGTATGGGAAATTGTGCCTCTTGCCCCAGATCTTCAGTTCTTCCCTATAACCTGAAAGCAAAGTCAAACCTCCATCCTCCTTTAAATGCCCAGAGTCAGGGACTTTCTGTACCAGTACTTTTGCTCTCACCAGGGGTGTGCTAGTTCATTCTCTCCCCCACTACTGTTCACAGTGCAGCTGGGTCTGGCATCTCTTGTTGTGAGCAGAGGTTCCCTTGATCTTCCTGGGCTCAGATGCCCAATGCCCCTCCCTCACTATCTGGGGGTAAAAGTTCCCGTACCTGGGCCTGATGCAGCCTCTCAAACCAACAAACCTCAGGACTTGCCACATGTTGTTTAAGTGACTTGCTACTTCTTGTTAAAATGGAACCTGGATTAGAGGTTTTGACTCTTCACAGGGACCGAACCTAGTCTTGGGATTTTTCTTCCAATTTTCTCAAATTTCTCAAGGAAAAACCTGCTTTTATCCCTGTTCTTATTTATCTCCACCCAGACTTTGTTCAAACTAAGTTCAAACAATTTTAACTCTTCTATGGTGGAAAATCTTGACAGCTTGGAATTTACTGACCTACCCTGCCATTTTCCCAAAATCTTCTCTGACTTTTGTTTCTTTTCCCACTTTTTACCTCCATTATTTGATTAAAAAAATATCTCTCCTGGGAGTTCTTATTGGTCTTCCATCTAGGTGAGATTTTGCTTTGCACATTTATTTGTACATGTTTTGACACTGATGTTTTCTTTCGAGTTTGTGTCTTGATCTTCCCTATTATGATAATAGCTGTTTATTGTCATGTTATTTTGTTGTTGTTGTTGTTGCTGCGGCTGCTTATTGATTTTTCCAGCTGGAATCTGCTCCTGAGGTTGAAGAGGTACTCTTTTAACCTTTAGGGATTTTGTGCTACTGTTTTCTGAGCTTATTTTGCATGTCTGTAAGTTTTTGGTGCTTCTAAGTTGGTTTGATCCAAGGAGAGGGGTAGTTACTGCTCTCCTGGTCTGTGATCTGGTCTTTTCCTAGGAAGGGACGATACTTTCTTCTAGCTGCAAGTACTAGCACTCCTATTGGCATTCAAATTGTCACCGGGTCCTGTGCTCTCTTGCAGACACAAACACCAGTATTCCTCTCTGTCTGAGAGAACAGGGTCTTTGCTCCATTGTAAGCAACCATAAACATTCTTCTCTGCCCTGGGGATGTCACCAGGGCCCTGAGTCCCCTGTGGTCCTATGTGCTAGTGTTCCACTTTGCCCTGGAGCTTCAAGTAGGGACTGTGAACAGACAATACAACAAGGTCCTTCACCCACTGCAAGCCAAGTGTCTCCTGTAATAGCTTTCTTACTACTAGTCTTAGCCCCTTGCTGTTTCTGGGATGAGAGCTCTTGAAACTGCTGTCACTTCTGTTGTAGCTGCCTCCAAGACCTGCTACTGATGCTGCCATGCAGCTAACTGAATTCCAGACTAACCCCCACTCTGATGTTGTAACTTCTCTTTCTGACCTCCTAAGTTATCAGGCTGGAAAAATTTCTCACCTTGAACTTTTGTTGACTCTGTCACTTCACATTTTGATTTGAGTTGTTATTGTACATTTGTTTGGAGGTGGATATTAGGAGAGTTAAACTTAGTATATAACTATAGTCTTGTCTTTGACTCTCTAATATTTTACTTTAAATTAAGAATAATTATTGTCAAACAAGGAATAAAATTACTGACTAAACAGGCTCTATTTTCTGAAATGGAAATGGTTATTTGTTAACTTTTACTTTGCCCTAAATTATTTATGAAGATGGTAACTAAGCACATAAGTACTTTTATTTTTGTCATGGTTAAATCAGAGACAAATATCACTAAAAAAGTCAGTTTTCATAAAATGTTGATTTTTTGGCTGACTTTCCTGTAATTACAGGTAAGCTACTAATATACTTCAAACTCAGAAACCAAGTAAGAACAGGACTTTGAATTTCAACATTTGTGTTCATGTGTAAAAAATGTGCTTTTACTTGCCTGATTAGTGTTATAGAGAAGAAATTATTAAGCACTCTGTCCCAAACCAGGATGAATGAATGAATGAATGAATGAATGAATGAATGAATGAAAAACCATTTGTGTAAGTGTTTACTATATGCTAAGCACTGTGCTTAGTGCTGAGGAGAAAAATACAAATAAAATAATCCCTATTCTTGGAATATTTACATGGTAATAGAGGAAGACAATTAAAGAATTATATAGGCACTCTGGTATTTCCTATAATGTATTTTAAAATCTTTTGCAGATATCAAAATTTTATATATAAACATCACTTTTTGATGAAAAGTGTGTATGGAGGGGATGTAGATGTAGAAAGAAAACAAAGTGTGTCAAACCTTTAATTGTACACAAGTCATAACTTTTAGCTTTGTTTAAATAAATGTTCTTCTTCCTAGATTCCTCTAAAAGAGGAAGTATAGCCTAAATGTTCTCCTAGAAGAGAAGGAATTCCTGTGTAACGAATTTTCTTTAGATTACTTTCGCACAAGAGTAAGTATATAGCTGAAGAAAACTTTAAAGTGATATTTTGATCTACCATTTTGAAAGGAAAAAAAATATCATTCAGAAACAAAAAGTTCTTCAAAATAATTAAGAGAATAAAATAGCCAGAGACTCAACTGCTGAGGTGTTTCCTCACTTATTTCTTTCTTTGTCTTTTTTCTTTCTTCTCTTCTTCCTTCCTTCCTTCTTTCCTTCCTTCTTCCTTTCCTAGCTTCTTTACTTCCTTCCTTCCTTCTTTCCTTCCCTCCTTCTTTTTTCCCTCACTTTCTCTCTTCTTTACTTCCTTATTTCCTTTCTCTCTCTTGTTTCTCTTCCTTTCTCCCTCTTCCCCTCTTTCTCATTTTCCAGCTGCTTTTTTCTTGGCTTCACTCCCTTTATCTTTTTATTCCTTCCTTTATTTGTCTGTCTTTATCTTCTCTTTTCTTTGATTTCACCATTACTTCACTTTTCAATTTTCCTTCAAAGGCTTCTGCTTTCTCATCATATAAACAAGACATATGAATATAAGCTTTAGAATCTAGCCTATCAATCTGAGGCAATATCATTTGATTGGGTTAAAGCATAAGAAGGTTATATTCCATGTGTGGATTTTGTATTTGATCAAGAAAAAAAACAGTTTGGCATTAGCAAATATATCTTTAAATCATAAAATCTGTTTGAGGAGAAGTCAATTTCCTTGGGCAATAAATGTAGTTCTTAATTAGATATAGAGAAAAAAAATTACACTGTGACTTCTTTAAATTTTCCCTATGAGGAAAAAAATATTACTTCCACAGAGAATTTTTTATGCACAGGATGGCAGTATGTTGCTTTAAAAATACATTTTAAAAAATCTTTCATTTTCAGAGAAATCAGTGAAAAAATATCAGGTCACATCACAAAATGTAATTTGGATTTACCCAAACCTGAAAAATGCCACATTTATTTTTTTCCTAGAGGGCATTTTTCCAGAGATCAAGAAATGACTAGAAGTGTAGGCTCTGATGCTGAAGTATTTTTAAAAAGGCACAACTGATATTTTAGAATATAAATAGAAGAAAAGAATGTACCGTATATGATAGTAAGAGAAAAGGGACCCTTTAAATATAAAGTAGGTTTGAAATCCAACAGAAAACACTGATCCAGATACAAACATATGTGCACCCCCACACACACACATTATTATTCATTGATATTCTCTTCTTAGGAAACTAATATTTATTCAGCTAAAGTCAATGCAAAGAAAAATACTAAAAAATTCCAGATTTATTTACTGTTTAATAACCAAAATAACCTAGAAAGGGCAATTTTCTCGAAGATGATTTCTTAGCTCTCTTGTAGTTCAAAAATTAAATAAATAATTGAAAATGTCTTAAAAATCCCAATAAAATTTTCAAAAATTAAGCCATCATTTAAACTGTAAAATCAGATATAAATTTATCTGATCTTATCATATTTAAATGCAATGAGAATAGAATAATAAAATCTTACTTTATTCAAAAAATAATTTTAATTTTCTTTTAAAAAATGACCTTTATGGGTTCTTTTCCCTTTCATTCAAATACTTATTTAGAAGAAAATTTGGTAAGACATTGTCACTGACATCAAGGAAATTAAAGTCCAGGGAGACAAATGCACAAATAATTGCAATAATAACAATGACATATGTTCAAGCAAAGATGTAAAGTTCTATGTCAGGAAAGTGAGTAATTAATGTTTGAAAAAAAAGAATAATACTTTCAGGAGGGAAAAAATGGTAGTAAATAATATGTACATTTTGTATTTTTGTCCTTTTTAAAAATTTTGAATAAAAATATTTTGTCTGAACACATCTAGTTCATTACTCATACTTCAGAGGTGTGTCATTTTCATCCTGGAGATAAGATGAGTCATTGTATTTTATTGAATGGAGATGGGTTAGCTAGTGACATGTGTTTTAGAAAAATCAATCTGACAGCTTAGTGCAGACCTTCACAACTTGGCAGGAGGTCAGGGAAAAAGTTAAAATAAGCTAAACTTTTTTTTTCAATTAAATTAATGTATTTTCTTTATTACATCATTCAGTTCCATGAGATTTTGAGTTGCAAATTTTCTTTCCATCTTTCCACTACCCAGCACCTGAAGACAGCAATCCCACTATATAACCCCTCCCCCAATCTGCTCTCTCCTATGTCCTCGCCCTTACCCCTCTGTCTTTCCTGTAGGGTAGGATGGATATTCCTACCACAGCGCATGTGTATCTTAATTCCCAGTTGGATGTAGTTAATAATAATAATAATAATAATAATAATAATAATAATTATTATTATTATTATTATTATTATATACATATATATATTAACATTTGATTATAGAACTTTAAATTCTAGATTCTTTCCCTTCCTCCCTCATCACCCACCCTCACTGGAAGGACAAGCAATTAAATACAGGCTGTACATGTGTAATTATGCAGAACCTCTCCACAATGGACATTTTGTGAGAGACTGATTATATATTCCTCTTTCCTATCCCAACCCCCCTCTTGTTCTATTCTCTACCCTGTCCCTATCCCTGTCACTTTACAAAAGTGTGTACTTCCACCAACCATCCCCTGCATCCTGCTCTCCCCTCCATCACCCCATCTCTCATCTCCATCCCCTCTACTCTCCTTTGTGGCAAGATACCCAGTTTAGAGTTTATGTTAATCCTTCCCCAAGCCAAATTAAATGAGAGTAAGTTTGACCCTTTCCCTTTTGCCTTCCTGTTCTTCCCCTCCAATGTAACAATTATCCCTTGCCTCTTCTATATGAGAAGATTAACCCAATTCTTTCTCTCCCTGTCCCTCTCATTCTAATCCTCTCCCACCACAGAATTTCACCTTTTAGAGTATCCCTGCTTTCTATTCAATTGATCCTGTGCCCTCTATGTACTCATATATACACATAATCCGATATATGTTTGAGTGCATAAATAAACCCTCCTATGTAGACATATTTGTATGTATACATACATACATACATACATACACACACACACACACACACACACACACACACACATTTGTGTTCCTTTCACCTATCCTCATACTGAGAAAAGTTTCATAAGTTACATTTATCATTTTTCCATGTTGGCATATAAATAGTTAAACTTTAATAAGTTCCTTATGATTTCTTTTCCATATTTACCTTCTCATGCTTCTTGTATTTGAGTGTCAAATTTTCTTTTCAGTTCTGGTTTTTTCAGCAAGAATGTTTGAAAGTCCTCCACCTCACTGAATGACCATATTTTCCCCTGGAACATAATACATAATTTTGCTGGGTAGGTGATTCTTGGTTTTAATCCTAGCTCCCTTGATCTCCTGAATATCCTATTCCAGGCCCTTTGATCCCTTAATGTAGAAGCTGCTATATCCTTGGTTAACCTAATTGTGTTTCCACAGTATTCAAATTGTTTCTTCTTGGCAGCTTGTAATATTTTCTCCTTGATCTGGGGACTCCAGAACCTGGCTGTAACATTTCTAGGAGTTTTCTTTTGGGGATCTTTTTCAAGAGGTGCTTGGTGAATTCTTTCAAGTTCTATTTTGCCCTCTGGTTCTAAAATATCAGGACATTTTTCTTTGAGAATTTCTTGAAGGATGCTTTCTAGGTTCTTTTTTTGGTCATGGCTTTCAGGTAGTCCAATAATTTTAAAATTGTCTCTCCTGGATCTATTTTCCATTTCAGTCATTTTTTCAAGGAGATATTTCACATTGCCCTCTGTTTTTTCATTCGTTTGGATCTCTTTAATAGTAAATTGATTTCTCATAAAGTCATTTGCTTCCATTTGCTCCCCTCTAATTCTGAAGGAATTATTCTCTTCAATGAGCTTTTGAGATTCTTTTTCCATATTGCAAATTTGACTTTTTAAGGCATTCTTCTCCTCTTTGGCTTTTTGGGGCTCTTTTGCCATTTGAGTTAATCTTTTTTAAGGTGTTATTTTCTTCAGTCAGGTTGTTGACTCTCTTTTCATGATTTTCTTCCATCATTCTCATTTCTCTTCCCAATTTTTCCTCTACTTCTCTTATTTGGTTTTCAAAATCCTTCTTAAGCTGCTCTATGCCTTGTAGGAAGTCTTCGTGTCTTTTGGAAGCTTTTGGTGTGGGACTTCTGACTTTATTGTCTTCCTCCATTTCCATGCATTGATCCTTTTTGTATACCAAAAGCAATCCAGAGTTTGATTGCTGTTTTTACTTTGCTTCCTTCAGCTGCTCATGTTGGCCATTCAATTACTTGAATTTTTAGCTCTGTGGAACTCTGCTTCCAGAGGGGAAGGCTCTGTCCCAAATTGCTGCTCCTTCTATGCCACCATCTTGGCTCTACCTCTCTAAACTTATTCAGAGATAAGTTTTTAGTGACTCATTTTTCAAGTGAAAGTATAATTCATGTGTAAACTGTTTTAATAATGAACAATTTTGGAAAAAGGGAAATTTTAATTAATATCTATTAGTTACACTTGTTGGGCCCCCAACCCCCATTGTTCCTTCCTGCTGCCCTCTGGGTGGCCTGTTGCTTTCCAAGGCGCTAGGAGCCAAAGTCCTGATAAGGCTGTCTGCCTTACCAGAATGTGGATTAATAGCATTGAGCATATATCATCCAATTGGATAGCTCCCCCCTTCTTCTGGACCCTGTTTCTGAGGCAGGTGACTTAGTCTGCCCAGGGGGAGATAAAGGGGAGCAAGGGGTGGGAAGGGGGTAGGAGTAAGTGGTAAGTAGGAGGAGAGAGAAGAGAGAGAGAGAGGAAGAGAAGATGTAACAATAAAGCTGCATTTCTAAACCCATCTGTGAGTGCTAGGCATTCTGTTCAAGAAAAAAGAATCCAGAGACATCTGAAGACCCCAGGGAGGGTGAGTGAAGAAGGTGGGCCAGCAGGGAATCCAAGGTGAGCAGATTCTCACAACTTATTAATTAAGATCTTAATTTGTTATGAAAGCACATTAATTTTTAAAAACTACTTTGCTAAGTGGTACATTTTAATACATTTTTCAGGTTTTTCTACTGTTTACATTTAATAAGTAGGGAAAACACAAGAAAAAGATATGACTCTTCTTTCAGACTAGAGCCTGACTGATGATGGTTGGTTGAAACAAGGCACATGACAAGTAGGAGAGAGTACACAAGTAGCAACCAATCCACCAAGTTACATGATGAGCACAATGCTGACTAACCAAAGGTGGGTTAAGTGGACCATGGACAAAGTATTTGTTACATATTTACCTTTTTTTTTTTTACCTCTTCTACACTTTTCACAGGCTGTCCAAAATCCTTTGGCAGGCCAGAGGTGGCCTGTAGGCTGCATGTTGTGCTGGCCTAGCTTAGTGGAAGATGACTTGGAGTGGGAAAGATAAGGCAGGGAGACTAACCAGCTTTCTAGTGCAATAGTCCAGGTGCAAGAAGATGAGAGCCTGAACCAGGGTTGTTATAGTGTCAGGAGAGAAGGGTCCCTATAACTCTCTCTTAGTAGGTTGAATCCTAGTGTCTCAGACTCAGGGAACACATACCATGCAAAATGTATGATAATGTAATCTTACTCTAATTGGGAAATAACAAAAGGTAATGATAAATTCACAGAGAATATACTTAGGTCTTTGCTCTCACATATATGGAGGGCTAGTACTAGAGCCATGCCTCTAATATGATACAAGTTAAAGACAAGCCCATGAAAGAGTACACTAGGGAAGAAAAAATAAGGTCCAGGACAGAATCTTGGAGTTGTCTCAGTTTTATTTCATGTACATGGTGAAATAACATCACCAATGAAGAAGGATCATATAAGGAAGAGAACAAAGTACCAAGTCATGACATACAAAAGTGGAGAGAGTATCCAGGAGGGGTTTGCTAAGAGGGGAAAATTTGGCAAGAAAGATCTAGAATGAGAAAAAGCCATTAGATTTAAGGAAAGGGGAGGAAAGGAATATACATTTATTTGATCCCTACTATATGTCAGGCATTTGCTAAGCAGTATTAGATTATTTGATACTTACAATAAGCCTTGGAAGTAGATACTGTTATTTTGCTTATTTACTTATGTTGTTGTTGTTGAGTTGTATCATGTATGTCCAACTCTCCATGACCCCATTTGGGATTTTCATGGTCAAGATATTGTGGTGGGATGCCATTTCCTTGTCCTTCTCACTTTACAGATGAGAAAACTGAGGCAAACAAGGTTAAATGACTTGCCAAGTGTCCCAGAGCTAGTAAGTGTCTGAGACCAAATTTGAACCGATACCTTCCTGAATCCAGGCTCAATATTCTACCCACTGTGCATCTAATATAGAAATTAAGAAATTATTAATTTTGGAGAGATGAGTTTTAATTGAGTGATTGTAAAGCCACACAATAGCAGCTTTCCAGAGGATGGCCACTGTGAATAGCTTTCAAGCTTTGGATTACATAGTATAGTAAACACTCTGTTCTGTAACAAATCAGAGAGAAACATTCACAGAAAATCAAGGTACAGCATTCACAATGTTACAGCATACCACAGAAAAACAAAATACAGCATTCACAATCCCTCAAAAACTTATCACTAAAATGTCCACACAGTTTTCACCAAAGTGGTCACATAGTTTTAAACAAAATACATTCATTTAGTCAATCACAAAATCCTTAATTCAATCACAAAGTACAAAAGTCAAAGTTCTCCACCCTTAGGTCACAGTAAATCATATTCTTCTCAGTCAGTACACAATATCCAAGTAAAGTCTTCCTTCAGCTTGACTTGAGACTGGCTCTCAGCTTCCATGGTTCCTCTTCCATGGTCCCAGCTCCAACTGTCAACTGGGTTCAACGCCAGGCAGCTTCCAGTTCCTTGTCCAATTCTTCATCCAGTTCCCATTTTTTTTCCCATACTGAAGCTCATGGTGTCCAGTCCACTTCAAGTCCTTCAAAGTACTTGTTTCTGGGAAGACAAAGCTGTGATGGAAATGGAATTTAAAGATACCCTTGTATTGGCTTGGTTTGGGGGTTAAGTGTCAAAACACAGAGCTTTTGAATCCCACTTGTGGGATGGACTTGAAGAGAGAGGGATGAACTTAGAGGAGTTGGTATGGTGGATTTAGAGACAGGCCCAAGCAGAGGAGGCCAGAAGAACTTTTGGGGTTCAATATCATGGCAGCAGAAAGGGAGGAGAATTGCCAGGGGCCAAAGTTGCTGAGAGAGACTGCTGAGGGCCAGTTGGAACTGCCCAGGACTTTTGAGAGCTGCCACCTGGAGCTGCCAAGAACTGAGGAGGCAAGACTGTGGTGCTGGTATTTCTTCTGTCTGTTTTGATGTTGTTTTACTGGATTTGTCTGCTGGTGAAGGACAGTGCTGTTGTTTAAGAGGTCCTGGAACCTTGCTGTTGGTTCAGAAGCCCTGAAGAAGGAATTTCTTGTTGTATCTTTACAGAAATCCTGGAAAAGGGTCTTGCTGAATGTTTTCAGGGGTCCTGAAATGGTTAAGCAGGCAGAGAGTGAATTGACGGGGATACTAGCAACGTATCTTTGTTAAGAGAATCTGAAGATCTTCCCTGCCCCTAGGCCCTTTGCTAAAGTGGATATGTGACTCTGAGAACCTTCCCCTATTTGAAAGTACACTCTGCCCCCTAATAAGCTGATTGTGGTCAGATGGAGCCTGTGGCGGGAGGCTTGTTCTTTGGGAATGACCGTGCCTTCTTGCTTTGTGATTAGGCAGTGGGTCAAGAGGACTGTGACATTCTCTAAGCCAGGAGAAGGCTATATATATGCCCTGATGTGAGGTTTTGCTTTGGGGCTCTCTTTGAGAAGAGTTGTGTGATTTGGCCAGACGAGACTCTGGGAAGCCGTTGAACCCCCCCGGCTTTGAAAACCCAGATGTTGGTGCTTCCCTCTCTGGTAACTGAATAGGTATGGATGTAATGGTCAGACGTTGGAAGCCATCTGCTGATCTGTTTCTTTGTCTGCTTGTAACTCCTGTTTGCATTCTCTGAAGTTCAGGGTGCTGACTTTTCCCCCTGAACTAGGTAAATGATATACATTTGATTGATTAAAATAAGACTGTTAACCCATTTTGAGTTGCTTTCCTTTAGAAAAGCAGATCTAAGAACCAGTGCTAGCAGCTATCCTGGGTATGCTAAGGTGTTTGCTGATACAATCTTGTGGCTTTGTTAAGCTTTTTCTCCCCAGGAGCAGAGATTGATGACAACTTGCCTTGGGTCAAGATGAAGAAAAGCCCTCTCCTTGGGTAATAATGCTGTGATGACATCTTAACCTTATTGTAGCTCAGGGGTAGATGGCCTTTGTTCTTTCCACTGTCCCTTTTGAGAAGGTGCTTGGCATTAACTGTTGATCACTTTAATTCAATTGTGATCCAGGTGTAGGAAACTTGACTTTTTGTGCTCTGTGACAGACCAAACGAATGTACTTTGTTTATGATTGGAAACTACTCTCCGTTTGAGAAGAGAGACTTTGTGACTGGCTAAATCAATGTATTAGCCAAGGGTACTTTGACTTTATGCTTTGAGATTGAATTGAGAACTTGCTAAATGACTGAGTTACACTATATTTTGATTTTCTCTGTTCTGTGAATGTTTTGCCTTAACTTGTCAGTGAATAAATGGAGAGTTACTATGCTGGTACTCTGAACCTTGGAAGTTTCCTTTGCTTGGCATTACAAAAGCTTAACGGAACAACAATAATATTCATGCACATTGCCAGCACCATTATCAATACACTATCTGCCTGTGAAATCATCTCAGACCCACCATCAAGATCTGAGAACTCAACACAAATTATGAACATTGAAATCAAGACAGACTCACATACAAGGTGCAAGAAGTCAGCACAAATTATCAGTAAAGTCCCAGGATCTCCAAAACCCTCCTGTAGGACTTCTGTAAACATACAACCAGAAAATCCTCTTTTAGTGCTTCCAGTAAGGACCCAGGGCTTCTGTACAAAGTTCACAAACAAACATCAACACAGAGCAGACACAATGCCAGAACATCACAAGTTTTTCCTTCTTCACTCTGCCACCACAAGAGTCCTCTTCTCAGCTCTGCTGTCTCTAGCCCTGGGCCTCTCCTTATATATGGTCATTAGCTCATCTCCTTGCTGTTACAGGAGTTCATGAGTTCTAGGGTTCACAAGATGTGGAGTTCACACGTTCTGTTTTTTTTTCACTATCTCTATCTCCATTGGAAGTACCTGAATAAGAACAGAAGAGGAGGCATAGAGTGAATACAATCTGGTTTAACAAGGCATATGCAGCGAAAGTAATATGAGAGCAAGCTATTTGAGAGAAGAAGTTAGTACAAAACTAAATGTGTTTAAGAAGTAAAAAACATGAAGCAAGAATAGACATTGACCTTGAAAAATAGTCAAGGTTAAAGGAATTTGGAGGCCACAATGAAGATGAAGAATTAGTTCAGAAAGAATAAAGTATAGGGAAAGGAGAAGTATTCCAGGGATCTTGATCATGGAAGTAGAAGACTTTGGGGTGATGGCAGGATCACTGTTATTCCTTTGTGAATCCAAAGTACAGGACAATGGTCTATTATGGGCAGATTAAGGTGTTTGAAGGCAAATAAATAGCATTTATATACAATTTCTCTACCATAATATGGTTAGGACTTGGGAGTAACAAAGGATTGTGACCCTGGTACAGAACTCCTTGAGAAAAGACAGAGATTAACACAGTAAATACAGATCACAGTCTGGAATATGTGATAAATTGGATAAAGTGAATTTAAAGGAGGAGGCATCACTGAGTGATTATGGTGGAAGAAAAGTCTAGAAACTTCAATACAGTATATTGGGTATTCCAATTGCCCCTGTGGGACCAGTGTTTTAGGAATATGAGAAGAGGTGCAAGAAGCACTAGAAGAAATATGGAAAGAATGGCTAGAGTGCTGGGCCTGGAGTAAGGAAGCTCTGAATTCAAATTTGACCTCAGACACTTACTAGCTTTGTGACAGGACAAGAGGGATTTAAGTTTCTGTTAGTATCAGAACAAAGATGGAGCACAAAAACAGGTCCAAAAGCAAGGCCAGTTGATTGATTATGAAACAAGAGTTCCAGGGCAGGCAGGGAGAACTGGAGTGTGTAATTGGTTAGGTAGGGTTTAGATGCAACAGTGGAGACATGGAATAGTATACTAGGAGGAAATTCATTACTGCGAGTGGGAGAATCTCAGAGGTAGTCTGTACAAGATTTCTTTGACTATAGGAAAATATTCAAGGCAGAATAAGAACATTCTAGTTCTTAGTAAATACATCCATGGTCTGGGAACTGTGGTCTCATTGTGTGCTTGTGCATACTATCTGTACCCATACTTCCTTTGGTAAGGTGTGTGTATTGTGTCTATTATCCACTGAGTAGCCAGTCAGTTGTGGTCTGGCCATATGCTTGGTTTGCTCTGAATGGTATAGCAGTTTCCTGGATTCCACCTGACTTTAAATACATATCTAAGGTCCCTTCTAGCTCTAAATATATGACTCCAATGACTTTATGATCCTTTACTCATGTGATAAGTCTTTAAGTATAATTATGTTGGCCTTTTCCTCCTAGATAGCTATAAGATTTGGCCTGTGATTGTAATTTTTAAAAAATGGCTATGGTACTTTGTGAAAAGGTTTCCAAAAGAGTACTGAAAGTACTGAAGGCAAATATCCCCTTAGCCTTGGTTATATGGATATATCCAATGTTATATATGTCCAATAGGGCACTGGGGCTTTTAAAATCTGATACATCAAAACATACGTTTTGGAGTTCTCCCTTCATCCCAGTTTAACTCACTCTACACTATGCCCTACATCCTTACTGGCAGCTTTGCACACCCTAGGATTTCATTGCTTTTGGAATAACTTTCCTGCCTACTGGGCTTCACCTGATAACAGCATTTCTTATGGGGTTGAAGCCATGTTCATTTTCTCACAGCTCAGATTCCACATGAGGAGCCTTTTTTTTTTCCCAACATGGCTAATATGAAAATATGTTATTTTTTATGTCCTTACATACATATCTGATATCATATTACCTGCCTTCTTGGTGGGGGAACATGGGCTAAAGCAAAGAATATAATTTGGAACTCTTTTTAAATAAATGTCAGAAATAAGTAAACAAACAGTAACTGAACAAAAATAAAGAAAAGAGACATACATGTTTTTTTTCTTGGATGTGTATCTCTACCATTTAGCACAGTGGCTAACATATGGAAAGTGGTTAATAATTATTTAACTATTTTATTTTGCTATGTTTACAATTACAATTTTAAGGAAGATATACAAAGACTCACACTTGGTTTATCTAATTATTTTCTTCTTTTTTAAAAAATTGAGTTTATTTCTTTTTAAAATTAATTTATTTTTAGTTTTCTACATTCATTTCCATAAGATATTGAGTTCCAAATTTTCTCCTCATCTCTCCCCTTCCACCCTGAGATGGCATGCATTCTGACTGCCCCTTACCCCAGTCTGCCTTCCAGTCTATCATCCCATCTCCACTCTATCTTATCCTCTTCCCACTTTCTTGTAGGGCAAGATAGATTTCTATTCCCCATTGCCTGTATATCTTATTTACCAGTTGCATGTAAAAACAATTTTTAATATTTGTTTTTAAAACTTTAAGTTAAAAATTCTCTGCCTCCTTCCCTCCCCACCCACATTCACTAAGAAGGCAAGCAATTCTATAATGATTATATGTATATAGATATGCAAACCACTTCTATAATAGTCACGTTGTAAAAGGCTATTTTTCTCTTCATCCTATCCCACCCCCCATTTACTCTATTTTCTCCTTTTGACACTGTCTCTTTTCAAAAGTGTTTGCTTCTAACTACCCCCTCTGACAATCTACTCTCCCATCTATCACCCACCCTTAACCCCTGCCCATCTTCTTTCCTGTAGGATAAGACCCCCAATTGAGTGTGTATGTTATTCCCTCCTTAGGTCAAATACAATGAGAGTAAGGTCCACTTATTCCCTCTCACCTCCCACCCTTACACTCCATTGTGAAGCCTTTTTAATTGCCTCTTTTATGTGAGATAATATACCCCATTCTATCTCTTCTTATCTCCTTCTTCCAATATATTCCTCTCTCACCCCTTAATTTTATTTTTTAAATATCATCCTTTCATATTGAACTCACCCTGCAACATCTCTCTCTCTCTCTCTCTCTCTCTCTCTCTCTCTCTCTCT
>CM053580.1:341003010-341031156 GCA_028627135.1 Pseudochirops cupreus | reverse complement strand
GTCCTCCCAGCTGCCATAGCTCTCAGGAAGATGATGGGAGTCTTCCTATTTACTTCTGGCTGACTGGATAATGAAGACTCCAGGACCGAGGCCCAAGACTGCGATCCAGATCGAGGCCACTCAACAAGAGAGCTCTTGGCCTCAGAACAATCGCGTAGCCCCCTGCTGTCTGCAGGCCATGAGTGGGAAGCTGCAAAGTGGAGATGGGTGCAAAACCTCTGCCTTTCGCTTTTCCGCTCTGGAGGCCTTCTGGCCAGACGCTTTTCTCCCCACAATTCCCACTGAACTAGTTCTGAATGCTGCTCGCAGCTGCTGCTAATCCGCTCCTCTGCTCCTCCCATCCAGCTGCCCCCGGGGCACAGCCGCGGCTTCAGGCCAGGCTGGTTTCAGTTTGTAGTGCTGATATGGTTCCTCGTAGCCGAGCTGACTTTAGTGGGAAGTATCTTTGTGTGCGTTTTGGAGTTCTAGGATTGGCTTAGAGTCCTATTTTATGGGTATTTTGGGGTGGCTATGCGAGAGCTGCGATATGTTGCTGCTGTTAAGCTGCCATCTTGGCTCCGCCCCCGTCGATAATTTCTTGAAAGATGATTTCTAGGCTCTTTTTTTGATCATGCCTTTCAGGTGGTCAAACAATTTTAAACTTATCTCTCCTTGATCTATTTTCCAGTTCAGTGGTCTTTCCAATGAGATATTTCACATTGTCTTCTATGTTTTCATTCTCTTGCTTCTCTTTTATAATGTCTTGATTTCTCATAAAGTCATTAACTTGCATTTACTTCATTCTAATTTTGAAGGAATTATTTTCTTCAGTGAGCTTTTGAACCTCCTTTTCCATTTGATCATTTCTGCTCTTTAAGGCATTCTTCTCCATATTGGCTTTTTGGCCCACTTTTGTCATTTAGGTTAGTCTATTTTTAAGGTGTTATTTTATTCAGTATTTTAGGGGGGCCTCCTTTAGCAAGCTGTTGAATTGTTTTTCATGATTTTCTTGCATCACTTTCACTTCTCTTCCCAAGTTTTCTTCTACTTTTCTTACTTGATTTTCAAAATCATTTTTGAGCTCTTCCATGGCCTGAGACCAATTCGTATTTTTCTTGAAGTCTTTTGATGTTGGTGTTTTGGTTTAGTTGTCTTCTTCTGGTTGCATACTTTGATCTTCTTTGTCATCAAAGTGAGATTCTGTAGTCTGACTTTTTTCTTATGTTGTTTGCTCATCTTCTCAGGCAAATACTTGACTTTCTAACTCTTTGTCAGGGTAGAACTCTATTTCCAGTTGGGTTGGTTGTGGGAGTGGATGTATTGTCCCAAACTTCAGGGGTTTTGTGCTTTTGTTTTCAGAGATACTTCTAGGAGGACATATATTTTCAGCTCCCCTAAGGTAGTATATTCAAAGGAGAGGTGTTTACTGCACTTCTGGCCTATATTCTGGTCATTGAGTGACCCTCAGCACTCTTTTCTGCCTTGGAATTGTGAGGAGGATTCCTTCTCCATTGCCACCACAAACTTCGCCATGCCAGCATTCATCCTTACCCCAGGATGACCACCCAACACTATGACCCAGATCCAAGCAGGGCAAAGCAAGAGAATTCTGTGTCAGCTCCAGCAAAGAGATCCCTGCAATCCCCATGAATTGCCACCTGCTCTCTTACCATCTGTGGGCCCAGAGCTCAGGAACTCCACTGCTGCTGCCACCTCTACTGTCACCTCTGCTATCCCTGGACTGGGGCCAGACGACACTCCTCTTTCACCCAGGTCCTACAGAGTTTTCCCACTGACCCTCTATGCTCTCTTTGGTGTTTGGGGGTTGAAAAGTCTGGAAAATGAAAGAGTTGCCAGTTATTCCATACTCTGAGGTCTATGCTGACATGATCCATGCTTTATTGTACTTTGCTCCCAGTCTGGTGTGATAGACTTTTCCTATTGACCTTTCATGCTACCTTGGGCTGGAGATTTCTTTCACTCTGTCATTTTGTGGATTCTGTAGCTCTGGAATTTGCTTAGTGGCATTTTGACAGGTTTCTGGAAGGGTTTGCGGGAGAGCTCAAACAAGTCTCTGCTTTTACTCTGCCATCTTGTCTCTGATCCTCCCCCTCCACCCCCCAACACACACTACAAATTTATTTAAAAAAAAAACACAAAACTATATTCGCTTATTCACAAAGGGTACAAGAAAAACATGTTTTTGTTTTATTTATCCGTATTATTGTTAAGTACTGTGTCCCTATATTTGTTTGGCCTGGATCAAAGGGGGAACAGTTCATATAACTTCTCCCAGAATACCAACTTTATCCAGGTTATGATAGAACAATTATAAATTATTTTATAATTTTTGGGGGCAGAGTAGTTTTATATTGATGTTTCCAAAAAGCACTTGAGAAATAAAATTAAATTTAAAGAAAAAACAAAAACAAAAAGCATTTGAGACTCCTGCAAAGGCACCATTACAGATGAAGAAAATCTCCACAACTTTTGACTAAATCAGACACAAATAGCTAAGGTAAAACTACCCACAGGGTTTGTTAAAACTTCTTTGGAATCAGAAGTTGTACTCAAGGATCTTCATTAGTCACAGTCTTTTCTATATGTTCTCCTCTTCTTGGTGTGGAGAGGCCTGATCTAAGGAACCTGCATCACTAGGCTTTCAAAACACTCTGAATTATGGGGGATTTGTTTTTCTGAAAAGAAGTACATGTTGCATGGTATTACTTTTATATATCACCATTGCAGCATACAGTCTCACCACTTATCTATATAAGATAAATATTTTTAAACTTGAGGGCCATATTTCTCTGGGTCAAAGTGTCCAGATAATTAAGTCTTTCCTATTATAAAACCATTATGAGGAATCTGGAGTTAAATTATGTCTTAAAGAGAAAATATTTTTTGGGAAACTCTTCAGATTACTTTGTAGATGTTCCCGGTGTAAGGAAGATAGAACAATAAAGTGTCTACTTCTTGGAAACTACATGTAAATATTGAAGACCTCAATAGCAAATTGTTAATCTCCTTTGCTTATTGCATTGGAAAAGATACAACAGATCATTAATGAAGTCTTTCACTTTTTCTGAGGCCATTTCCTTGAGTTAGCATCTTGTTCCTTAGATAGCACTGACTCAGGTTTGAAAATTTTATCATTAAATTAAAAAAAAAATCTTAAATGACAATATGGTAATATGTAATCCTTTCTATTTCCTGAAATATTATATTTATTGGTTATGCCAACATATATGAAATAGATAATTAACATAGTTATTGAGTAGTTTAGAGAGCTTGGTTCTAATTCTTTTTTTTTTTTTCCTTCACGCAGAAATTGAGACTGGTCAATTAACCTCATGTCTTAGAGATTTAACAAGATGATTTATATAGCTTCATCTAATTCAAGAATTTGATCTTAGGTAATTTGAGGTTTTTTAAGCCATCTTTAACAAGAAATATCTTTACAAATGGGATAAGCATAATTTAAGATTTAATTTCATCAGCTGTCCTTTTCATTTGTAAGATTGTATATTTTACTTGGAAGAAATTTAAATGACCATGAGAAGCAGCATAAAGGGAATGTTTAGAAGGCCATATGGAAGATATGAGTCCATGTCCTGTCTCTAACATGCATTGGCTATGTGACCCTGTCACTTGACCTTTCATTGCCTCAGACAACTCTCTGAAACTATAAACTGTCAGTAAGTCATTTCCCTTGATTGAGGAAGTTTCTTTACCCTAAATTCTACAGACCAATGAAGTTATAGTGAAATCAAGGAAGACTCCTTCTCCTATCCCTACAAGACCAAAGGGAAATTATTATTTCTCTTTCATTTTCTGTATAGTTCAGTCTAATTTTTTGTTTTTTGTTCTTAAAGATGTCCCCTTAGCAGGAACGAGTAGAAAGGCATTCCTTACCCTTATAATATTGCATAAGCTGATGGGTGTGGGGGAGGAGAAGACATCAAATATAAGAGAATCTCAGATTTTTTTCTGCTATATTAAGTGCTAGCATAAAAATGGATAGAATTTAGATTTTTTAAAATATTGAGTTAAAAGAGATAAAAAGGGGAAGATAGAAAGGGACAGAGAAGAAGGAAGGGAGGAACAGAGATAGAAGCCCAAACATGTAGACATGTATTTGGTAATATGTGTTAATGTTATATCTTTTTTTTTTCAAAGTCAATTGAAACTAAGAAAACTAAGAAACTAAGAAAAACTAAGAAAAAATGCAGGCTATCAAACTACATTTATTTCATGATTTTCAAAGCTTTTCTCTCTGTTAGAGTTTATAACATCAAAACATTCTATAATAGAAGTGGTTAGTTTGTTGGTCAGTATTAGAAACATTTGGTAGCAAATATTTGCACTCAATGTCAGGAGCCATATTATGAAGGTAAAAATACATTCGTAGGACATTATGCAGGATACAAAGATAACATAGGAAAATACCCCAGGAACCCAGTTATTGAGAATGGAGTTCAGAGATTAGGAAGTTGGCAGCAATGAAAAAGACAGAAAAATTGTCCTGACCAAGTCAGATGGAAGTGAAAAGCTTTGTGGGGTATATTTGAAAAAAAAATTGCTTAGGACATGGTGAATCAAATGAACCCAGATTAATAATCAAATTGACTTTCTGGACTATTATATTGATTGAATTCCAAGCTATTAAGCAGATAATTGAATGATTCATTCAATCAGATGTTGAAAAATAACAGAAATAACCGAACTATCCACTTGGAGATTACTTTGTTTGCCTTTGTAGATACAATCTTAAGCTTAGGAATCCAATTAATAATTAAGATGGATTGCCACGATAACCAGATAACCAAAACAAACCGACTGAATAGGAGACACTTCTTATTTTAGCCAACACAAATGTGAATTTTTAAACATCCTTTTTCTCCCTCAATTCTCACTACATTTCAAGATATGCCTGAGTACTCTATCACTTTTAAATATACCTTCTCTGCCAGTTCATCTGCTGACACTGCATTCCCATGGGAATGAATACCTTTTAGTGATAAACCTTCCAAAGGACTGCTCTATAGTAACCCCATCCCATCATTTCTTTGGAAATGGAACACAATGTGGACTCTTAAGAATAGGCAGTATGGTTTAATGTAGGTCAGTCAATTATTTTCTTAAATACCTCATATGCTCATGTAAATAAGAGGAGAAATTTCAGCTTGGCACCTCTCTTGGAGAGAGAATATTGTAAAGTAGGGTAGTCCAGCTAATAGATTCACAGAGGGCATAGAGACTTACTTGTTTCTGTGTAATATGCCTTTAGGGCTTTTCTTTCTAAAAAGAAAAAGCTGACTAACAGAGAAATAAACAAACAAAAGAGAAAGCTTTGTACCATAAACAGCCACCTCTATCAAGGCATCCCTCAGGGCTACACTGCCTTTCCTATTCCTTTAGGACCAGAATGCATATCAAATACCAATGCCCATATAATAACATAACATATGACTTCATTGTTAATGAGCAACCCTCTTTAAATTTATGGTTTCGGTTAAAAATTAATTAGCCCTTAATCACTGGAAGACTTTCATTTAATTAAAATCAACTAATGGTCTGAATAGCTCTGCTACAGTACATTTTGTGTCTGAATTCATAATTACTTCAAGATTGAAAATATAAGGGTACAGTGCTAATACATTAGAAACCACCTTCAGGTGAGATTATCTATGGTCTGACAAAAAGGGCCACAGATAAAAACACTTCCAATTTCCCCCTTGAAGGAATGAAATGAAAGATTTGTTCCTTCACTTGAGGGTGGCAGATAACCTTACATAGACATGAGGAAAGACTACTGCCTGTGGATTCAGGGAAGCTAAGTTCACATCCACTTTTGATATTATGTGTGACCTTAGTCAAGTCACTTAACTTTCCTGGGACTCAATGAGAGAATAGGATTAGATGGCTTCTGATATACCTTCCAAATCTAATTCTATTGTCCTCAGTGTGCAACTGGACTTGGAACAAAAAAACAAAAAACAAAAACCTGAAATCTAAGTCTGGCTCTTCCCAAGTTTCTACTGGAATAACTGTGGATTATACCATTTGTCCTCTTTTATACACAATTTCAACTAAATGAAACATTTTAAAGCACCTGCTACATGAAGAGATATTAATTTGGGAATTAGCCTTCAATCTTCTTTCCAACAATGCAATACCATGATAATGTTTTTGGCCCTACCCATTTCACAAAGTTGTTATCAAAATACTTTTTTTCTCTTAACCTTAAAGTATAATGTAAATGTGCATGGTATATGATTCATCACCATTATCATCATTATTGATGGGATATATACCTAAGATTTCATTGGTTAAGGGAAGTCCAGGTTAGAAAACTTGCTAGCAAGGCTATTAACAATTGTTCTAAAATGCAAAATTTTAGAGATGGCTGGGGGCACTATGGGGTTAAGTGAGTTAGTTGCCCAGGATCAAATATCCAGTTTGTATCACTGGCATGATTTAAACACAGCTATTCATAACTTCAAAGCTGGCTTTCTAGTCAATGTTTCACACTTTCCCCTGTTATTATTTTTGCCCTCCAAATAATAGTACAGATCTCCTTTTTTCTTTTTCTTTTTTTTTCTTTTTGGAGGGGAGAATGTAGGGCAATTGGGGTTCAGTGACTTGCCCAACGTCACATGGCTAGTAAGTGTGAAGTGCCTGAGGCCAGATTTGAACTCAGGGTCCTCCTGACTCCAGGGTGGGTGCTTTATTCACTGCTCTACCTAGCCACCCCATAATACAGATCTCTTAAGAGAAGTCACAGGATATTTGAAAATTATATAAAATATGATTTTGGAAATGACTAATGTCTAATTTTTTTTTCACGTTTCATGTTTGCTTTAAATGGAATCAAAAATATTTTAAGTATAACTGGAGAAAAAGACTACATCTTTTAGTAATAATAAATAGAGAATTTGCACAGATATTTTTTTTTCTTCTTGCTCCAATAATGGTCAATACTGACCATTGATAGTTAAATTAATTTTGTAAGTTGTCACCATTAAATTGATTTTACTTGTACCCTACTTCCTTTCACAAGAGACATATATACTCCACAATCTTCTTCAAGATTTTTCCTCAAAAATTATTCTGATGCCATTTTACCATGTAACAAGGCTCCACCTATTGCAAGGGCTGTGCCCCATATGTAGCATAGGGTATCATTTTGTGACTCAAAGTGAGGTACAGTAGACATTTCTAGCCTCTTCTCCTCCACCCTTCTCCAAAGTGGGATTTTATTTCCTGTCCAGCAGGGTAACAGGACTTTGGGACCAGAGGCAACTCTGCTTTCCACAAAGAGTGAAGGAGCATACTGGATTAGAATTACACCTATCTGCTTCTTGAATATTTTTAGTTTAGGGGATATGATTTCCAGGTTCAAGCTAACTTCTCATCACTTCAATATTGGGGAAGAAGGAGGAACCAAAGGTTTATATTGAAGGCTTGGTTCCTTTCCCACTAAGTACCAATTCCACAATGAAAATATAACAATTATCAAAGAAAAACCCATTTATACAAACTGATGGCAAAATAGAAATCAGAAAAAAAGCAGATAGGAGTAAATAAACCAGACCATAGAGAGTGAAGAAATACTCCCATTGGGAGTCAGGTAATTTAGATTAATTGAGAGAGAGAATCTTAGATCTTACCTAGTAGAAGGTTCCTAAAGTCTCTAGTATAGAAAACTGAGTATAGGGACATGATGGACAATACCAGTTCCTTCCATATCTTCCCAGAGTCTTTTACTTCATCAACTTAAAGTGGAATTGGCCTCATTCATTCCCTCTTTATAAGCTGCAAATCAGAAATGCCTAAAGTCTCATGAGACTGAAAAAAATTTGAAGATAACTTAAAAATAATCTCTAGAAGAAATGAAAAGCTCACCTATCCCCTTCTCTGGTCAACTCTGGCCTGCTCTTTAGCCAGGCATAATGATTCTTTCCACCAATAAGGAAAGAGTACAATACCAATGGGCTTTGGGACTGGGTTAACAATTGCAAAGGACTAGTGGATAATCAAAAGGCTTGAGAATGAGATGTTCTATCCATTAGTACTATTTTCCTCTCTAGCTACACATATTGGAAACCTAGACTGCATATTTTAGCAATGTGGAATTGCATTTCGTCATTGCCTTTTAACTTACCCAGCCTCCATCAAAACTCCTTTAAAGTACAACTTTCTTCCTACATGAGGCCTTTTCTGATCTTCCCCAGCTGCTGATGCCTTCCCAGAGAAATTACTTTCGTTTTTGTGTACGATTTGTGTCTAATTATATGGATACAGTTTGTTTCCTTACTAGGATGTAACCTCTTTGAAAGGGGCATTTCAGGTTTTCTTTTTCCTTTTCTCTGTATATTGAAACTTGAATAGTGTCTCTCACATATTGAGTGATTAAATATAATTGTAGATTAATTGATTGATTGACAAAAGAAGTAGCCAGACACTTGAGTGAATTCTAGGGAATTGGGTGCAGCTCAGATAGAAAGAAAACCCTTATTTTCAGCAAGAAAACCTTCATTTTAAGTCAGCTTTAAAAAGCAGTGGGATTTTCAATATTTTTTCCTGAAATGCTTGGAAATTCCATGTATTTTGTAAGACATCTCTTTTTCATATATTTTGTAAGATATCTCAATCTATTCAGAAAATACTATCATAAGACAGGTGTATTTTAAAGCAGCTTCCAGCAAAGTTCATGCATTTCTTTGAATTTTTTCTGTAAGAAAAGGAAAACCGTGTTCAAATCTATCTGTCTATCTATCTATCTATCTATCTATCTATCTACCTATCATCTATCTAATGTATTTTTATAAAAAATATATTTTATAAATACGCACACATACATATATAAATGACTGTACAACCACAATATTTCTCTTAATTCAAACCCCAAGGCATTGTTATAATTTGGTAACATTTAGAAGAAGCAACCGAGGTTAAAAGGTTTCACATTTCTGATATCTAAGAGACTAAATTTCCTAAAATTTCTATTTAACACTTAAAACTAATTTTCTTAATGACAACAATACAGGGAGGGGAACAGCCTAGAAATGTCCAAAGCCATTGTTAATATACCATATTGAAGATTATTTTTTTTCTCAGCCAAAGAAAAGTAAAGTTTATTAAAAGTTCATTAAAAGTTTGCCATATGGGGTAGACTCTTAGGGAGCCTAGGTATATGTGATGCTTCCAAGTCTGACACAGAGTAAGTCAGTGGTGAGGATTATTTTTAAAGGAAACCTCTTTACAAAAAAAAGAAAAAAATAAACCCAGAACACTACTTAATCTGCAAATTCATGGCTGCTAACCACTTGAAAACATTATTTAGCAAAAGATTTCTTTAAAATGAATTAAAACTTTTAAAATCTGTGAATGTTTATTAAAATTTATCTTGAAGAATTCCCTCATGGATTTTTTTAATATAAATGATTTGATTGAGAAAATGTTTAAATAACACAGTAACCTAGAGCTAGACCTAGAAGTAACCACAGTGAAAATTTAGTCCAACTCCCTTATTTTACAAGTGAAGAAGTCAATGCCTATATTAATTTATAACTTGACCCAAAGCAAATAGATCATAACAAGCAGATGTGAGATTTGAACCCAGGACCTCTGATTATAAAGCTCAATCTCTTTGTACTAAATCACATGTGATTTAGAAGAATGTAACCAAGATTTTTCATGTTTAATACCTTTTTTTTCCTTTTTCATATAAAATGATCTAAAGTGAAGACAGCTATAGAAATTATAATGTAACTCAAAAGTAGCTAGAATGAATATGTTTGCACTCTTTCCTCAATAGAATATATGTCTTGTACTCAATTCTAAGTGTCCTGTTTTAGGAAGAAAATCTATAAGCTAGTGATTGTTCAAAGGTCAATCAAGACTAAAAGGAGGAGAGTTTGTGCCAAAGGGAGATCAGTAGAAGAAACTAGGAGTAATTATTCTTCTTTAACATATATGTATATATATGTATGTGTGTGTGTGTGTGTGTGTGTGTGTGTGTGTGTGTGTGTGTGTGTGTGTGTGTAGTTTACAACATTCAGTTCCTCAATTTCTAGTTTCAAATTTTATCCCTCTCCTTCTCTTCCCCCTTCCCCATAGAGGCATGTAATCAAATTAAGGTTCTACAAATATCTTCACATTGAACATTAGTCATGTTGTAAAGGATTATAACCAATAGGGTAAAAAATGAGAAAGAAGGGATAAAACAAAACAAAATACAAAAGAGAAAGAGCAAATAGTTTGCTTTAATCTGCAGACTCTGTAATTCTTTCTCTGGATATGGATATCCCTTTCCCTCATGATTCTTTTGCAGTTGTCTTCAAACCTTGTATTGCTTAGAAGAGCCCAGTCTATCAAAATTAGTTGTCACACATACGGCGTCTGTAATTGTGTACAAAGTTCTCCTGGTTCTGGTCTTCTCACTCAGCATCAGTTTATGTAAGTCTCACCAAGTTATTATGAAGTCTGCTCGTTATTTCTTATAGCACAGTAGTATTTCATTACATACACATACCACAACTTGTTTAGCCACTCCCCAATTGATGGGAATCTCTTTGATTTCCAGTTCTTTGCCACCACAAATAGAGTTGCTATAAATACTTTTTGTACATTCAGGTCTTTTTTCCCACTTCTGTGATTTCTTTCAGATAAAGCACCAGAAGTGATATTGGTGGGTCAAAGGATATGCACTTTTTGATAGCCCTTTGGGCACAGTTCCAGATTGTTCTCCCAAATGGTTGGATTAGTTCACAACTCCACCAACAATGCATTAGTGTTTGAATTTTCCCATATTCTCTTCACCATTTGTCATTTTCCTGTTTTGTAATTTTAGCCAATTTGACTGGTGAGATGTGGAACCTCAGAGTTGTTTTTATTTACATTTCTCTAATCAAGAGTGATTTAGAACATTTTTTCATGTGCTTATAAATATCTTTAATTTCTTCCTCTGAAAACTGTCCATATCCTTTGACCATTTATCAGTTGGGAAATGATTTGCATTCTTATAGACTTGACTCAATTCTATGTGTATTTTGGAAATTAGGCCTTTATCAGAAACACTGGTTGTGGGGTAATTATTCTGAAGAGGCTACTTAGAGAGGGACAAAACAATAATCTGCAAGTATCTAAAGGTCACTTAGCAAAGAATAAACTTGATCTCCTTGGTCTGAAAGAGCAGAACAAGGAAGGAAGGAAAGACTTATTAAGTACCTTTGTGATGTACAGTACTATGTACTTTATAAACATCTAATTTAAAAGTCTTGATAATCCTGGTGGGGGAGGTGGGGACTAGTGCTATTATTAGTCCTATTTTCAGTTATGGAAAGTAAGGAAACTAGTATTCAAGTGACTTGCTAAGGGTCACAGAGCTAGTGTCTAAAGCTATTTCTGATCTCAATTTTTCCTGACTTGAGTCATAGCACTCTAGTTGTCTGCAAATAGAAGTAATAAGAAGATAAGGTGGCTAAGGGGGTGCAGTGAATAGAGAATCAAGTCAGGAGGAGGAGTCAGGAGGACCTGAGTTCAAATTAGGCCTCAGACACTTAACACTTACTAGCCATGTGACCTTGGGCAAATCACTTAACCCCAATTGCCCTGCCAAAAAGCAAAAAAGAAGAAGTAATAAGAAGTTGCAAAGTGCAAACTCAAGTTAGAGATAAGAAGAAAAAACAAATACTTTCTAGACATTAGAACATGAGATAAGTTGAATAATTTATATAAAATATTAGTCTGCATCTTCATCATGTAGAGTCCAAAACATATCATAAGTATATAGAATGGATTTCCTTAAATGTTTATTGATATAGAAGAAGAAATAATAAAAAAAATATCATATTTATACAGTGTTTTATGGCTGGCCTCAGAGAAGTTACTGAAATGTCCAAGATAAGTGGTAGGTACATTTAAACCCAGGCTATAACTAGTATACTTTCTATTTTACCACAGTGGAATGTTCATACTCTATATGTATAAGAGTTCTGTTACAAGAATTATAGTTCCCCAATTGTCTCTGTTTTTGAATTACCCCTTAGATATATTGAGGATATAGTTGAGAGTAAGGCCACTAAATTTAGTCAGGACCAGCAGCTAACCCAGGAAGAGAAATTTTTCCATAAATGGAGCATGAACTCAGATTCTAGGAGTGAATGGGGTTTCTTAATTCTAGGGAATATACATTTCATGACATGCAAAGAAAAATCTATCTTTTCATTTTTTTGTTCATATACCCTGCAATCCATACTTTTGAATCCACTTTTATGAGAATTACAGATTGCCATTATATGAAAAAAACACTATCATGGGTGAGCCATGTGATATTGTTATATTTGTTTCAGTGATTAGTAGCTTGTAATTTCTATTAAATTCTTATTTTAATGAATTATCTTTGTGTAGAGCTTAAGGTTGGTTAGGGTCTACCTGATGAAAGGATTATATATGTGACTTAGTGACTGTAATGCCAAGCAAAGGCAACTTCTAAGGTTTGAATTACCAGTATAGGAAACCCCATTTATTCAGCAAAATTCACAGAACAAAAAAAGTCAAAATACAGTGTAACTTGTTCCTTTAGCAAGTTCTCAATTCAATCCAGGTTCTACTCCACCCCTAGACAGTACATTCATTTAGTCAGTCAAAAGTCTCTTCTCAAATGGAGATTATTCTCCAGCCATAAACAAAGTACCTTCATTTGGTCAATCACTCAAAGGCTTCCCACCCCTGAATCACAAAAGGGGCAGGAGAACACAAAGGGCCATCCACCCTTAAATTACAAGGTTAAACTCAGCATTGAATACCCAAGGAAAGATCCTTCTTTCATCTTCACTCCAGGAAAGCCCTCAGCAATCTCAGTTCCTGGGGAGACAAGGCTCAACAAAGCCACAGCCAGTGTCCTCATCAAATTACTCTCTGCCCTTAAAACAGTCCCAGAACCCCTGAAAACATCAGCAAGGCGTTCTTCCAGGATTTCTGTGCAGGTACCACAAGAAAATCCTCCTTCAGGGCTCCTGAACCAACAGCAAGGTTCCAGAACCTTTACAACAGCAGCACTGTCCTTCACCATCAGGTGAATCTGGCAAAACAACATCAAAACAGACAGACAAAATACCAGCATCACAGCCATGCCTCCTCAGTTCTTGGCAGTTCTGGGTGGCAGTTCCAGGAGGCAGGTCCAACGGGCTCTTAGCAGTCTTTCTCTCAGCAACTCAGGCTCCACAATACTGGATACTGCTCTCCCAAAGTACTTCTGGCCTTCTCTAGGCTTGGGCCTCTCTCCTAATTCATGGCTCCTCCCAGTTCAGCCCTCTCTCTTTCACATCAACAAGTCCATCCCACAAGTGGGTTTCACAAGCTCTGGGTTTTAACACTCAGCCCAAAAACCAAGCCAATACAGGGACATCTCCAAATTCCATTACCAATACAGTGACATATTGTATGTCTTTCATCTGAGAATCAGCCAAAGCTAAATGGAGAGCTTCATCACTTGCTTGACCATAATGTAAATAATAAGTCTTCTATAGTAACTCAGGGAGATGACTGGATGATGTATGGAGGGATTGGAGTGTTTGTTGGTGGACAGAGTACTCATCTGATTAAATCACAGATCCCTGAAGAATCAAAAACATAATTTAGAGTAGACCAACCAGGTATTTCACACTAAGTTATTGTTTATACCACTTAAGAACAAGACTCAGTTATTAGACTGTCCTATGTACACAATTAATTCAGCCAGTATTCATTTTAAAACTCTCCTTTTTTTCAAAAGATAACCATAGGTGGAAGAGTGGTCACACTTATAATTTAATAGTGATGACCAGTACCAATCTAGTCAAATGTTAAAAGTCTTCTAACACTTAAAGAAAATCATGATATTTATGGAAACATATTAATGGGATATCATATATTTATGTTTCCTCCTTTCTTTAGGGAAACCTACACATTTACACCATTTCTATATTGTATGACATCTCAGCTTCTGATGTATTTTCAAGAGTTTACTAAAAGAAAATCTATTTTTTTTCCTGAGGAGATAAAAACCAATATTGGCACTTTACAACTCTACCTATTCCACTTTGAATTTGTTTGTAAAAACTATGGATATAAAACTATCAAAGTAAAAGCAGAGGTAAAGTTGTTTTCTTGAGTTCAATAAGTGAAATTGGTGGTGTTGGCCCAAGATAATTCTTAGAGAAGCATTCCCTTATAGTCAAAATATATGATTTTGAGACAAGAGAATCAAGAAATCAGTAATGATAAACCAGCCACTTGGTTTACTGAGTGCACTTGATAAAAATCATTTAATTTCTTTGTCTTCCATTTGAACACAGGACTGAAGAATCTCAGAATTAGTAGAGAACTCAGTGTTACCTAGTCTAATCCATACCACCTCCACCCCCAAAACAACAACAAAATACACTATAAAAGGGATGCCACAGTTTTCAATTAAGGACTTCTAGTAATATGGTTTTTTGTACCTCCAGAGGAGCTCCATTTGCTTTACTTTGGTTTTTAGATAACTCTGATCATCAGAAAACTTTTCTTTATGTTTTCGTCGGTTAGTTGTTCAGTCATGTGCACCTCTTTGTCACCCCATGGACCATAGCTTGACAATGCTGTCCATGAATTTTTCTTGGGAAAGATACTGGAGTAGTTTGCCATTTTCTTCTCCACTGGATTACAGCAAACACAGGTTAAGTGATTTACTCCGAGGTCACACAGCTAGCAAGTGTCTGAGGTGATATTTGAACTCAGGTCTTCCTGACTCCAGGGCCAGCTCTCTATCCACTGAGTCACATAGCTGCTTCTTCTTTTTTTTTTTCTTTATAAGGGACCAAAATCTACCTTCCAATGCCATTCATTTGTTATTCTTCATTATGTTTTTCTGGGGCCAAGCAATACAAGCATAAACTCTCTTCTACATATTAACTCTTTAAATAGTTGAAAAACAGTTATGATTCTCCCTGTACGTTTCCCTTTCTCTAGACCGTGTATCCCCAGTTCCTTCAGTTGATCCCAATATGGCATGTAAAGGCTTCATACCATTCATATCATCATCCTATGTACATAGTCTACTTTGTCATTATTGCTTTTCTTAAAATGTACAGAACTGGACATAATGCTACTAATATGCCCTACTAATATGTCCAGGTTGGAATACAGAAGAATTATCACATTCCTTGGTCTGGGAACAATTCTTCACTGTCTCTGTTAATTTCTTGCTGTGTGACCTTGGGCAAATCAGTTCAAATCTCTGGGCTTCCATTTCCTGTCTTTAAAAAAAAAACTCAGATAAAATGATTCCTAAATTCCCTTATGCCTATAAATTTCATGATGACAGTTATTTGCTTTTTCAGTTCCCATACTACACTGTTCATTCATATTAATCTAGCAGTAGACTAAAACACCCAGACTTTTTTTTCCCTCATAAACTGTTATCTAGTCACACATCCCCCATCCCATGTTTGGGCATGTTTTATCCCAAGTCTAGGGTATAACACATGTCTTTGCCATTTTCTTCTTATTAAATTCAGTGTTTGATTCTCAATTCTGTTATCCAATATATTAACTATCACTTCTAACTTCATGTTGTGTGGTGAAAAGAACTTTGATTTTTGAGTCTGAGGGTTTTAATCTTAACTCAGCCAAATGTTTGGCTCTCATCATGGTAAAATTACTTGCCCTCTAGTGGGAGAAAAGAAGGTATTAAAATATTTCCCAACACATAATTCGATATAGGATAATTAGCAAACTCCCCACTAGTTTTGCTTGTTGCAAAACCAGAGACCCTGGATTAAGAAGTATTTTTACAGGAATTCTAAATGTCATGAAGTTTTCTGATTTCTCTTAAACATTTTTCAGAGAATTTTGAATCTTTGATAATGTATTACTATAATAGAAGATAATCACACAAGTAGCTAACAATACACAGACTCTCTTTCTCACTTCAATTCCCTTGACCAGTATTCTTTCTTGTCCTAGTACTGATAAGCAACATCCAAAATTATAGGAAAAAAGGAAATCAACATAGAGAATCCTCCAATCCAAAAATCAATCCCTAATTCATCACATGATGACTGTGTTCATTCTTTTTACCCCCTTCTAATGTGGTATCATAGGGTCACATATCTAGAGATGTAAAAGATTTCAGAGACCATCTAATTCACCCCATTCATTTTTATAGATGAGAAAATGGATATCTAGGAAGTTTAAGTGCCCCGCTCAGAGTCACACAGATAGTAAGCAGAATATATGGGACTTGAACCTTTGTACTTTGACACCAGAACCAACACTGGCTTTGGCACTGTGCTGAAGATACATCAATAGTCTGTTTTCCATATGTAATGTTATTTTGCTTCATACTTCTCTAATAACATTAATTAACAAAAAAATCACCAAATATATAGATAGAAAGAAAGGAAGAAAGAAAGATAGATAGATAGACAGATAGATAAATAGATAGATAGAAAGAAAGATAGATAAATTGCATAAAACAAATATAGAATGTTGACAAAATATTTTGGGATGGAGAGATCCTGGCAGGACTTGCAGATAGAAATGAGATGTAAATAAAACCTCAGGTAAGAAGTGTAACTTCAGTTTGTTTTGAAGGACCTTGAAATTCTAAGAGGTGAATGTAAGGAGGGAGTGAATAGAGGAAGGTGAGAATGGCTGGATCCTAGAGTTCATGAAGTAAGTCAGAGCCAGGTTGTGAAAGGCTTTAAATGACAGAGAGGAGAAGAAATAGCTGTGCTGGCTACTTATGTCTCAAGCCAAGCCCAAGCAGATTTCCAGAGGTCTGCTTCTGTGAATAGCTTTAAGATTCTGATCACATAATGTAGTGAAACTCTCTGTTTTTTTCAGCAATGAGCTAAAGTAAAACATCCACAGACATCAGTTTAGCATTCACAATGATATATTACTAAAGTGGCCACATAGTTTTAAACAAAAGATATCATTCAGTAAGTCACAATCTGAATCAATCAGTATAAAGTACCCATCTAAAGACTTCTTTTATCTTGACTGGAGACTAGCTTCCAATAATCCTACAAAGTACAATGTTCTCCCACCCCTAGGTCACAATAAATCATGATCTTGTCAGCACTAAGCATCCAAGAAAAGGTCCTTTCATCTTGACATGACTGATTCCCAAACTCCATGGTTCCTCTTCCATGCTCCCAGCTCTTGTCTGAATTCACCCAACTGTCACCTGGATTCACAGGTGGGGAGCTCCCAGTACCTCATGCACCTCCACACTGAGCTTAGCAGAGTTACAACAATGTTCACACACATTGCATGCACCATTATCAATTCACTTTCTGCCTGTGAAATCGACATAGACCTACAAACAGGGTCTGAGAAATCAGCGCGAATCATTGGTAATGCTCTAGGACCTCTGAAAACATCAGTAAAACCTTCCTCCAGAACTTCTGTAAACAGACAACAAGAGAGTCCTCTTTCAGGGCTTCTGAACCAACAGTAAGATCCCAGGGCTTCTGTAATAGCAGCAACATCCTCTATTCGCAGACAGGTCTGAAAAAGCAACATCAGCACAGGCAGACAAATTGCAGGCACTACAGCCATTCTTCTTCCCAGTTTTGCTCAGTCCCGGCTGTGCTTGAGCTTTTATATATCATCAGCTTCTCCCTGTTCCACCCACCTCTTATGGGCTTCCTGTTTGGTCTTTGGCAAGTCCCTCCCACTGTGGGTTTCACAGGTTGTGTTTCTAACAAAGATTTGGTATAATCACAGGGAAGGCTCAAAGACATTTGAACTGAAACAAGGTGCTAAATACTTGAATACCTGAAATAAGGAGCTAAATACTCCTTTTCTTGCCATTACATTATGGTGTGTTAAATTTACTGGGGAACAATGGAACTTAACTCATAGTAATCTTTTCTGAAAGGGTGCTTCCCCCCCCAAAAAATTGAGTAGTAATACTTCCTGAAAAGGTGTAAAGTTTCAAATGAAATTGGATAACATTCAGATTTAAACTATCAGGCTCATGACACTTTCCCAAAATAGTGTATGTGACAGAATTGACATGATTCTGGATTATATGTGAATTTAATTAAAAACATGGATTTCTTATTGACATATTTGAAAATCTCTTTGGCTCTTCATGTTTTATTCCTAAGCAAATGGCTTCCTTGAGTATAACACCAAGCATTGGGATTTTTCTAATATGTCTATTTTTTAAAATTTACTAGAGACTCTCATTTATTTGTTTCTTTTAATGGTATCATGAATAGTTTAGATGGCTTTCTGTCCTATGTACTGAAGGGATAGAGGGAAAAAAAAGCTACATTTATTATTCAGTGATACAATACTCGATTGTCTTTCTTTAGCATGCCATAATAACTGCCTGTCTATAGCATCTGGTATAATTTGCTCTTTAAGCAAACGTAGAACATTTAAGATGTTTTATGGCATACATGCTTAAACACGAATGCATTTTGCCAAGTAAATGATGATTGCCTACATTCAGGGCACATGTGTCTACAATTTCCATTTCATACTTTTCAAGACTTTGCAATTACCATTATAAACGTTATGACTCTGTCTGCTCTCTGCTCTTGTACAGTAATGCGATTAGTTACAGATGCCAACTGCTATCTTTCTTCTTGATCTCTAAAATGGGAGTTTCAGGTTGTCAGCATGAGGTGTGATGTCTTCCATGACTTCCAACTGTGTCAGCATCACAAGATTTATTGCATCTACTAGCAGTGTTTTAGAAACTGTTGATAAGAATGATGTTGAGTTGAGAACTATGTGTAGCCTGAATCATGTTATACTATGGTTTTGTTAGCTTTTTAAAAGAGAGTTCTTATGCTAAAAGAACAAGGTTGTGTAATAAGATTGACACTGATTTATTTAGTTTGCTGCCTTTGTCTTCCCTCCCCCACTGTGCCATTTTATTTTATTGTTTTTCATCTCTGGATAGGTTTTTATTCTTTCAACATGTATCTTTTTCATCAACTTTAACTGCATTGATGTCATTACTTTATGGTGCAGTTTTTTGAATCTTTGTGAGTCACCTTGTGGCCAAGTGACTCAAACCTAGAAATACAAAGTATTACTAAACTAAATGGAATGGGGGGGGGGGGGAAATTATGCCTCTAGCCCCTCTTAATCTCACACCTTCACTATTGAAACAGCCTGCTAGTTGGTCTCCCCACCGTATTGCTCCCCAGTCTAGTCCATCTTCTGCTCAGTCATCAAATTCTTTTTCCTTTAATCCAGGTCTGACCATGTCATCTCTCCCATTGAGAAACTACAGTGATTATCTATTACCTCCAGAATTAAATATAAAATCCCCCCCCTTTTTTTAAGACTTTTAAAACCTGGCCCTTTCTTTACTTTCCTGTCTCTTATACCTTTATTTACTCCCTATACTCTGTAATTCACTGACACTGACTACTTGCTGTTTTGGAGCAAGATACTCCTTCTCCTGACTGTGTGCATTGTCACTGCTTGGCCTCATATCAGAATTTTTATTCTCACTTAAGTCTATTTCTGAGCTTTCCTGACTTCAGTTGAATATCAGCTAACATCCCACCTCCTGAAAAAAAAATCTGATCCCCAATCTTCCTTAATTTTAATGTTTTCCAGAGAAAGAGATACACCTCTCTCTCTCTCCCTCCCTTTCACTCCCTCACTCCCTCTATCTCCCTTCTCCCTCTCTCTCTCTTTCTTTCTCTCTCCCCCCTACACATACAAACACATTTCTATGTATCTGCATTTGTTGCTCAGTCATTTCAGTTGTATCTAACACTGTGTGACCCCATTTGGGTTTTCCTTGGCAAAGATAATGAAGTGGTTTGGCATTTCCTTCTCCAACTCATTTTATAGATGAGCAAGTGAGGCAAACAGAGATAAGTGACTTGCCCAGGGTCACACAGCTAGTAAGTGTCTGAGGCCAGATTTAAACTCAGGAAGGTTAATCTGCCTGATTCCAAGCCCCGCAGTGCAATATATAGATTTTAGCATGATGACTTCTCCCTGAGTTTTGTGAAGCTCTCAAGACAGACTTTTTTTGTCTTTTTTTTTTTCTGGCCAGTGCTTAGCACAAAAACTGGCACTTAATAAATGGTAGTTGACTAGGTCTTTTTTTTGTATTTTCGTTCTATAGGAAAACATGTAAATTTCAGCAGTAATTTCCCATGAGATTGATTTTATAATACAGATCAGAGTGAGACCAAATGTCAGGAAAAAACATATTTAGTATTTTTGATATTGTGGTCATATAGGAAAGAGATAACACTCAAGTATCAATTATAACTTTCCTGAAACTTTTATTTAGCTCTAAAGACCTTTAGCATTGCCATATATTAAGACTATATATTTGCCCTTCCATCAACATTACCCTTGTTAATCAATCACTGATTGTTAAAAACAGCCCTCAGTGGTTGAATCAGGTAAAATTGACAGGTGTGCAAATTGTTCTTCTTTCTTTTCAGGCATTTCTTGAAAATGCAAAAGCCTGAGCAGCAATTAGGAAGGCTTATTTTGTCTGTGAGGAAAATGAGTTCTTAATGCAGTCCTAAATAGGAACATTGGACCCACCTGAATTACAGCAAGTGTGCTATAAATCAGTGACCTTTGAGTCATTGGTGAGATGAGCACTTCACCTTTGCCTGGAAAGGGAAATTAACACTTTGAGCCAGCTTGTGATGCCTTTAGGGAAGGTGATGATATGTTTTCCCCCTTCGATTTTTTTCCAGTTAAATTCTATTAGAGAAATATTATGAGAAGATTTTCAGACATAGGAGAAACAGTGGGTTAAGAAAACAAAAACATGTTCACACAGAAAAAAAACACATTATTCTCCTGACTCTTAGTGAATATTATAATAGACTTTATATGAACAGATGAGATAACACAATGGAGTTACATCACAAATGTTTTATTACATTTAATTTTGTAAAATTTTATGGGCACATGAATTTCTAAATGATGCTTCCTACCTGGGCATAACCATAACAGTAATGTGGGATGATGAAATTAAAGCTGGAATTAACCTCAGAAGCCATCTCAAATTTTAAGTTCTTCATATTAAAGAGGAGAAAATTAAGGTCCCAGGTGCTTAGGTAACTTGCCCAAGGCCATACTGATAGTAAATATCAAAGGTGGGATTTGAACCTTGGTCCTCTGACTTTTGACATTATACTATTATATTTCATTTTCATAGAAATCAACCTACACCAACAATTTTAATAAAAAAAAAGTCCACTCCATTTGTTAAAATATATCTAATTTGTTTTTTTTGTTATCAAGTCTGATTTATTCTGGTATTCTGCACAGCTGACCTTATTCATCTTTGTATAGAGATATAGAGATCTACACATGATGAGAGCATCCCCCAAGCTTTGTCCCAAATGACCTACACTCTGAGGTTGGTGCGATTGTGGTATTTCTGGAAGGGGTCATCCATGTACTAGTTCTGTCTCTTCCAGAAGGACATGGTCATTTTGTCAAGCAGCTTGCTCTGAGTCTTGTTACAGAACATCTGTTCCTGGAGCCATTTTCTCCATGCAGACTTCTTTTTCCACAGCCTCTTCTTATAACCAGTCTTTTTCCTCACCCAAAGACCACAGTGCGGGCACAGAAACCTGTAGAGAATGGCTTTCACAGACTTCTGTTTTCCTTTTTTCAAACTATGGTATGTTAAAGTTCTGACTGGTGGTTGTAGGATGGCTGGGAGCAAAGGGGTGACGCTATTAACGATTGCTGAAGGTTGCCCACATGTGAGACTTCTAACAGGTGGAACTAGTTTGGCAGCAGGGGAAACAAGTGGTGTCTGAAAATAGCTAAAATGTCATACAGACAGCATGGAAATCAGGCGCAGAGAGTTGGTGCAATTTCGAAGGTCTGATGAATCCAACATATTGAATTGTCAAATGATTCCTGCAGCAGCCTGTGCATCAAAACAGATGCTGCCATTTTCCCGCAGTACGAAATCTAAAGTCTTATTATAACTTTTTCCTGAATACACACACACACACACACACACACACACACACACAGACATAAAGTGAATCATGAGCAGCTCTCCTGAGGATTGTTGCTGTGAATAACTTTGTTATGATCTCATAGTATAGTGAACTCTCTATTCAGCCATAAATGAAAGCAAAACATTCATAACAATGTAACAACTTTTTACTAATGTGGTCACATAGTCTTAAACAAAGCACATCATTTAATAAGTCACAATCTGCTCAATCAGTATAAAGTACCCATCTAAAGTCGTCTTTCATCTTGCTTGGAGGCTGACTTTTAATAATCCTTGAGCAATAATCCTTAAGGGGCAATCACCCTTAAGTCAATCATCCTTAAGGGGTGGTAGAAAGTACAAAGGCCATCCGCCCATAGGTCACAGTAAGTTACAATCATCATCAGTCAGCACTGAGTACCCAAGTAGGGGACCTTTCATTTGAACTTGAGGCTGACTTCCAAATTCCATGGCTCCCCTTCTAAACTAGCAGCTCTCACCTGGGTTCAACCAACTGTCCTCTGGTTTCACAGGTAGGCAGCGTTCCCATAGCAGCACATGGGGACTCCTCCACCCCAAGCTCTTCACAGTTTCTGTTTCCAGGAAAAAACAAAGCTTAACAGAGCCACAACAATATTTACACACATTAAGCTTAACAGAGTTACAACAATATTCATATACATTTTCAGCACTATCATCTCAATTCACTTTCTGTCTGAGAAATCAACACAAATCAGCAGAGTGATTTTGTCTGACAAAGTAACACAATTCAATAGACACATTGCTTCTGTCTAACAAAGTAACACCAACACAGAACAACAGACAGAATGCTGACACCAGAAGCATCCTCCCTCTCAGTTTTGCTTGGTCCCAGCTCATGCTTAAGCTTTTATATGCTCTGCTCCTTCCTGTTCTGCCCTTCCTATTCCACCCATTCAGTGAGTTCCTCCCACTCTCTCTCAATGTGTTGAAGTTAGCCTTATTAAGGGCAGGGAAGGTCTCTAAACCCCCTTAGGCCTATTAAGTGCAACACAATATATACTGTTTCCAACAAAGATTTGATATAATCACAGGTGGGGCTCAAAGGCAATTGAATAGCTGAAGAAAGGAACTGAGTATTACTTTGCTTGCCATTATAAAATAATATAACCATATTACAAATTCAAATGCCTGATGGACTAAAAATAACACTACAATAATCACATTTGTAGTAGTTGGATTTACAGTCAGAAGAACTAGGTTTTCAATCCAGTTCTATCATTTATTGACTATGTAACCTTGGAAAAATCACATGTACCTCAGTCACAGTTTCCTCATCTGAAAAATTGTGATTGGAAGAAATAATCTCTAAAGTCTGTTCCACAATACACCTACTTAAAGAGATTATATCTTCCTTTGGTGCCTTTGCTACAGGGCTTAATGTTTGTTAACTATGAAATGAGAGGCTTGGAATGGATTGGTCCAGTGCCCTTTCCAGTTTTAAATCATTGATTCTAAGTATTGAAATTAATTTAAAAGTAGCAGTGTGATATGATAGTGAAAAGGTCATTGAAAATTTAAACTATATAATGCATATCTGCATCACTGGAAGTTAAAAAGTATCTAGCAAATGAGTGACTAAGACTACATTTGGGATATTGCCATCAGTTGTGGACAATGGACCAAAAAAGAATGTCTTTCAAGGTAATGGTCAACATACAAGACAAGAAGTATATGAAAAAGAATTTTAAAATTCTAAATATCATGTTCACATACCTGACTAATGGATACACACTTTATAAATGTACATTTTAAAAACTTGCATGGAGTAAAGAGAAATTATTGACATTAGTATCAGTTAAAAGTCTTGTATTAGGAATCTAAATTTCAATAACTTACCTTATGATTAAAAATACATTTAGAAGTTTGATCATTTTGCACTTACTATGTTGGAATAGGCAATTTTTTAATGGTCTACAGCACGTGGTGCTCTTCATTAAGATGCTCACAGTTGCTACAACATAGGCAGGCTTTTAACTTATTTTTCTATGATAACCACTGAAGACTTGAATTCAGAGCTTTTAGGAATAATGTAGTTTTATATATTTTGTGTTCTGTGGGACTGAGGGTGTTTTTCTTTTCATATTAAAGTTTTCTTTGCTTATGGGTAGATGAGTCTAAGTAATGCAGAACACATGATATAGTGAAGAATACAGTTATATGGAATAGGCAATTTAAAAGGGCTTTTATACTTAATTGAGATACTAGTAAATGAATTGTGGTATTAAGGAAGTAATCCCATATAAAACTTTATTTTGCAAAATTTTATTTAATATACCATATGTGCTTTTGCATAACAGAACTTGACACAATGGTGAACATGTATTTTTTTTTTTTTAAAGTAGAATTGCCCTGGCTCTGGAATTTACTTAGAAGAGTGACCATAGGCACATAACTTAATTTATCAGCATCAATTTCCTCATCTGTAAAATATGAATAATAATGCTCATACTGAGATTGGGTTGTTAGAAAATGTAATTGATATGTTTGCTTCAGTCTTACAGAAATCTCTATGCTGTTATTGCTATCATTATAAAGAGCAATGAAATGGTTTCTATACCTCTCTTGAATATCCGACTCAATTCTCAACCTTAAAGATTGAGAGGAAGTTTAAATGTTCACCTCACCCTCAAATGCCAAAGCAAATATAACATCTAACCTACTGCCATTTCTTTAAATTGATCCAAAAGAAAAAAACAAGTTTATGTGTCTAAATGTTACCATTTTCTCTCAATTATTCCAATTTCCCAATAAATGTCATTAATTTTGGAGTTCTTAGGGATACAAACTGTTCATGTTAGTTTACTGCTCTTGGGTGCAAATTAGCAACTTCTCTGTAACCTAGAATTTTAATAACCTAGACTAGAACACTGAGTTTAAATGACTTGCTCAAAATCATATATTTAAAGTTATATAAGATTATTCATCTGTGACTTAGATCACACTATGTGGCTATAGACTATTCAATCTTAGTTTTGAAAGACAGATGGAACAAACTCTTTCTTTCTCTCTCTCTCTCTCTCTCTCTCTCTCTCTCTCTCTCTCTCTGTGTCTCTCTCTCTCCCCCTTTCTCCTTCTTTGTCAGTTTCTATCTTTTTTCCTATTAGTATGAAAATGAACGAGATTGATTTGTTATGGAGGTATTCCCATGTCTGTTTTTGTTTGTTTTTAATATTAAAGCCTTGTTCCAGAGAAGAGAAATAGAAACCTTATATCAATTTTTCCCAAACCCACATTCCCAATAGCTTTTCCATAAAAAAGGAAACAAATATGTCTTATTATTCCTTTAAAAATATGGATATATAAGCTTGCACCTTCCTTCATCATTCCCCTCATACCTGTACACTATATCTTCATCATTCTCACTCTAAATAACACTGAATATCCCCAGTTCTTTAGTCTTTTGTTTGAACAATTTAATCCTAATTACTTGATAGTGCATTTGAATCTGACCTTATATTACATGAGAAGAAATGAAGCTAGTGACCAAAAATTAAATTTATTTGAAAAGTTGTATCCATGACAAAGAAAACAGTTTCTCTTAAGAGACAATCATTCTGTTCTTGCTAGGCATATGAAAATGCATTGAACTAAATTTAGAACTCATTCAGTCCTTACGTATTCTAAATTTAGTAATCAACTGAAGGCTTTGAGGTCCTACTTCCATTTAGCGTTGGCAAGGCACCAGTTATTATCTCCTCCTGACAGCAGCTGCAACTGCTCATAACAGCAACTCTGACCTTAGGAGAAGATGTGTATACCTGAATACACCAGGATAAATACTATTCTCTTCCAGATCACACAGAGGGTTGGGTAGAAGAGGTGTCAGCTCCCATATTTTCAGATTACTTCAAAGAGAGACCCTGTGAGCCAACTCAGTGAGAAATGATTCCCTAGCATACTTTACCTGTCCTCCCTTTGCAGTTTGCCCAGTTCTATTAGTCACGGAACTCATATATTAAAAACACAGTATTACCCACAATAAGACAAACCCCCAGAAGATCCCTCAAAAAATTTGTCCATTGCCTTATTTGAAAAATGTACATACACCAATTTCTTATACTTTTTGTGGATATAAATTGATATTAAATATAGTAACTAAAATTAACCAGATTATCTTCCTTCCATGAAAAATGTAAATTAATCCATAAAGAATATCTCTAACTAGATAACTGTCTACACATTCCTTTCTACAGGCTTCTTCTGCTTAGTGAGCTTTCAGGACCTGATAGTACATGCAGAATCAGGAAAAAAAAATAGACGAAAATGAATTTTTATAAACTTGTGTTTGAGACTATTGGACTTTTCTGTATAATTGTATGACCTTAACACTCATTGAAAAGCTCCATGTATGCATGCTAACCTTCAAATTATCTTGACTTAGCCCATCAGGATAACTAGGATGAGTTTGGAATAAAATTTAAAAGTCATTTAAAATATTGGATGCCTGAGAGATTCCTTAATGATGAACTGAATGACATATAGCTAGGTCACTTTCAGCCAGGTTTAAAGAAAAAAAAGGGGAGGGTGTCTTTTCCTTGTTACATTTCACTGAAGATCAGGGATTTGTGATCAAGCAGATGCTCTGTCTGAGGCAATGCTAAGATTGTGATTTATAGGGGAAAGAGGGGAAGAGATCATTCTAGTAAGTACAAAGAGTGAGAGAACCTGATAAAAAGAAATGAATCAAATGGCACTAAGTGCTTATCTATGTTGATGCAGATGCCCAGAATTAATGGTGGTGCAGAATTTTGAAGATATATGCAAACATATGTGTTTACATATGCACACATGCTTAGATATGTATATCTGCATACATGGGGAAATTTACATATACTCACATTCATTTGAAAAAGACAAAAAGTAGGTATTTTTATGATAATCATTTTCATGTTACCCTTACATAACTTCCATTGAACTGTTTTCCTAAAATGTCCTTAGTTAAAAATAACCTGCAGAAAGTGATTAAAAATAAATAAATATGTATGTATATATGTATAGACAGCTGAATGAAAAGATTCTGTTTTACATAACAAAATTCCCTTTCACCTTCCTGCTGTTCCCCTCCATTGTAACAGTTTTCTCTTGCCTGTTTTATATGAGTTAATTTACCATAATCCATGTCTCCCTTTTTCCTTCTTGCAATAAAATCCTCTTTTATCTCTTAAATTTTATTTTTTAGATATCATTTTTTAGATATCATCCCTTTATATTCAACTCATGCCCTCTGTCTGTGTATACATGAACATACATATGCCCAAACTCACATATATATATTTATGTACACATATACCCTCCTAAACATACATACATATGTATGTATACATACATACATATATATTCCCTTCAACTATCCTCATACTGAGAAAAGTCTTATGAGTTACAATTATAATTTTTTCAATGTAGGAATGTGAATAGTTCAACTTTCATACGTTCCTTATGATTTCTTTTTCCTGTTTACTTTCTCATGCTTCTCTTGCTTCTCTTATTTGAAAGTCAGATTTTCTGTTCACCTCTGTTATTTTCATCAAGAATGCTTGAAAGTCTTCTATTTCATTGAATCACCATATTTCCCCCTGAAGCATTATACTCAGTTTTGCTGGGTAGGTGATTCTTGGTTTTAGTCCTAGCTCCTTCGACCCCCAGAATATCATATTCCAAGCCCTTCAATTCCTTAATGTACAAGTTGCGAGGTCTTGTGTTATCCTGATTGTGTTTCCACAGTACTCAAATTGTTTCTTCCTGACTGCTGGCAGTATTTTCCCCTTGTCCTGGGAACTCTGCAATTTGGCTTTAATATTCTTAGTAATTTTCTTTTTGTGATCTTTTTCAAGAGGTGATCAGTGAAATCTTTCAATGTCTATTTTGTGCTCTGGGTCTAGAACATAAGGGCAATTTTACTTGACAATTTCTTTTTTTTCTTTTTTATTTTAATTTTAATTTTATTTTAGTTTACATCATGCATTTCCATGAAATTTTGAGTTACAAATTTTTCCCCATCTTTCCCCTACTCACCGCCCCAAAACAGCCATCCAAGTGTATCCCCTCTCCCCCTATCTATTCTCTCCTATGTCTTCCCCCCTCACCCCTCTGACTTTCTGGTAGGGCAGGATGGATCTCCC
>CM053580.1:340983338-341002510 GCA_028627135.1 Pseudochirops cupreus | reverse complement strand
GTAAATTAAAATAAAATAAAAAATTTAATTAAAAAAAAGGAAAATGTATATAATTTATTTATATATAATATGTAGGGAATAGAATTGGAATTCATACAGCAGTTGTAATCTGTTTTGTAAGGGAAAATAATCACAATGAGGAGAAATGATTGTAAATTTCAAATTATCTTTGAGAAAATAAGATAAACTAGACAAATGGAACAAATTTAAAGTATTTATTAATTCAACAGAAAAAAAAAGAAACTCCAAGCTAATTAAACTATAGCACACAAGCAGGAAAATAGACACACATGCACATCTGTCATAAAGAAAGAATATATGGATACAATCACCTTCCTCAGAAACAGTATTCAGCATGACTGGAAGAGAGCTAAACAAGTTAGTGAAGTCATCTGTTTATTGCAGTGAGACTTCACTCTAGCTACCTTAGTAACAAAATTATTTTTATTTTTCTCGGGTTTCATCAAAGACGATTTCACCACCATACTTGGGAAAGCATTCTAGTATTTCCTGACTCTTATAAATGGGGAGCTTTTATGAAAATCTAAACTCTCTCTATCCTATTGCAGATTAAAAAAAAAAAACCTACTCTCTATGTTTATTCCTCAAGGGAAATGAAGGGAAGCTGCTCATGATAAGTTCTAACACATTAAAACCTTTCCAGTACTTTCTTTAAAAAAATTCATTTTAATTGTTGGAATAAAACAACATTTCCATAACATAGTAGAATAAAAAAAGATGATAGCACATGAAAATGCAAATCTATTATGTACAACTTACTATTCCTTTTAAATATATAATAAACCTGTCATTTAAAGATTTTTTTTTAATTCCCTTTCTCCCTTGGCCTAGACATGATTACCATTACACAAATAGTGTGCGTGTATACACACAGAGACATATACATATACATGTGTGTATATACACATATATGCATACATGCATATACATATCTGTGTATAATTGTTCTATACGTACTTCTATTTATGGGTTCTTTCTGTGGATGCAGATAATGCCTTCATATTATCTTTTGTAGTTAATTTGGGCATTTATAATAGTCAAAATGACTTATTCACTCAAAATTGTTCTTAAAACAATTTTCCTGTTACCACATAGAATATCCTCATGGTTCTGCTCATTTTACTCTTCATTATTTTGCGCAAGTCTACTCATGTTTTTTGTTTTCCCTATGATTATCAAGCTTATCCTTTCTTACAACACCATAGTAATCCATCACAATCATATATCACAACTTTTTCAGCCACTCTCTAATTATTGAGCTTCCCCCAATATCTAGTGCTTTGCCACCACAAAGAGAGATGGTATAAATATTTTTGAACATGTAAATTCTTTTCCTTTTTCCATAATCACCATTGGAAATAGACTTAGTAGGAACTCATTTTGCATAGCATGGTAGTATTCCACCACTGTCATATGCCACAACTTGTTCTGCGAGACTCTCTAATAATTTTCTAGATCATTATCCAATCTCAGTTTTCCATATAAACAGTAGTATTTTTATGAGAGAGATGATCAGTATATGAAAAGGATAAGAGACCACAAATAGAAAACAAGAATGATCTATGGGTGTCTTCAGCATAGTATAAGAAAGAGAAAAAATTCCAGCATATTGGGAAAAAATTCTCTAAACAATTTAAAGGGATATAAGGAGGAAATGGTGTGTGTGTGTGTGTGTGTGTGTGTGTGTGTGTGTGTAGAAGAAAAAAATTAGATTGTAATCTTCAGTAAAAGATTTAATACCTGCAATGCACCTTAGAGATCATCTCATCCAACCTCTTAATTCAGCAGATGAAGAAACTGGGATGAAACAATGCAGCTGGAATCATTGAAGGTCGGGTGAAACCCTTTTTTCCCCACCATACTTTGATAAGATAACTGTTATACAGAGCTTATACCTATTTACAAAGCTTAGTTCTGCAGTTATTTTTAATTTCACAAAATTATGTTTAACTTTTCTTCTAAATTTGAGTAAAGCCAGTCATGACCTACATTCTCTCTCTGTTGATCTTTCTTTCGGAAGTGAATGATCTTGCACTCATCACTACACCATTTTCATTCCCATATTGAGAATTAGACAGCTCATGCATATCTCTATCTGGACTTCTTCACCTCCTTGACAGCAGCCTTGCCCTACAGTGAGTACTCTTCCTTCCCTGAATTACAACTCCCCTTGATATCTCATTTACCCCAAAAGAGTGCAAATTCCTCGATGGTAGATATAAATTTTTTTGCTGTATTTATATTCCATATACCTATCATGAGACACAACACTGTTAAGTCTTTTATTCATAGATATTCTTAGCTCATCTAGATAATTTAAATTCCAACTCCCTTTTCCAAGGTTCAAGTCACTGTACTCTGCTTTGTTTCATTATCAACATCCATCTATTTCTTCTAAGTCAGGATTATATCCATTAGGGGAAAAATGAAGCAGTTCTGGCTTTATAATCTTCTCCATTAGAACTCCTATAGGAATCCAGAGATAATTTCTCTATCTGGTTTCTATTACTATAATCAGTTTTGGTTTTAATCTTTCTGAAAAGATATCCAATATTGAAATCTTAAGAAACCAGGACATTTTCCATATAGAGTATTTACGTATATTGCTTTTCCTGCCCTTATGAGGCAATATACACCTAAAAAATAAATATCTGTCCAACCTCTTGAATCTTCTATTAATCTAAAACCTCTGATATTCGTAATGTTATTTCCTGTTGGGACTATCCCTCATGGATTTTTTTTTCACATTGAAGGACAGTTAAAATGAAACCAAGATGAACTGATGTTGATGGTCTTGTTAATGGAATCCAGGAACAGAGTCATTCTGGCCTCATTTTCTACACTTAAAATTTTCTTATTTGAACTAAAGGAATGCCATTCTTTGCAAGAAGAATAAAAGTAAAACTGATCATGGAGGGAGGAAGAAAGGTAAAACTGACAAATTTGACAAATTTCATTGTTTAGCAAATAATACACTAGGGTATGTGGATGCAATAAATAGTTACAGAAAAATACGAATTACTGGGAAGAAAGAGGTGCAAATGTAGACATACTACTAGAGTCTTTGCAACCACTGATACATATCAAAACTACCAGGTGGAAGACAAACTTGTTAACCTTGACTTCCTAAATTAAGAAATAAGCTACATATGGTTTTTGTCCTCAGGGCTGACTTGGCAATTTGTGGTCTTTAAGGAAAAGGTAGATATGAATAAACCTAGTAAGTATTTAAAACCAAAATAAATGCAATGTGCTATTAAGCAAGGATGCCAAAGTGAAATAGTCAAAGGATCATATTTTATTTTACTTTTAAATTTTGAAGGTCATAATAGACAAATATCTTGGGCATTCCTATATACTTAGTCATAGTTCAGTGCTATACAATTTTGGTGAAGTTGAACCAGGATTCAGAAAGTTATTTTTGTTGGAGCTTAACGGAGAGCAGGAGGTAATGATCTATTTGATTTGCTTTGGGGATTTCCTAATAATGAGTTTAGTAATGGGTCTAGAAGAATAATGCCTTTATCATAATGAACCAGAATGTAGATGAAACATACTCAATCAAAACAGTCAAATATTTTATTTCATCTATTTGGCTATTTTCTCATGTATGATAACAAGAAGTATCATTTGGGGATATCCTAAGAAAAAAACAACAGAGTGTGTATGTGTCTGTTCATTCATATGCCTATTCATTTATTTATGTAATTAGAAATTATTTTTTAGAGTCAAGCAGTATAATGGGTCTTATAAAATACACAAATAGCTAGGTGGCACAGTGAAGAGAGTGCTGCATCCAGAATAAGAATGACCTGATTTCAAATGTGGTCTCAGATAGTTACTTATTGGATGATCCTGGTTAAGTCACTTAATCTTTCTCACACTCAGTTTCCTCATCTTTAAATGTGGTGATAATAATAATAGCAAATACTTCACAGGGTTGTTATTTGAGAAAACGTGTTATGAAGATTAATCTTATGTGCAGAATTGATTAGATGTGGAGAGACTAGAGGGCAAAAAGACTAATGAACATGTTATTGAAAAAAAATAACTCAGGATTGGCTCGCATTTTTAAAATACTTTTAAAATTATGACTCACTACAATCCAGACATAAAATAATTAGGACCTGGATTATGGCCATGATGGGAAAAGGAAAGGAAAGAATGTATTTGACCAGAAAATAAAATCAAGAGAAAAATAGAAGTTGATGATGATTCCAGTGCCAAGGTTGAGTAAATGATGAATTTGTGATAGCACTGACAAAGATGAAAAGATAGTATCTGGTATGAAATTTTTATTTTAGAAATGCTAAGTTTGATATAAGACTGCAGGAAGTGCTCAGAAGGTTATAATACCTTTTGAAAATATTTTTTAAAATCTTTTTAAAAATCTCTTTCTATTTATTTGTATGTGATGTTGGACAGACCAGAGGACATTGTGATATCCAGTTTTCATAGCAGGAAAAATATAAACCATATTAGTCAGCAATTATTTTGGGATTTATCAATGTATAGATTTAATGATAAAATTCCATATTGCAAAATATCTCATTATTCTTTTCTTCTGAAGATATTTAGTATATACTGATGACCAAGTAGGAGTTAAAAGGAGAGTTATAAGGAGTTATAAAGTTATGAGTTATATGTACATTTCTCTTTAACATAAATAATTATTCAGAACTCTTCAGGAAAACAGGAATTCAACTGAACTTTATTTTTTATGAACTTAACATACAATTTTTTTTATTTTGTCAGTTTGTAAACATGTCCATTGCCTTAGGCTCCAGAAATATTTACATGTTCTGACAAAAGCCAGCTACTGCTTTTTTTTTTTAACAATTTAAGATATAACCAGGCTACAAATCAGATGTTGTTATACTATATTATCAAGTCTTTGAGATGGACTCTTTTTATGAAAATGCAACAGTTATCTTTCACAAAAGTTAATAAACTGTTGAAAACATGATCTACAACAGGGGTGGCTAGGTGGTACAGTCAATAGAGCACCTGCCCTAGAGTCAGAAGGACCTCCATTCAAGTCTGGCCTCAGATACTTAACACAAAAATCTAGCCATGTGACTTTGGGCAAGTCACTTAACCCCAACTGCCCTACCTAAGCCCCTCCAAAAAAGCAAAAAAAAAAAAAATCTACAACTTCAGTAGTGTTATAAGTTCCATGAAGTAGAATTGGATGATGTATTTCTTTCTTTCTCCATCTACAGAGGGAGAAGGAAAATATAACAGTAACATTAATAATTCAATTTTGGTACTTTTTCATGAGACTTGCAGGTGAAGAGCTTTTAAGACTATATTCAGTTCTACGAGATCAAATGGATGGAAAAAGGAGAAAATCAACAAAAATCAACATAATAAACATAATGAAAATAAAAAATAACTCATAATCATATGATCTACCTACACCAAGCCTAAGTGAGAAGTGTTATTATCCCCATTTTACAGATGAAAACACACAGGGTCAATGAAGCTGGTAGGATAATACGAATATAAGTTTATACCTAAAGGGGACCTTGGAAATCATCTTAGCCTAAATATGAGAAAAATCAAAGCCTAGAGAGGTTAAATGTCTTGCTTATGTTAAATAGATAAAAAATTGTTGAAGGAAGCTTTGAATTCAGCTTCTGTGACTCCAAATTCAGTACTCTTTCAACTACACCAGCGGTGAAGAACCTGGGGCCTGGGATCCCTTTAATAAATGGATTTTTTCAGTGAAGTTTGGAATTAGTCAAAGGATGTAGAGGGCCACATTTGGCCTTGAAACTGCAGGTTCCCCATCCCTAGACTATACCGTTTTTCCTATGGCCCAACAGCCCAGGTCTTCCAATTCAAAATCCAGGACTCTTTTCACTTAACACTCAATAATGAGTTCTCATTATAAAGCTGTATCAATCATGTGGAAATCTGACCACATAATTAATTTAGACAAAATAAATATATGCTATTTCCAATAGAATATAAGGACTTAAATGTTCAAATTCTGAAGTTACAAAATAATAAGGGGAGATAAATCATCTTTAGATTAACTAGGATTAAAATATTAATATCAATATTTTTACCACTCCCAGAAGCAGAAAGGCAGACAGCCATTGAGGATTGTAAGGCATTATTAAGCTCAATTTTCTTATCTTTTTGAGAAATGGAAAATCATTTCAGGAATTATCTGATGACTTGATTTTTTTTAATACCTTTGTTTTATATAATCTCATAAATTTGAATTTATCTCTTGCAAAATAAGAGAAAATCAAGACCATATTATATCCATAATAATAAGAAATTTAAGTTAATTTCCCAGTCCCTAAGATAGAGAATTGAGAGGTTATATTGGTACAGTGCAATATAGGATAAAGGATTTTCAATTTAATAGCAGGAGATTTGGGTTCCCAATATTTACTAGCCCTATGGAAAGTGCAATTTAATCAAAAATCCTATTTTGTGTTATAGTTTTCAGAAGTCAAGCCAATGCACTAGGCTAAAACTATAGATGTAGTAGGAAGAGAACAGAATTCTCTTCTATGACATACAAGAGCAAAGCGCAAAAAAAAAAGTCATCTTTCTTTTAAATATCTTCTTCTAGACTGCTAGAATATATGGAATTTCCAATTCTAGACTATGACTTTAGGTTAATATATTGAGTTTTCAGCAGTTCCTTATGAAAAGGCAAATATGTTACCATGAAAGATAGCATGACCCCTCAGACCCCATCCACATGGTATCAACTCATTTGCCATATTAACAGGCTAGTAGCTGGCACAGAACAAAACCCCAAGAAAATGGGACACAGGGAAATTCATGTTGGTAAAGGAAGAATACTTTTAGAAATGATCAAAATTTTAAAAAAGCATGAATACAGAGAAAGTGCTGTGAATCAGAGGGAGAAAACAAATGTTAGTATAAGTAAGTTATTTTAACATTTTGAAGTCTCAATCTTTCTCACATCCATGTGGAATAGGAACAGGTCTTTGTATGGGAGAGTATGGAAAAGGGTCCAGGAACTATAAGTTTGATCACTTGGAACTAGAGAAGAAGGGGTGTGTGTGTGTGTGTGTGTGTGTGTGTGTGTGTGTGTGTGTGTGTGTGTGTGTGTGTGTGTGTGTGTGTGTATGTGTGAAGGAGAGAGAGAGAGAGAAAGAGAGACAGAGACAGAGAGAGAGAGAGAGAGAGAGAGAGACAGTGGCAGAGAGAGACAGAGGCAGAGAGAGAGACAGAGGCAGAGCGAGAAACAGAGACAGAGAGAGAGGGAGACAGACAGACAGACAGGAGAATTTAGGGTTTGTAGCTCTCAATGGTAGATGAAGTCACAGGTTTTTACTATGTTCTGATACTAACACTTCCCTCTTCTGCCCAGCACTGAAGCAACTGGAATCAGAAAGTTTGCTGAAATTATTGAATGGAAATTCTATGAACTCCCAAGTGACAAAAATGTTCTCAAGGACCCTAAAGGAACCTTTGTTAATGTGTATACTATATGACTCTGAGTGTAAGATTCCTCAGCAACAGCTGACTCTTGATTATTGATGCATTTGACAAAGTGGTCATATTATCCTAGCACTGTATATTTACATTGGAAAGAACCAATTACTACATTTTACATAATTATAAGTTCAAGTAGTACAGATTTAAATATTTGACATCATTTCACAGGATTCATTATTTGCACTAATCTGAACCTAGTTGTATTAAGTGGCTCAGGAAGGAGTAGAAAGCAGAAAAAAGTTTAAGTTCCAAAGATAATAAATTGCATCTATTTCACTATTTTCCTAATATGTATTGCATTTAGATCTAGAATATCTTTGTTTATGACAGTAAAATGAATGGTGTGTTTGCATTTTTTCCAATCTGAACACAAAAAAGTGCAATTATGAAAATAAGGTTTGTGCTATGCAACACATTCTCTCTACTGTTTTCTCATAGTAAAAGTCATAGATGCAGATAACTTAAAAAGAATTTGAGTGTGGTAAAAATTATCAAAGAAAATAAATTTGTAACCAAGACAACTTGAATTTAAGGCTCCTGCATGACTTTGCTAGAGTATATTTAATTTTTATACTAGATTAAATAAAATAAAAATTATCTTGTTCTTTGTTGAATATTCTAAAAATAAAATTAGTAAAAATATTGAATACGAAGAGACATAGTTCAAACAAAGCCCTATCTTTGATTCATCTCAGTATTTAAACTTGTGCCTTCATTTAATGTAATCCCCCCTTTTAGGCAAAAAAAAAAAATCAATTTACCAAATCAGGATTTACACTGCATTTTAAATACCCATGAATTATCTCCACTTAAAATGTATCTTCCCTCTCTATATTTGATAATGACACTAACTAGCAACTTCTGTGTTCCCAAGCACAGATAATTAAAGAAAATTCTGAGATTCACTAAGATCAAATTCTTTGCTTAGCTTCATATCAGATAACTTGCAGTGACTTTTGTGAATGTCTTGTACTTTAACAGGTAAAAGTATGCTTTACTCCCTCTGGTTAGATCTGGATAGATATCCCTTATTATTAATTCAATTCAAGCAACTACCTTATTGGCTTTGAACAGATAAAATTTTAACTGAGTATCTTATTGTTTTCCATAGATTTCTGGAGGGAATTAATTTTCTTTATCTAAAGATTTTAAGAATCTTCTCTAGGACATTTCCAAATACCTTTCCTTAGTTAACATGTTGAAATGTGCTGCCAAAGTTGCTAATATTTGCATGTATTGGGTATATAAGGAGTAGTGTCCTGGAATCTCAAAAAAAAAAATCTTTATTTCCAGGAATAAACAGTTTGGGCATTAAAAGTAGGCTCATGCTAGAATGAATTTTAAACAGCAATGGGTCATATGTGATTTGTAGAATATTGCAATTAGTCTATTTTTTAGTAACTTTCCTGTAACGTCCCTTACATCTTCCTTCCAAAGGCAGACTATTACCTGATCTTACTTTTCTGGTCCTGTAACTAAATGGTTTATCCAATTATGAATGCATTGCCACCAAAAGGTATACATGTTTGTCACTACCCAGACCAACCACTTCAACAGCCTTGAGAGTAGGGTAAAGAATCTTGAATCTGAGTGGCAAGCTGACATATATATAGGGTCCTAATGTGAGGGAAAGCAAAGCCAAGGTTGGAGTATGTATCAAAATGCTATGGGGGAGCTAGTCATATTTTGGTGGTTGTGGGGAGAGTCAACAGTATCATATTGGCTTTGAAATTTATACACACATACCTACATAAATGCATATATACATACACACATACATACATATATACTTATATAGCTATGTGTACATATATATGGAAGGAGAGAAAGAAGAGCAGGAGGAGGAAGAGGCAGAGGTGTAAAGACAATCAGAAAGTTCAAGCATCAGTAAAAGGGAAACAAGAGCTACCAATATTTTGGGACATGACTAAGTCCAAACATTCAAACATGGATCTTTTGTGGTAATTTAGTCTCTACAATCTAGTATGAGAACACAGATACAATACATTAAGAAAACCAGAATAGGTATGTTTAGTAATTTTCCAGGCTGAAGTTAAGGAACTATAGCAGATACAAATGCATTATATAGGTCTGTGTGTCGGTGGGTCACCCTCACTTCCTCCCTCTCCCTTATAACACTGATCTAATCCTTTCTTATTTCTCATTATCTGCCTTCTTCTCTACACTATTGCAGTTGCCACCTTAGTTTGGGCCAACATCAAGTCTTGCCTATACTATAATAATGCCCTCCTATATGGTCATGTTAATTCAAGTCTCCTTCTTCTACAATACATCCTTCACAATCTGACAAAATGATTTTTTTCTAAAGCAAAGTTCTGGTCGTGCCACATTCCTACTCAAAAAATTCTAGACTCCCTGTTAATACAGGGAGAGAGCTAGGGACAAGACCTGTGATTTCATTGTAGAGATAATAAGAGAATTTCATTTTCCAACATTAGTCAGTCCTTTCTCTGCAATTTATAAGCTTTCCTCAATTACCTGCCTAGGATCACATGACTGGTCTGGTTCACCAGTGAAACTTAATCCCTCAGTTTTCTTGGCTTTGAGAAAGACTTTCTATCCACTGCCATGACTCCTCTAAGATCAAATGAAAATTCTTTTCTTGTCATTTGAAGTCATTCATAGTCTGGATCCAATCCACCTTTTCAGGCAAAATATGTTACTCTTCTTCATAAAGTCTTCCTGAAACCAAACCAATCTTCCTGCTTTGTTTTCCTCACACAGAGTGTTTCATTCTTGTTCTCAGAGCTTTTGCACAGACTTTGCTCCAGGCCTGGAATCTACTCCCTCCTTTCCTTGATATTTCCTTCAAAGTTTAGTTCAAACACCACTTACTTTCTACATTCTGCCTTTCCTGATTTCAGGTCCTTCCCCACTGCTCCATTCTCTGTTTGTGCGTTACCCCAAACATTACATTATATGTGTTTTGTATGTATGTGTGTATGTATATATACATAAAAGTATATATGCATACATATATACATACATTTGTATGTATTGTCAACCAGAAAGTTTGGTTAAAGGAGACAAACACGCTAGGTAATATACATTTTTATTATTTGTTCCCTTAACGCTAACAGCTTTATGTTTCATGGATCCAAAACCTTAGTTCTGACTGTCTGATACAAGACTGACAAAGTTATTTAGGTTTTTGGACAATCCCAGGTTGTCTGTGTCCCAGAGATTTAAGATCTCCATAAGTTTTCTATCCATACCATGGCAAAGGAAGTTTCTTAGTTGTAAATATAGATGGCAGTTGGAATTTACAATCTCAGGATGTGTCTGTTCCCCCCACATATGGAGTATACCCTAAGATAAGAAAAATCCCACTGATTCAGCCTTTTCTGGTCTCTGGAGTTGCTGACACAGGGAAGGGCATTTTTAGAGCAAAGCAAAGAAGTCTGATTGATTAGTTCAGTCTTTGGATCTTATTGAGGGTCAAGAATGATATTTAATGATTATCAGTATTTACAAACACATATATGCATATGTATGTATATATTACTGTGTATATATGCATACGTTGTGTCTATATGTGTATATTTCTGTGTGTGTGTATGTGTATATGTATATATATATATATATATATATATACATATACACATACACACACACACACATACATATAATGTGCATGTTGTGTCTCAGGAGAAAAAAAAATCAAGCTATTTTAAGGCAAGGTCTATTTCATTTTGATATTTATCTCCCTGGCTCCTAAAGTGATGCCTTACAAATAGTAAGCCTTTAACAAATATTTGTTAAAATTTGAACTAATTGATTGACTGGCAACAGGCAGGAAAGATGCTTCACTGCCCAAGGGTTCCCATAAGTATCAGCCTATTCACATTTGCCTTATTCTCATAGGACTAAGGAGTCTCAGCTGTAGTTCATATCCTCAGGTAATTTATGTAAAATACTTGTGTATTCCGTGCTTTAAGAAATTTTATTTCTTGTTTCTTTTGTCTTATCTTAAAATATGCATTGAATTCCCTTATTTATTCTTCTTAAGCATCTTTAAGGAAGCTGACTTTACCTATTATCATCAATCAGCCTACAAGGATTCACTGAGCACCTTGTATGTGCTTACTATACTAGGCACTCAACAATATAGTGAGTGAATCTTATAGGAATATTGACAGGCATTTTGACAAGGGTTCATATTATGGTCCAGATGGATGTAATGCCATGTACCAGCAGATTGTCAAAGGAATACTACTGTGAACAGTTTTTAAGGTTCAGATTATGCAGTATAGTGAACACTGTTTATTCCATTACAAATGAAGGCAAACATTCATGATATGTCACAATACAATATTCACAACATTACATCTTATCATAGAAAATCACAATATAGTGTTCATAACAGCTCAACATTAGAATGGCTGCACAGTTTTCACTATAGTGGCCATAATATTTAGAACAAAGCATTCAGTCAAATTACAATACAGTAGTCAATACTCAATCATTCAATCAATTCACAGTACAATAATCAGTCTTCCACTCATGGGGCAAATCAGTACTTAATCATTCACAATCTAGATTCACAATTACTAAATATCGTTAATCACTAAGTACAGTCATTAAAAAACCACACAAATGCTCTACCCCTTGGTGTCCAGCAAACCTCACTTTCATCCAAGGGTAGGCCTTTTCTTCATCTTGACTCAGGGTGGTCTCTCTGATTCCCTGGATCCCCTTCCATGGTCCCAGCTCCTACCTGAATCCACCAGTCACCTGGATTCAGGGGCAGACAGCTCCCAGGTTCTCATCCAGTCCTTAGAGGTAGGCAGCTCCCAGGTCCTTGTCCAGTACTCAGGACAGTCCCTGACACACACTGAAGTTCACAGAGTCCAGTGCATCTCAAACCCCTCGCCACTTCTGTTGCCAGGAGCTAAAGGATCAGTCAGGCCACAAACAAACAAAGGCTTATCCTGATCATGCTTCTTCAGTCCTCCAGCAGTTCAGCTGGCCCTAGGACACAGGAGAATCTCGGCCTTCAAGGCAAGCCCCCTTGGCCTCCCAGGAGGCCTTCCAGGCAGGGTTCACCAGATTCTGGTCTCAGGAAAACTCTATCTCTGTTCTCAGTCAGATTCCAGATGCTGGGAGAGAAACTCTGTCTTTCTCTCTCTCTCTCTCTCTCTCTGTCTCTCTGTCTCTCTGTCTCTCTCTCTCTGTCTTTCTGTCTCTCTGTCTCTCTCTCTCTCAAGAAAACTCCAACTCACTTATTCAGTTCAGCAGCCTTGCTCCCAGATTCTAGGACAATCCTGCTTTCTCCAATGGGAGCCCCCACGAGGATGATAACAAATTCTGTCTCTCTGTCTCTAGAATTCTTCTTTATATGCACACACTGGGCTCCTGTCTCAGCCAATCCCCTTCTTCCATGTCAACAGAGGAGTTCACAACCTCTCAACAGGGGACAGAGTTCACACCTTCCATACTTAGCCCTAAGTCACTAAGTGCTAAGTATCTGCTAAATTGATTGCTGTTACAATGGATAAGACAGAAAGCCTGTATTTGCATGTCTTGAAAATACATAGTTGTTTTCTAATTATAAAATGTACATTGCTTTACTTATCAACAATAATTTTTTGCCATTTTGTTTTCCTAATATAGCAAAACTGATGGCCTTAACTAATATATGAAGAAAATACAGCACCACCAGTATCTAAAAATCTTCTATGGTGGACCACGTAGGAAAAAATATATATATAAAGAGATCAAGTCTACATTGTTCCAATTGACTTTCCCAAGTCTTTATAAGGACAAAATTCTCTTGTAACTAACATTCACTACAAAAACTATTTGTTACAAGTAACTGAGTAATGTAAAAATATGCTGTTATTACATTTAATGGAAAGGATGCTTGACCGTGTCATTGCAAGTAACATGTAATGATTAAACATTGTACTGTCAATGGTCCAATTCACCAAAAAATTTATGGAATACTTATATTATAGGTGGAGCAAGAAGGGAAAAACTGAAGAGTAAGCAAGGGTGTGCTGTACCCAACTTGAGCCAACCTGTGAGAGCTAGAAATTTTCAAATGCTATAAATTAGCACCTGATTTATTGTTTTGTTATTTGTCTAGACGTAAGAAATTAAAATATTAATAACGCAAATTAAACTTTAAAAGGTGTAGTGTCTACCTTTTTTTTTTTGAGAGAGAGAGAGAGAGAAAGAGAATGGTTTACCAGCACACCACTGACTGCAGCAGTAATTATAGTTTCTCTCGGCAAATAACAATGACACTCCTAGTTTTAGTTACAAAGAAACAATTAGTAGAGCTGATAAAAACAAGGTCTAAAACCTGCCTCATATACTTATAACCTCTGACTTTTGTTAGGTCTCTTAGACCATTGAAACCTTAGTTTCTTTGTCTATGAAATGATAAGATTGGATTAGATGACTTCTTAACTGCCTTCCAACTCTAAATCTACATTCCTCTGTCATAGAAAACCTCCTTATGAGTAGGAATATTAACAATCAAAAATACCTCTTCTCAAACCATCTAAGATACTCTAGAAATATTAGAAGCAGTACCATTACAATTATTGATGATGAGTGAAGAAAGTAAATTTGATGTGTGCTCTTTGTTTGACTGCACTCACTGGTATTTTAAGAAAATTATATGGGTGTATGTATTTTAAATTAACCTAATACTTTTTTCTCCCAAAAGATCAAGAAACTTTACAATATATTATTTTTCTTCACAATATTCCTAAGAATGAGTGAAGACAAAAGTCAGTACCAAGTAAAAAATCTTAGCAAAGATTCTTTAAATCCAAATGAACACATTTTCTTAGATGTAGCATATTAATGTTATGTGAAGTATATTAGTGTATAAGGCCACCTGGGGATCCTCATCTAAACTTCCACTCCTTCAGACATGTCAGGCTTCCAGAGCTAAACTTTCTATATTTTCCTCTAAGAGGCACTAGGAGTACTCTTTAAAGGTCATCTAATACTCAAGTACTTAATGGTCTGATTGCCTCCAATATTTTCGGGGGAGAATTGATTTAGTGAGCTAGATTTAAGTTGTTCATTTGTCTGTTTTGTAAATGGATATTTCATATGGTAGTTTAATAAGAATTGGTATAAAACATGTTCCCCAAATTCCAAGAAACACTTTCCCACAATTATATAGAAAATCCATGAGAAAGTGGGATGTAACTTAAAGATTACTTGTGGCAAAGGGTTGATAGAAGTTCATTTTATTCGGGGATACATAAAAAAATTACCATTAGGTCTGATGTGGTCTCTTATCAGGGCTCCTTTTCAAACCATAGTTCTGGTCTGTCATTAGCACTTAATATTGAGACATTGCTTCTAATTTATTCCAGAATGATATTTATGAGACCTATGAGAAAGCTTGAAATCAACATTATGTGCACTCTTTGAAGCTAGAAAGTTCATCTCTGATCAAACAAGGAAGGAAGGTGATCTGACTGAGTGAGGCTGAAGCCTAGGTTGTGGCCTTTTCTCCTCCTATCGTCCCCTGCTGATTCCTTCCCAAGTATGTACTTAGAAAGCTATATTCTTTAAATTCTCAAAAATCCTCTCATTGCATTTAACTCAGTGGTTCTATATACAGAGAAATGAACAAAGTCTCATAAACAATTGGAACAAGCATCTTGTCTGACCTCATTTCACTTCTTCCAAGGACATTCAAAGATTTTTCCCATTTAATCTCAGGTTCTGTGATTGATTAATTTAGGTATTGTCTCAGGTAGTTAAGGTATTAGGCCAAAATGAGGTGGGATAGATTTTATGGTATGCTTATATACATTGGAATAAAGGGATCATTAAGTTTTAGAAGGAGAGCGATAAGAGCAATGATAGAGATAGGAATAAGAATAGGGATGGGGGAATCAACCTGTGATTTCACTGATATGAGGAACTCTCAAAGGGGGAAATTTCTTCCATTAATACAGGCCAACACATTTTCTGCAAATTTATGCTCTTAATTTCCCAGAAGGTTAAAAGTGTAAGTGTCTGGCCAGTACCATAAATGGAGGATGTGCCAAATGCAAAATTTCAGTCCAGGTCTTCCTGAACAGCTTTCTACTAGAACTTAAGAAAAGTTCATTTACTAAGTTACTTTTTTTCCTGCAGACAAAATAATATAAAACCCTTCAGATTTTTAATTTTGCAAATTTATTGTGATTTATATTCAACTTGAATTTCCTGTCACTGTCATTTCTTTCCAAATCAATGCACTTATTGAAAAATCATTTTCTTATGCCTTCCCATTATTAATTCTTTTCCTAAAGTGGACTTAAGTAGCATGACAAAGGATTCCCCTAATTCTTCCAATCACTTTTGGATGAAAAAGCCTGAACACATTTCAGATTATCAGTAAACTCATTTTGTATATTCAATTTGCCTTTATCTGCATTACCAAGAAGTGAAAACAGGAAGAAAACAAGAAGTTGTTCTATTCAAAGAATATAAAAAGAAAGAAGATTCATGCTGTGCCCTCAAATTAATTTAAATACTCAAAAAATGAGAAATGTTTGAAAAGAAAGGGGTTGTATTTGACTGCAATTTTGGAGAAATCATTCTTGAAAGGACTTAAGGAACAGGTCTGTACTATTCAGAATTATGAATTCTCATTAGATTATTACTTATTTTTATGGGAAAATCATACTTTTAAAAACTAAAGTCAAAATCTTTTCATTTTCCTTTTTAAAAGTTTCTTTCTGAAACCATTTGACTAGAACATAACTCATTCATTTTATGCAACAAATTGGAATCCAATTCCAGGCACCAAAAACGAAATAAAAATTATCAACTATCAAAACTTAAGAGACGGTTTGACAGTATAATATGTGACTGAATTTTTATTTGATTTTAAAGAATGTGATCTTTTCCTATTACCCTTTCCTCAAAATGTAATTCTTAATGGTACGTATATATACCTGATTCCTATATTATGTCATAATAAATACTGCATGTGAATTAATAAATAAGAGCAATACATTCTCCCATAGATCAACACTTTACTTTGTATATTGTTTTTAACATTATTTATGCTTTTATTGAAGACACAGTAGAAAAAGCACAACAAACACCCAATGCTCCTACAGACTATATTCTCTAATATTGATAGTTAAGCAAAACGGCCTTAAAAAAAAAAAAAGAAATGCAATTGTAATACTCATCAATTTTGTACTTTAGTAATTTATGAATTGTTCATTTTAAAAAAAAGCTATCATTTTTACTTTAATTAGTTGAGACAAATAGAAGCTATTATGTTGGTTCCAATTTTTTTTTCTATTTGTTACTATTTTCATTTAAATTATTTTATTCATTAAATATTTTAGAGCAGAATATACTTTATTCATTTTTCATCTCTTCAAAAAAAAAGTCTTTTTCCATTACTTTTTTTTGCATTTAAAAAAATTCTCAGCACATATTAATGAGTACCTTGTATTATATAGGCAATTGATAAATTTATATTATATAAAGTCATTGAATCATTTCACTGTACATTTAATTACAATAAAATTTCCTTTTTTATGTCTCTTGATGGTATCTATTTTTTCACTTGTGTTATGTGGCATCCTAGTTGCAATTTGCTTTTGATCTTCACTTGAAACATAACTTTGATTAGATCCTTTAAATTAAAATCTGTTTGTATTTCCATACTTATAAGTTCATGAATTAAAATCAAAGTTTCGGTAGACTATGTAATCCACTGAGCTGTATTTTACCATTTATTTCTTACACATTTAGATATTATAACAATTTCTTAGAACATTATCAAAACTTTTTGAATGGAAATCCAATTAATCTTCAATTGTAAGCACAGATTTATCTTCAAAGTCATTTGGTTTGATTTGTAGAGACCTCCAGTATTCTTATAGTTTTGCTTGCCTTTTGTTCATTTGAATATTGTTTCTTCCAAACTTGCATTTTTTCCATCTTAGGCATTCTTCTTTTTCAGAGTATACCAATTACTTAACATTTCCTGCCGTCTAAACATCTGATTATGTTCATATTTTATTTTGCTATTTGAGAGATTTTATTTCATCACTTAGAAGAGATGCCAACTTTCACATTGTATTTTAATTATTTTCAATCTCCTGGAAATCTGTAGGTCATTTTTGTTAATCAAATCTCTTTTCTGTAATATAGTTGTTATTTTTTTTATAAACAATTCTTTTATCTAGGAAACTTATTCTCACATATTTTGATCTCTTAATATCTATTCATTACATTGAGGTCTCTATTTTGCTATACTTTTTAATTTGTTAATTCCTTAAGACTCTCTACTACTTTTTCTTTCATATTTTTCTATGACAATATCTTTCCTTTTATAACCTCTCTGTTGCTTTATTTAACACATTTTAAAGCAAAACAAAAACCAACTTGACTTAGACATAATCCACATATTTAACCATATTGTAAGAAGTCAAGCATTTTATCTTTTTTGCTTTTTTTTGGAGGGCAATTGGAGTTAAGTGACTTGCCCTTGCCCAAGGTCAAATGGCTAGCTTTTTTGTGTTAAGTGTCTGAGGTCAGATTTGAACTTGGTCCTCCTGACTCCAAGGCCGGTGCTCTATTCACTGCACCACCTAGCCACCCCAAGGATTTCATATTTTATTTATTATCAAATGATCTTTGATCTATCTGTCTAAACTCATTTTACACATACACACTCACACACACACACACATACATACATACTTGTGCATAAAGATAATAAAAAGTGATTAAATGTAAGAGAGGAAGGGCACATGTAGTTTAGAGATCAGGAAAGCCTTTATGTAGAAAGTGGGCACTTGACTTACACCATAAAGGAAGACTGGGATTTTATGAGGTACAGGTGTTAAAGAACATTCCAGGGATGTGTGGATGATCAGTGCAAATTCAAGGAGACAGGAGTGTATTGGTAATGGAGTTTGGAGATGCTCCTGTATTGGTTTTTGGGTTGAGTGTTAAAACCCAGAGCTTGTGAATCCCACTTCTGGGATGCACTTGTTTTTTGTTTTTGTTTTTTGTTTTTTTTTTTAGGCTTTCCTGAAATGAAAATTTATTGTTACATATTTTGAATCCTCTCTTATGTTCTGCTACGTACATGACATGCTTTTTTTCTTTTAAGTTTATGATATGTTTTTGCTTCTTTTCTCTATTCTCCATTTGTGTTTTCGCATTTGAGTCTAAAATAAAATTTTGGGAAAAAAGCATAAAATAAAATAGAGTATTACAAAGAAAACCAAATATAATATTAAAAAAGGAATAAATGCACAAACCCCAGATTAAGCAGGGTCTGGTGGAAGAAGTACTTAATAAATGCTAGCTCTGTCTGTCTGTCTATCTATCTATCTATCTATCGATCCATCTGCTTACCTACCTACCTATTTAGCTAGCTTGCTAACTAACTACCATCTATTCCTGATCTGCATTTAGCAGGGGCTAAAAATTTCTCTCCTTATTTCATGACTGCTCTGAGAAGAACTGGTTCTGTTCTTTTAAAGTATTTTTTTAAATTTTTTTATTTACTCATTTACTTTTAATTTACAAGATTCAGTTCCACAATCACTTGAGTTTCAGATTTTCTCCCCTCCCTTTCCCCCCCCCCCCCATGGTGGCGTGCAATCATGTATAGGATCTGCAAATACTTTCACATTGTACAA
>CM053580.1:340979357-340982838 GCA_028627135.1 Pseudochirops cupreus | reverse complement strand
GCCAATCTGCTCACCTGAAGCTCCAACCAGGGCTCAGCTCCTCTCCTCCAGCCACCTCTGGGGCAGAATCATGGTTTCAGGCTAGGCTGGTTTCAGCTTGCAGGGCTGAGATGGTTCCTCATAGCCGAGCTGACTTTAGTGGAAAGTGTATTTGTGTGCATTTTGGAGTTCTAGAATTTGTTTAGAGTCATATTTTATGGGTATTTTGGGGTGACTATGTGAGAGCTGTGATATGTTGCTGCTCCTACGCTGCCATCTTGGCTCCATCCCCTGAGGAATGAAGATTTATTTGACATGTACCTCCTCCTTAAAATGGAAGTTCTGGGAAAAATCAGTTAATCGGAGGAAAAAGTCAAAAGGGTACAGAGTAGTTTGAATGTATGAAGTCCAGGATTGAAGTTAGTTTACAGTTAAAGAAACTTCTGGTGCATTGTAGAAAAACTACAATGAAATGAAGGTCCCTGGCATGAGAGAATTGTTTAGAACTCTCAGTCAAAAGTGCAGCCTAGAGAGGAATGAAGATGATAATTTACAAATAATTATGTATATCCATATAAAATCCCATAAATAAATATGTATATATTAGGGTGCCTTGCAATTATATCTTAATGTTAGGATAGCACAATGAAAAAAGATAGAATATCACATGTACAGGAAAACCATGCAAATCTACAAATGTGTATATAGAATGTAGACACATATGTGATTATCACATGCCCTCATTAAGTGATGTTTATATTGAATATTTTGATTAATTTATGTTTTCTATAGAATCATTATTATTTATTCCTCATAAAGCTCCATTATGCAAAAGCAGACAGATAGATAGATAAATGATACATAGGCAGATAAATAAATAGATGATTCAACTCAGAGGCTTCTAATATGAATTATAGAAATAATATAATTTAAAATAAATAAGATGGAAATAGGCTTAATTATTTCATTTCTGGAGATGTTTACTCACATTAAAAAATTTCCTTTCACCCTGACCTAATTCAGCACCAAGAACATCTGCTATAGGGAGTATCATTTTACTTCAGGTCATGAAAGCATTAGAAGAGCACAAGAACTTTTGAACTCTTTCTGACACTACTTACTAGTCATTTTATAAGAATAATTCAATCACATGTAATTCAATTCAATTTGTTTATACCTGTTTATGTTTGTTATGCATATATTTCTGAATATCATGTCATATTTATAGTGTTTCTAATTTGACTCTGCATATAAAATCCCATTGCATGCTGGCACATATTTAAAATCAGTAGCTCCCAATAATATCAAATATTTCTCTCCAGATAGTCTTATGTTCACTTGATTATATGCAACAGTTATTATTTTCCTACTTTATCTTTCAGATATTATTTAATTTATTGGTATTGCAGCTGCTGACTACTTAAGAAAAATATGACTGCATTACGTGAGCAGTTAGGAAAACTATGTTGGGGAAAACAAGAAAATGTATTTCTACCAAGTCTTAAAATGTCTCTTAAAGAAAAATGATGGTGTCATGATCATTGCTGGTAATAACTACCTTTGACTAAAAATCCCTTCTTCATGTCTTTACGAATAATATTTTTATTTCTTTCTATAGCCCAGCAAATATTAAGGGGCTTTCTCCTCATAAGCCAAAATGAGAAGTAGAAAACCATGTCAGAAAGTGTTAGCAATGCTTAGTCACTTCAGGGAGTAAACTTTCCATTGTTGAGTCATTTAACTGAACTACTAGAAAAAAAAAGATTTTAAACTCTGGTAGAAATATTGAAGATGCAAACAGAAACCTCCAACATGCATCATCCAAAGTTTAGTTTGTTTTTTAAACTTTAAGTTCTAATCAAGGCAGCATGTCATAATGCATAAAAGACTGATCTCTCAGACCTTGGTTCAAGAAAGGATTTGATTCAAAATCAATCTGTCACATACAGGCTATGTGACTTTGGGCAAGTCATTTAACTCACCTCTCACTGACCAGGAAAATTCTAAAACTATAATCTGAAAAGAAGGTACAGGCATGTATTAGTAGAGGGTGTTTCCTAATTTGAACATTCTCAATGCCAATGAAATAAAAGATCTCATCCCTCTTCTTAAATTAGAAGGCAAAGACAATTTTTTATTTATAATATCAAAACTAGTATTAAAAAGCAGATATAAAAGAAAAGAAGATACACAATCTTATTGATAATGATGTGCCTGTCCATTATGTGTTGCTCCATACATTTTTCAAAGGAGCCCCATCTAGTATACAGAGAGTCTTTCTCCAATTCTTATATACAACCTATATATGCTTAGAGTGGCTTTTACACTGTCTACTTATAAACACATGACAAAGACTACTATCTTTGAAAACTATCTCAAAAGATAATTATAAAGTAATTTTTATTTTTAAATTATATTTTATATTTATTTTTAGTTTACATAATTCATATCAACAACATTTTGAGTTACACATTTTTTGCCATCTTTCTCCTACCCACCACCCCAAAACAGCAATCCCACTGTATACTCGCTCCCCTAATCTGCTCTCTCCTATATCCTCCCCCATCCTGCCTTCAGCTTTCCAGTAGGGCAAGATGAATCTCCTTACCCCAGTGCCTGTATAAATTATTTCTCAATTGCATATAAAAAATAATAATAATATATATTTTAAACATTTGATTTTAAAACTTTGAATTACAGTTTCTTTTCCTTCTTCCCTTGTCACCCACCCTTTCTGGGAAGATAAACAATTCAATATAGGTGGTACGTGTGTAGCTATGCGAAACATTTCCATAGTAGATATAGTGTGAAAGACTGACTATATTTCTCTCCATCCTATCCTGCCCCCTACTTGTTCTACTTTCTACTTTGATGCTGTCCCTTTTCAAAAGTGTGTGCTTCTAACTACCCTTCTCCCCAATCTGCACTCGCCTCCATCATACCCCCCATCATCCCATTCCCCCCTACTCTCCTGTAGGGTGAGATACCCAATTTAGTGTGTGTCACTCCCTTCCAAAGCCAAATTCAATGAGAGTAAAGTTGACCCATTCCCTTTTGCCTCCCTGTTCTTCCCCTCCATTGTAACAGTTTTCCCTTGCCTCTTTTATATGAAATAATTTACCCAATTTTTCTCTCCCCATCTCCTCTCATTATATTCCTCTCTCATCTCTCAATTTCACCTTTTAAGTATCATCCCTTTCTATTCCATTGATCCTGTGCCTTCTGTCTATGACATGTACACATATATACATACACTCACATATGTATTCATATGCCCATATACCCTCTATATAAACATACACGCACACGTACACACACACACACACACACACATTTATATAGCCTTCACCTATCATCATACTGAGAAAAGTTTCATAAGTTATAATTATTGTTTTTCCATGTAGGAATGTAAATAGTTCAACTTTGATAAGTTCCTTATGATTTCTTTTCCTGGTTTACCTTCTCATGCTTCTCTTTCTTCTTATATTTGAATGTCAAATTT
>CM053580.1:340924357-340974357 GCA_028627135.1 Pseudochirops cupreus | reverse complement strand
TATATATAATCACTTGCCAAACCTTTTACACTTCTATTTCTAAAATATATCTCACATATATTCCCTTGTCTTCACCCAAAAAGCTACAAATCTAGTTCACTCTGTCTTCACATCTCACCTAGACTACTGCAAGAGACTTTGATTTCATTTCCCTAACTCAAGCCTTTTCCTACCCAATTCATCTGGGAAAAAAGCCACCAAAACAATTTTGTCAAAGAGCAAGTCAATTGTCACCACACTGTTCAACAAACTTGTGTTCCTTTATTGAGTCTCAAAGATAGACTATACGTGCATCTGTTTTGCATTTAAAGTTCCTTACCACCTGACCCCTTCTTACATTTTTTTCCATTACTTTTATGCATTATTCCATTATCTGCACTATGAGATCTAGTTATACTGTTCAGTGAATGATCTTCACCAGTGGCACTCCAACTCCCATCTCTGTGCATTTACACTAGTCATCCCCAATACTTGCAATTAACTCATTGCTCATATACATCTCTTGGAATCCCTGTTTTCCATCAAGACAGTTCAAGGTCAAACTTCTACATAAAGTCTTTCCTTAACCCTCAAACTGCTAACATCCTCCCTTTGATAACCATTATATATGTATATACATGCATAGATACATACTTGTGTGTATACACAGACTTCTATGTATACATGTTGTGCCCTGTCTTAGAATGTAAACTCCTTAAGCAATGATGCATTTCATTTTGACTTTGCATCCCTAGAGTTTATCCCATAGTTCCTGTTAACCAACTGCCTACCTAGATAAATTTTGACAGAATAATGATGATAGATAACTTTAATGTTAGGCATACCAAATGTAAGCACCTGAAATCCCTGGCTATGTCCATATGGATGTATTGTGACACCACAGGTAAAACTGGTTTTATTCAGGGTGGATCAACCAATCAAACAATATGTATGCTCCACAGCCAAAACTGTAGTAAATGCATCAGGCTGGATTGGTATGAATACTGAATTACATGTTTTAGCTCTACTGTGGAGTACGGTTTCAGCCTCTAGACATCATTTTTATTAACTCATACTTCTGAGTCATACTTTCTTGCTAAAAAAAGTAAAAAGGACATTAATGTCCAATCTTGCTTCTTAATAGTGAGTCCAAGTAAATATGCTAATGAAGCAAGAAAGGTGACACCACTGCTCTCCTGAGTTTTCATTCAGAGGAAGGACTATGTTAAATATGTTTTATTCTTTCTCCTGCTTTCTGTTCTACTGAATTACCAATTAAAGGAGGCAAAGACTGACCTCTCATCCTCTTACTTGAATTTCTTCCCTAGTCAGTTTCTGAAATCATAGCTGTTGGCTTTTCATTTTCTATTCAATAATAAGAGGGATTCGCCTTCCTACTCTGCAAAGATATAGTACCACTAATCAGTGCTTGACATAGTTTATTGAAAGAGCTGAAAGGGGAGAGAGGAGAATCTCTATACCCAAGTGGCATATAAAGCATGTTGGAAATTCCATAGATAGTCCATTAATCTGCCAGGAAAGAAAATGGACGAGCCCCATGCTATGAAGAGAAGTTTCTAAGGACTGGGAATAACTGATGTCATCTGTAGTATGCATGGATATTTTTAGTTAATTGTCAATGCCACTCTCCTGTCATTGTGCTCAGGTTTCTTAACTTTTTAAAAGTAGACTTTCATTTAGCTACCTGGAGTTTTAAATCACGTGTTGTATATTTATAACCTTACAAAAACACCATCTCTTCATTTGTTAGCTACCGTTTATTTTCAGTATAAGCAATCATGTAATGACCTCTTAAATTGTGGTCCACCTGAATTCTGTTGAATTAAAATCCTTCAGATTTTTCAGTCTCATTATTCCTTTACATGAAAACTTCCTTCAAATCTCACTATTTCACTGCCCCATGAACTCTATTTGAGATTTCTTATCCCAATTACTTTCTTCATGTTATTTTTTCCAACTTGGTGTTCCCTGGCTTCTATTCTCAGGGTTTTCCTCTAATAATTGCTTATATTTATTTTGTGTTTTATAATTGCAATGCACCTAGACATCCTTGTTTTCTTTGATCTTTACAACAAATCTTTGAAATAAGGGAATGGCTATTATTCTATGTTTATGTAGGATAAGAGATGTATGGTATAAATGTGTCATTTTATGGATAAGGAAAATGATATTCAAAGAAGTTGATAGGATCAAAGATTTAGAGATGGATGATAACTGGAAGACCTTTGATTAGAATCTCCCCATTTTCTACGTGAAATGAGAAAACTGAGGCTCAGGGAAGTTAAACGTTTTCCCCAGAATAACAAAACTATTAAGTGGAGGAGTCAAGGCTAGAATAAATTCTTCTGACTCTAAGTCTAATGTTCTTTTCACTACATAGCATTATTTATCCAAAATCTACCATCTTCCAAAAAACAACTCCAAGTCCTTTCTAGACCAGCTCTGTCAGAAGTGTTCTCTCCTTCCTCTGACTCAGCATGTCCTTGCTATTACCTTGGGACTTGTCATTCATCCACTATTTTCCATAGGTTCATTCAATCAGAGATTTGCAAGTAGAAGGCATTTTATAAGCCACCAAGTCCAGTATCTTAAGTTTATATATGGGGAAACTATGGCATAAAGAGTTTAAGTGACTTGCTGAGGGTCACACAGCTGCTAAATATCAGAGACAGAATTTGAAATCATAATTTCATGACTCTAGGTCCAGAACTCTATTTTCATCTTTATAGTTTACACACATTCAGAAGGTAGTGTCATACTTCTTTGGATTAACCTAAGTGACTAGTACAGTACTTTAGTATAGGAAGAATTAAATTAATATTGCTTGGTCATGTTTTTGTAACACCATAATTCCCTTGTGCCTAATCTTCCTGGAAGATTCTCTTTCTAAATAATCAGGATCAGAAAAAGAATCCATCAACTAAATCAGTGCACACTGATCTTATTTTAAGTGTAATGGAAGTCTGATGAAGCCTATGGATCCCTTTGTAACAACTATAACGTAATATGAAAATATTATTTCTCTTGGTAACAAAGTCATGAGTATTTTGAAAAGTATTGTGATTTTGTCGACATTTATAATGGAAAGAAATGCTAAATTTCAGTTAGAGCACAGTGAAAATAAAAATTTTATTTCACTTCCCAAGTATACAGATCCCTTTAAAGTCTCTCAGTGGATCCCAGGTTAAGGCTTACTGAACTTGAAATATGCCATGATTTTAGGCAAATCTTGCTAACAACTACTCAGACATTACATCAATCCATAAAGATATAAGAAATTTTTTACACTTCTGGTTTAATATGTTTGCTTGTTGTCATACCAAATACTCATAATCTTCAAATTATAAGAAATGAAGAGCTTTAAAAATGCAGACATAGTGGAAGAAATTAAAATCTTGTGGAAACAGGATGATGGGTCTATCATCCCTGTAGTCCTGAGTAGTAAAGGAGTTTCCTAAAGATGCTATAGAAGTTGGACTTACATTTTACTATTCTACCATTAAAAAAAGTCACTTGATTCATCTTAAGAGTAGATTTGCAAAAAAAAACCAAAAAACAAAAAAAACCATAAAACAACAATGATGAGGGGGAAAAGAATAGAAAATAACTTGTCTTCAGACCATTTCTCTCTAATCCCATCAAAATGATGAAGAGAATGAAAAAATAGCTATAATGATGGTGGTGGTGGTGGTCATGGTGGTGGTGGTGATGGTTTTTTGGGACCAGATAATAACTACAAAAAATGCAGACCCATTACTTATTTGAAACCCAGACTGTAATAAATATTGATTAAGCAAAGAAAAGGTAGAAATTGTGCAACATATTACTACAGTTTATGAAAATGTAACATCTATTAAACATTTAGCAAGAACTGACTGGATAGTATTTATATATCAGAAGCGTGCTATTTTTCTTGGACAGAAAACCAGTAAGTGAACATAATATGAACAACTCCTCAAATATATTTGAGAATCCTATTGATAAGTTCTGCTATAAACTGTACCCCATAATTCCACAGATATAAAACTGATACATAAAACCTTCATAATAATGTCATATGTATTTATCATACCAAATACTAATAATTGTGAAAGTTATGTAAGGAGGAAAAAAAGCTTTCAGAATATAAAAATCTGGCAGAAGTAGTGAAAATCATCTAAAAAGAAGATGAGGTACATATAATCCCCATTATCCTATCTGCTACCAAAATTGCATTAAGTTTGCCTTTAGTGAGTGTACAGAATTGCCAGGCCCAAAATACTGTAAATAATCAGTTTCCTAACTTAGTCGCATGATTTGAATATGTGCTGCATATTTCCACTAGGGTAAAGTCAATTATTATGTTGTACATACTTATAATCACAAATACTGAAAATTTCAATACATATTACCACTTCAGAAGATTCACTGTTTAGACTAATAGTGATTTATATGTACTAATACTATTATTACAACTACAATGCAAATTATTTTTTTTCCATATAAACAGGTACAATCATCCCTAGAACATTAATCAAAATTATTATATACAGAATAATGACTTGTTCTAGGATCATATTTTAAAATTTAAATACCATCAACAAAGATGAGATGAAATAGGCAGTAATGATCACTGTTTCCAGTTATGTAGTATTTGTGTTTTAAATTCATTAACCATTTTGCACTATCCTACGAAGTAGTCAGTATTAATATTACTACTCCCATTTTACAGATAAGGAAAGAGAAGCTCCAAAAACAGAAGCAATTTTACCAAAATCGTACAGTCGAGCTAGAATTTGAAGTCACCTATCTTGACTCTAAATCCAGGAATTGTTCCACTAAACCATCCAATTCTCAGTAGGTATCCTCAGGTTACCTAACCTTCTGTTTTATGATTTATGGTATGGGAAATAAATTCTTTATTGACTCGCATTATAGTCTCTTATACCTAGGAGTTTCCATAATCCTTTCTTGCATTCTCAATCTCTCCCATTCAAAGATAGTCTTATATGGGTGTCAGGGTTTCACATCCAGATATATTTCTTACATATCGTGTTCCTGGTATCATTTTAGTAGCATTAAAAGGAAAACAGATTCAGTCATTTCGGATCTGGTTTGCCTAGTATAAATGAGTCCTTGTTACTAGAATGTCTGCAACTCAAGTCATAACAGGTGTTCACTCCCTTAGTTCCCAATTAGAGAAGAGGCAGCTGGAGCCTAGGGATTGGCAGTGGGGAAACTAAGGACTCACATTATGTTTACCAGCACTTCCTCTGTCCTGAGGGGATGTCAGTCTTTTCTAAAGCATATCTAATGATAGTTGCTATACAAATCCTTTTAGTTGCTCAATCTCCTTGTTTTCCTTCTCTCATCTCATGATTAATTTCCAGGAATGAGTCAGTTACTCCTGGGTCTTTATGAGGTAGAAAATCAAAGCATAGCAAAGCAGTCTTTTTTTCTTCCTCAAATATTAAGCCTAGAGGAGGCAGTATTGGTGAGTGCTCTCTCTCTCTATGTATTGTATGCATATATGCATGCATGAATGTATGCATGCATGTATGTATATACACATCCATATAAACATATTATGTGTATGTATATACATGTACAAATACACATACATATACACCTACATAAAGGCTCCTGTGGCCCTGTTGGTAATCACAGTCCAGAAAACAACTGGACCAATGTCTGTATCACTCCATTTCTTGCAGTCTATCCAAACATACTGCAATCAGAACTATAAATATGTGAGCTGCTTCCAATTGCCCCTTATTTCTCAGAATATTCTTGACCACTTTTCACTGTGCATAGAAAAATGATCTTAGCAGAAACACTGCAAGGGGAGCAGCAGTTCTCAACCTAGGCATCATGAACTTATATTACATACATACATGTCTACATACTTATATCATGTATGTATGTTTTTCTCACTCTATCTCAATTTAATCATAATTTAATTAACAAATTTAACCATAATTTCCTTTGTAATTGTATGCACTTCATTTTAATGCATTTAAAAACATTAATCTGAGGTATACATAGGCTTCATCAGATGGCCAACAGTTGACATTTCCAAAAATTTTAAGAACTCTTAAATTAGAAGAAAGTTCTATTAGATAATAAAATAAAATTTATGATCTCGTTCTTTGGAATTTTCTTTTATACTTTGTTTCCCTTAAATTGTATATCATTTAAAGTAATTTTTGAAAGTCACATTTCAGTTTGCGTCCATTTTCCTTTATGGGGTACGTATTAAATAATGAGGGATTAGTGGCAAAGCCAGGAAGATAAAAAGTCTAGAATACAGAGCCTAAAACATGGAAAATGCCTGGGCATTTCCTCGTCCTCTACTCTGCAAAAGACTAGGTAGCTAAGCTGGGCTTTAAATTTGTCTTTCTTTGTAAATCATACCAACAACTAACCGTGTGGTGATAAATGTCTTCATTCAATAGTTTTTTTTATTCCTTCTTTCAAAAATAATGGAGTACCTACGATGTACCAGATACTATGCTAAGGTCTGCATGAGATCCAAAATTCATTAAATTCTTGCCTCCAAGGACATTAGAATCTAGTCTAGGAAATAGGAGATTTTGATCTATTTTTTCTTTCAAACTAGAAAAAAAATTGAAAACGCATTTTCCTTACTGTTTCTGAACTCAATTACTGCCATACTGTAAATATGATTCATAACAGCATCTTATCTTTAAATGACAAATTATTTACAAAATGCTATTGAACAAACATTTGAACTTGTTTTATTTCATATTTTGGTGGCTTTCATAGAAAAGGAATTACAAACCATTCTTTCAGTGTTCCCGAATAAAAATGACATAGCTCCTAAATTAAAATTTAAATCTTGGATATATACAAAACTTAAGATGCTAATCCTGTTTCAGCAAATAATTAATCCAGGATATTATCATGAGAGTTTGAGGGGGAAAAATCATGTTTTAAGTAGGCATCTGAACAGAACCTTAATAATTGTGCTGTTAACTTTGAAAATGGAACATAAGTTATATTCATGTAGGGGCTTACAAATATAGGAATATTCCTGGGAGGATAGCCAAGTATTTTACATGTTCTAATGAGATTAGAAAGAAAAATAGTTATCAGTTAAATTGAGGCAGTCTAATAGTAAAGGTTATCCAGTATATAATGAAAAAGGATTCTAATATCTCTCCTTTTTCTTTAGTCAGAGGATGAATTCAACTGCAGATCTCTGACCTGCCTCCAGGTATAGTTTTGCAGTACCAAAAAATTTAGAACAGAGATCTTAGAAATCATGTAGTCAAAAGGTCGTGGTTTTAGAGATGGAAGATCCATTAGATGCCAAATCCAATCTGCTTTCATCTTACAACTTAGGAAGCTAAGGCCCATAGAAGTGAAATGATTTGTTGAAAGTCATATAGGTAGCAAGTATCAGAAAAAGAGTCCAACAAGTTCTATGATTTTGAGTTCACTGCTCTTTTTACTAAAGCATGTTGCTTCCGATGACTAATTTTACCAATTAGGAAACTGAAGCTTAGAAAAATGAAGTGATTTGCCAAAGGTTCCTTAGATATGCTTCACTTTGGGGCCCAGGTCCACCTCTAGTGAATTGGTAGCATCATGTCAGAGTGAAAAAAAATAATAAAACAACTACAACAAAACAAAACTTCTTTCCCCATGATGTGGTTTCATCTTCTTCAGCATTGCTAGTCTTACTAGCTTTCTGTCCTGAATACCTCTACCTACTATCCTGGCCACTTAAAACAACATCACTGTTCTCTTTCTTTTTTCATTAGCAAATGAATCTGTAGTCATTGCATTGGTCACCTAGAAATAGCATATTTTGTCCCACTCTTGCCATACGTATATATATATAGAGAGAGAAATTCTCTGTCTCTCTCTCTCTCTCTCTCTGTCTCTCTGTCTCTCTCTCTCTCTCTCCCTCTCTCGCTCTCTTGCTCTCTCTCCCTCTACTGGCCTCTTTGCAGATGGAAGTCACATTTCAAAGCTAGTGTTGAAAGAATTGGAGTTTTCACACAGGATTTTAGGCTTCTGGATAATGTGTGAACCAAAGGGAGAAACTTCATTATTTTGTACAAAAGTTTACCAAAATAGGAAAAGCAAATTCCATAACTTTTCAATAAAGCATTGCTCAAGGACCCCACTAAGGATTGGTCAAAGAAGGCTGAATGTTGGTAATGGTTTTCTGAAGCTGGGCCTCCTCCTTCTTTCTCAGGTCTTATTTATTCTTCTTTGATTATCCTAGACACAAACAATCTTGGTACCTCATTGAGTCTTTAGATAAATATCTTAATACTAATGTCATGGGGCGATTGGGATAAAATTATTTTGTAATCCTCAGAAATTTATAAGATGTATATGTGTTATATATATGTATATTTATATTACAATTTTTCATATGAGAAATCTGATGTATAGAGATATCAAATCACTTACCAAAGTCACACCAGGTATTATGTAAAAGATCTTAGATTTTCAAGTCAGGTCATATCATTTTAAGTACAGAGCTCTTTGGCCATAATATATGAAAAATCTACAACAGATTTGTTTAATTAATTCAAGTTTTAAACATAATTATTTAGAATTTTATTTTTCATATTTCCATGTGTTTTTTCATTTACTCATCTTTTAAAATGTGCATTTGCATAAGTTTGCATGCTTTTCATTCTACTTACATGACCAATCCATATAAGTCATGAAAGTCACTGGTGACATATTATTACTTCTTATGTAATGTGATCTTCACTTACATCTACAAGTTTCTTTAATCTTCTCTCTACATCTTCATATTACATATTTCATCTGTACTTTTCTTTAACCCAGTATTTGTCTTTCTATTGTACTTTGGGTAATTTTGGGTTTCAGTTCTTCTAAGATCATTATGTTCCATAATTTGCAACCATATATCATCACTAGGGGAATATTGGTTTTTTAAAGACAGACTATTGTAATAACAAAATTTGGTTTCCTTGAAAACACTGGATGATTTCCCAAATTGAATTCAATCAAATTTCTTACTACTACTCAAGTGAGTTCGTTGTCATTTTATAGAGCCTATTCAAAATAATGTATTTTGAACTTACTACAAGTAATCATTTCAAATATCTCAGTTTCTGTCTTGACTTGTAGTATAATGAGTTGTAGTTGGTTGATTTAAGATCATTCCCTACCCTCCCAATATATCTGTCTTTCCTAACTTTCCTATTTCTCTTAATTGCATCCTTTTTTTTCCCAATTACTTTGGAACTCACCCTGGAAGCTTCTGCCTCCTTGTTCCTTACCACACAAATCATATCAGGGGCCAAAACTCATAGCTTCTAATTCCAGTATATTCTTATATTCATTCATCAATTCTTATTTCCTAAAAAAATCAAGTTTAATTTAAACTCTCTTCAGTTCTTGATTCAACTATACTACAACATGTTCTTCTGAGATTAAGGCACATTTTTAACCCTGCTTCTGTGACAAAACCATCAACTGGACATAGACCTTCGATGAAGCCAAGAATATCCGCTGGAGAAAAAAGTATGACAAGATTCTATCATACTGACTTTTTAGGTAAAACCATTATTTAAGAACCTTATTCTATAAACATCTATCTCTTCAGTACCTTACAAGTCTTATGATTCCCTACCATCTCTTGGACACAATACAAAATTATTTATTTGGTGTTCTAATCCCTCTTTTAAGCTACCACACCAACCTTTCCAATCTTCTTTACTTACTCCCACATACTCCATGATTCAAAGATACTGGCTTGCTTGTTATACCTGGAAAAAGAAACGTTGTCTCCTAATTCTGGGCATTTTTCCTGACAATCCCCATTCCTGGAATGTTTTCCCTCCTCATTTCTTATTCCTGACTTCCCTGGACTTCTAATAGTCCGAACTAAAATTTTACCATCTTGTAGAAGCTTTTCTCAATCCTCTTAATATTTTAGTACCAAGATATGTGTGTATCTTGTTTCTAGTTTGTAGACAGTTACTTGCATATTGCCTCCCCGATTAGATAGTAAGCTTTTTGAGAGCAAGGACTGTCTTTTGCCTTCCTTTGTATCCATAGCATTCTAGTACAGAGCCTGGCCAAAGTATATACTTAAATGGTTAATAATTGCATAATGCTAGCAAGCCCAGTTTATCTCCCAGGCTACTTGTCTTCTGCTCATTATTATCTAGACTCATTGCTTAAAGTTATAGTATAATAGATTAAGAAGAGATATTTGAGACCATGAACTCCAATTTCCTCATTTTACAGATGGAAAACTGGACCCCACAGAGATGAAGTGACTTAGGTGCAAACTCTTGCTCTCTATTCATTCTTCCTATTTAGCCTGGCTTTACTCCTACCTTGGACCACTCTTCCATTCCCTACCTTTTCTACTCTGCCTTTTGAACCCTCTGCTCTATTATAATCAAACTCCCTTTTGTGGTCATTAAAACAACAGGAATAATGACAATTGTATACTGTTTCCACTTCATGGAATTAAATTAAGTTTTAGGAAATTACTTAATTGGCTATTTGTTTATTACTTGTTCTTCTGACTCTTAGAACCCTTAAACTTCCCACTCAAAAAGAAATACCTCATAGACATAAGAGAAAGATTTAACACATCCATTAACCCCCACACTCAAAAATTCCCAGAGTTTTTCTCTATGAATGTCTCTCAATGGCCCTTTTAAATTCTGGCCATTCCATTATACATCTTCTCATCATTTTTGCTGTCATCTAATGACCTTTAAGGGAATTTAATTATAATGATTTTACTTTCTTTAATTATAACACCGCTTTGCTCGTAGTTCCCTTGCTACCACAACCCCTGTCATCATTCTTAGGAATGTCAATATTCATGTTGATCACCCTTTTAATGCCCTGATCTCTCATTTCATTACAACTTCAATTTACCTTCTATTGTCTATCACTCATGCATGGGGTAATTATACCATTAGCCATCATTGTCACTTTAAACAGGTACTACAGCAGGATTTTTCTCTTGTCCTAATAGTCTATCCTTCTACTTTACTCCTCCTGGAACTGCTCTTTATCCTCATTGTGATCTTAAGGCCTTGGATTCCTCCCTGACCTTCTAGTCTGTTATCCCTGCTCTAAATGAATATCACTTCATTCATAGTCTTTATCATAAGCTTAGCCATTACAAAGACACTCTCAAGTTTCTAAAGAACTTTGGAATCAATTGTGAGACAAAAGAGACACTGGCACAGGACCACCGCATGGGGTGCCCAAATAAAAGAAGGTACTATACTGCATCTGCAAAGAAGTGAAGTAGTTCAAAAGAAACATGAGATGCACAAATACACAAGCCTCTCCAGATGTTCACATGGACTATTTGTGCCCAATATGTGATAGAACTTTTTGAGCTCATTTTGTTCCATTTAGCAATAATGATGTCATTTTGGGTCTCTTCAAGATTGAAGGAAAACAACCAATCAATTACAATGATGTGTATTCTTCTACCAATAAGAATCTCACTTTGCCACCTGTTGTATTCCACATACTACTCATATCCAACCCTGGGTAATCTTGATTTTTCACCCTTCCTCTACTTTTGTTTATTAAAGAATATGAAAAGGTCTTGATTAAGGTAAGCATGATTCACAGCATATTTGTCCTATTCAAACCTCCACTCTCTCTTCATTGTTGCAAAACAAAAAATTTTAGTTCTTAATTTTCAATTTCTTATTTCTCTTCTTATTTCTTGTCAAATACTTTATTCTCTCTTCAAGCCTCTGATTCTTTCCCATCAGTAAAATAACTTTTTAAAACTACTTTACTGGAATAAGCAAAGCAATTCATTATGAGCTACATATTTCTTGCAATATAGGGATACTGAAACTGCACCCAACTATTCTTGATGACTTCAAATTACCCAAATGATATGCATCCTAAGGAACTAAAATAACTAGAAAATGTGATTTTTTAAATCACTGTTTGTGATTTTTGAAAGATCATAGGAAATGGTTGGTAGCTGAGTGAAATATGAGATGAAGTGTAGCAGGATGAGCAAAAAGAAGATTTTTGTAATAGTTCAGGTGAGAGATGATGAGGGTGTGAACTAGGTCTGTGACTGCATCAGTAGAGAGAAGGGAATATATACAAAAGATGTTGTAGGAGTATAGATGATAAGATTTGACAATGATTTCGATCTATGGAGCGAGTAAGAGTGAGGAGTTGAAGATCAGGTTGCAGGCCTGGGTGATTGGGAGGGTGGTATTTTCCTTCACAGTATTAGAAAAGGATTTTTTTTTTCACTTTTTGGAGGGGTGAAGGTAGGGCAGTTGGGGTTGCCTTGGGGGGCCCAAGGTCACATGGCTAGTTTTGTGTTGTGTCTGAGGCTGGATTTGAACTCAGATCCTCCTGACTCCACGACTGGTACTCTATTCACTGAACCACCTAACATCCCTGAAAAGTTTTGAAGAAGCAAAACAATTGAAGAACAATAATGAGTAATATTTGCATATATTAAATTTGAAATGCCCATTAGAGATAGAGAAGAGAACTAGGTGAAGGAAATCTTATAAAAACCTGGAGAATAAAAAGAAAGCAGAGATATCAGTAGTGTCAAATGTGTCAAAGAAATCAAGGAGAATCAGGATTGAGAAATGTATTTGGGCAAAAAGGGATCATTGATGATTTTTGTGAAGGCTCTGTCAGCTGGATGATGAAGCCAGAGGTCAGATTACATATAGGTTAGAAGAGAGTAAGAGGAGGGGAAGTGGAGATATTTAGCACAGGCAATTAGTTTAAGGAGTTTAGTTATCTACAAGGAGGAAGCAATACAAAATGATAGCAGAGGTGGTGGAATCAAATGAGGTTTTTGTTTTTGTTTTGTTTTTGAGGATGGAAAGAAATGAAATGTTTGGACTGGGGAGTAATTAAGTGGCACAGTGGCTAGAATACTGGGCCTGAAGTGAGGAAGAGCTGAGTTCAGATTCTGCCTCAGACATTTACTAATTAGTGTAACCTTGGGCATGTCACTTAACTTTGGTTTGCCTTAGTTTCCTAGCCTGTAAAATTGGCCAATCACATCACCTTCTTTGCATGCTTATTCTGAGGTTCAAATGAGATAATATTTGTAAAAAGAATTTGGCACAATGCCTGATACATAGTAGATGTCTAAGAAATTACTATTATCTTCCCTTATAGGCATCAAGGAAGTAGTCAATAGTTAAAGAGAGATTAGAGATTAAAGAGAGAGTGGGGATAATAAAAGGTGCAAGCTGCAGAAGAAAATAAGAGGACTAGGATCCACAATGTACGTAGATGATTGGCATTGTCAAGGAGAAGAGACACATTTTTAATCTGGGACTAAAATGAAGGAACAAATGGGGTGGGGGAAGATATCTGAATGAAATGAGACAAAGAAGAGAAGAAAAGGAGCAGCTTTTAGGGAATGGCCTTATTTTTCTATGTGATAAGGTTATCAATTGAAGGGCTGGGGGAAATGAATGCTGTGGGAGGCTTGATGAGAAATGAGCAGATTTAGAAGAGCCACTTTGGCACTTCAGATAGTGAATTGATTAAGGAGAAATAGAATGTTTACCTTGCTGCAGTTGAAATTAGATAACATAACATTTTAGTGGACCTAATCATCAGTTTTGTGATTACTTACAGCTATTTTCAAGATCAGAATATTTTTAAATAAATTGTTAAGACATATATGCAATCAAAATTCCCTTTAGCAAATGCCATGACCTCCTATTTAATGTAGACCTTATCTCTTATGGTGTTTGGCAAAATTATATAAGATTTTAAAAAAGGAGAAATGCCTGGACTTCCATGGCCAGTGCCCTATGCACTATACTCTATTGCATAAAATCTACAATGTAAAATATAAATTCTTTGAGACTTTTTTCCCCAAATCCCATGTTATATTTATTTCTTGTCTTTTCTCTCTTAAAAAAGGCCAAGAAAGGTGGTACATTTACCCCAGTTTCTTGGAATGATTTCAGTTAGTTAACAATATTCTGCTCAGCTAAAATACCCCCTTTAGCTTCAACTGGCTATGATATCCTCACTGCTTGTCCTAAACCTGCTGTGTACTAGTGCTGAGTGCTGCTAAACAGATGCTGGTTTTCACCCCAGATATGGCTGTTCATCAGAAGAAGTGTTTCAAGTGTAGAGGTTATAGCTCTGCTGGTAAAGGGCTTTTACATTTTGCTCTTCAGTAGACAAAATGAATTATAATTAAAAATATTCATTTTTTTGTGAGTCAGTATTTTCTTACTGCATCCTTAGGTATATTTCCAGTATTTTAAGCACTTAAAAGAACTCAAAAAAAGTGTAAAATCTCATTATTCCAAGAGATTAGGTTATATAAAATGTGACATTGCACATGGAAATCTTTTTTTCTTTTTTTTCTATCTCTATCTCTCTGTCTCTTTTTGTCTCTTTGTCTATTTTTTCTTTCTCTTTCCTTTCTTATCTCTGCTCCCCTCCCCTCCCATTTCCTCCCCTCTCCTCCCTTATCCTCTCCTCTCCTTTCCTTTCTATTTCATTGGTATGAAGACTAAAAGTCTAAAAAGTGTGGAAACTACTAGAAATAATGATATTTGGCACTTATTCTCCAACTTATAGTTGAAGACAACTACCTAAAGTACAGAAAGATGACAAGTCTTGCCCAAGGTCGTAGAGTCAATGCGTGTCAGAGGCAGGAATTAATCTTGAAATCTTCCTGGCTCTGGATCAGGTCTTTATTCCTGTGCCACACTGCTTCTGTTGATGACATAAAACATTCATTATATGAAGAGGCACTAGTTCCTCACTTCTCTTTGTTCAAAGTCTCTAATCAAGAAACTGAGAAAAAAGATACATGCAAAACTGAGACCAATTCCTCACATAAAAAAAAAGTTCATAGTGCTATAGATTATCTTATTAAAAGATAAAAAGGTCCTTAAATGAGGATTCACTGATTTCACATATTCTGCTAGAAACACTTTAACTAAGAAGGTCACACTGGTAAAGGTGACCTACAATTTTTCTGCTTCTCTCTCTGGAATTCAGTGTGGAGACATGGCAAATGGCAATCTCTAGTATTCACTTGATACAAGGTCTTCAGATTCCATGTTCTCTCTCTCCATGCTTTCATTTCACCCTTCTAAGTAGCTCTTCCCTTTCTTTCATGGCCCTTCCTCTGGTTTACACTGCGACCCAGCACTTTCCTCCACTCTGTAGCCTTCAGGAGATAACTTCTGGGGTAGCTAGGCAGCACAATGGATACAGAGCTGGGCCTGGAGTCCGAAAGAGTCACCTTCCTGAGTACCAATCTAGCCTCAGACACTTGCTAACTGTGTGACCCTGAGCAAGTCACTTAGATCTGTTTTGCCCACTTTCCTTATCTGTAAAAGGATCTAGGGGAGGAAATGACAAACCACTCCAGTATCATTGCCAAGAAAACCCTAAATGAGATCGCAAAGAGTCATACATGAGTGAAAAATGAGTGAAAATGAGTGAAAAAACAACAAATAGAACCTTACTTCTCTGAAATGAGAGAAATAGAAAGGTGAAAATAACCCAACACTCATTTAGATAGATGTTATAGACTTCATTTTTTAAAAGGCAGTAAAGAGTGATTATCCAATAAAGTGTTAGAACAAATAGAATTTCTCTCTGAATTATATTTATTTGTAGAACATCTTTTTGGAAGAAAATGGAACATTAGGTAGTTGGCAAATGTGAGGACAAAGCTATTTGAAATAAAGTGGAAATATAAAATGTCAAGGTGAAGAAAGAAGAGGGAGTCTTGTCCTTACCTGCACAGCTGTTCTCCAAGATATTATTTCCAGCTTTCTTGTTAAATATGGATGCCTAGCTTCTCTCCTGGTTGGTGGTAGCCAGTTTCTTTTTCTTTGCACCAAAGGGGGAGAAAAAAATATATAAACAAAAAAATGTTTAAACATGGGAACATAGAGGAAAGGCAAGGTTGGTAAAAATGTTAATTCTTTTTTTGTTCTCTGGATGATATTGTTTAAAGTCTCCATAGATGTGAAAAGGAAAGAATTCAAAGTTCAAAAGTTATAAAGATTCTTAGTTCTTTGCCTCATTCTCTCTCTCTTTCCCTCCCTCCCTCCCTCTCTGTCTCTTTCTGCCTCTGTCTCTTTCTCTCTCCCTTTCCTCTCCCTTTCCCTCTCTCTCTTCCCCTCTCCCGCATTCTTCCCCCACTCTCTTCTGGCATTCTTCCTGATCTCCACTGAATGTTTATACATTTTCAAAGAAAATGCTAATTATTTTCAGATACTGTAAATCGTTTTATAAGCATTAGTCAGCAACGATCAGTTGATCGAACCTTGACATTGAGGAAAGCTCATTACAAGTAATTTAGAAAAGAATAGAATAATATCTAACCTTTGTGAAACTTGTTTAGTTTCAAATTGTTTGTAGGCTGTAAACTCTTTATCTGATTTCCCCAAATATCTTCAGAGTTGAGAACCAAATACAATTCTCTTCCAAACTGGAAAGATAGTGTGGGTGTTGAGATAAAGAAAAACTTGGGATCAAGTTCCGTCTCTGACATATATTATCTATATGACCCTAGGCAAGCTGCTCAATCTCTCAGTGCTCCAAGCAACTCAGTAAGATGATAAATTGCAGACCAGGCAAGGATCTGCCACAATGGAGAGAGTTTCTTTAACAGGAGTTCCCTGCACTAATTAAATCACAGCACTAATACAAAACAACAGAAACAACAACAAATAGTTTAATAGTTGTCTAATAATAATAATTATTATTTTTATTATCATTCTCCTATAATGATCTAGAAATGGAATTTATTCATTTGAATTTCTATATGACAAACCCATAGGATATCTGATTTAGAAGGGTTTATTGAGCAAATTATATTGTGTTTAGTCTGAATCATTTTCTAAGTGGCCACATTAGTTTCTTCCTTGCCAAGTCTTGTGTTATTATTTTTGTTGAATATTGTCTAGAAAACAGTGCATGTTGTACACAGGAGACTTTGTTAAATATGTACCTAACAAAGTAGTCAATTTACTTATGAGGCTAGAGGGTATAATTTTATTTTAAGTTGTCTAATGGGGAGTTTTCAGTGAAGCTTAAAGCTACAGGTCAGTTGAAGAAATTCTCCATAGTAAGAATGGAGATAATTGTCACTTCAATTTGACTCCTTTCAGAAATGGAGTTTTCTTTTCTGCTGTTTGTTGAGCTACAAAAGCAGATTACTGTGTGGTGGCTCTTTGGTGATTATTTTCTGGAGACAAAATTTCCAGGTGCTGTTAATCCACTGCAGTTGTGTTTATGGTGTATGTATTTTCTGACATTTATGTTGATTCTGTTAAGTTGATTAAAAAAAAATTGTGCTTGATTCTAAATATTAGTGAGTAGCCAGTTTAATTTTTGTATCCCCAGCATAATAATTAATATTCAGGGTATATGCAATATAAGGGACTCTCAAGAAACTCCTATTATAACATCTATTATTTTATAGAGATGTTCCTTTGTGATATTTATTTAAATGCTTAGTTCGAAGTCTTGGGGAAAAAAAAACATAGTAGGATGTTTGGTGATTAGAAACATTTCTGTGATATGAGAAATACCATTCACCTCTTCAATTTAATAAATAAGGCTTTATTCTCTTATGTAGTCATTTCTTTTTGGCCTACATTGGTTCTAAAGGGATAAAATAAAATAAGTTTTCAAACTTATTTTTCTTCATTGTGGAGTGTTATTATTTAAAGATTGAAATTTTCTATCATATTTTGTGCTTCCTATGTGGTTGAACAATTTCTAACCTTTTTTTTCCAACACTACCTCCTTTCTTATTTCTGAGGCCTAGTGAATCTTCCTCCTTCCCCTTTCAGTGGATTTACCCTAGAAATGAAAAGGGTATCTATATCCCTCAGCATATTGGATCCCTCTTGTTTCTCTAACAGAGAAACAACTGTCCCTCATCAGTCCTTGGATGCCCTACCAAATTTTCAAAATAATATTCAAAAAAGGGGGAAAAATGAAGAGAAACAAAGATATAGAAATGTACTCAAAAAGTTTTTTTAAATAAAAATGACAAATTGAATGTCATGTACTTCCTGAGAATATTGAATATTTCAATGTAGCATGAACTTGTGCCCTATAGCACCCAGTTCAGTTGGAAGGCTCAATATCTATTCAACAGAACTTGACCACTCTTGGGATGAGATATTTTTTCTAACGACTGAAGTGTTCCTCACAATGTTCCCTTGTCAGTAGATTTGAATTCTTAGAGCCTTTGTTACTACTTCCTACAAGAGTCAATTGAATGTTGTAAATATTCTGTGATTGTGATTCTGCAAACTACAGTGGTGTCCTTTCTTTAAAATGGCACATTAAGCAGCAGGGCACCTTTTGACTTAAATATGCAATCTAAAAATATTTTGTATCATGCAATAAACAACTTGCCATGCTGTTAGCAGCATTTCAGAAAGGTGCATCAAAACATCAAATATATGCTTGGTTGCATAAACCAATGTGTCATTCTCGGTTTAGGCTTCAAAATATCTCAAAAATCATATAGTTATGAAAGGACTTCTTTTCACTGAGGTTTTGATTACTGTCAGAAATTGGTTTGGAGTTAATTATCAAATTACAATCTTTGATTATTTTTTGTCATCACTCAACATGCCTTTATTATGTGCCTACTATGTGCCAGGCATTTAGAAAACTGAAACAGTCCTAAAGGATGTCACTTTTCATCAGTGGAGACAAAGTATATGGTGTTAAAAAATATATGTGAAACAGATATAAGGTCATTTTTGAGGAGGCACCAGCAGATGGGATTATTAGGAAAGTCTTCAAATAACAAATTAATCAAATTATGATTTTACTTATTATTATTATTAAACACCTATTGTATGCTAGGCAAAACACTAATCACCAAAGAAACAAGTACAAAGAATGAAACAGTCCCTACTCTCAATGAAATGTAAACTTTTTTTAAAAGTCCCTTAATTGACTAGATAAATTTTACAATCCCTCTGAAATTCTAAGACATGATAAATGAATTTGCAAAGGTTGGTGTCTTTAAAGACCAGTAGGTCATTAACCAGAAAGTTGCAAAGAATCTGTACCTGGCAGAAAAAGAATGGTTAAAAGGGATATCTGTATGTATACAAATTCTATTACATTATGAAGGTATGGCATCTTTGAATATCCTAGCTTCCACATGATAAAACTTCTCTGAATAGTTTTGGAATTTATTGGTTAGCTATCTAATGGACTCAACATGTATTTTTAAGTTTTCTGGACCTCTTTAATCAAGTGGCCCAAGCTATTACTTAGACTTAATGACAGAGTTTCAAAAGGGGTACAAAGAGGAAGCTCTCTTTGGAAGACAATGGAGCATCACAGGGCCAATGATAGACTGAGTTTGGTCTATGGAGACTTTGTTGTAATTTCTTTGAGAGAAACAAGTTGCAAAGCAATTGGTTAGAGTGTAGGAAGTCTTGCAACCTTAGCAGAATTCTAATTTCATATTTTAAAGTCCATGTGATACACACACACACACACACACACACACACACACACACACAGACAAGCAAGGGCATGACTATGTCTATAAATGAAGACTATCATGACAGCTTTGGCAAGCTGTTAAAAATTTACGTTTTAGATGTGTTTACAGCTGCTTGATATTTTGTTATTAATAGTGAATATTAAACAGATTTAGTAGCAGTGTGAAGCTACTGTCCCCAAACAATTAACAACTTTAGAGTCCTCATAGATATTTTAAAAGCATGGTTAACATCTGTGGCTATGTCATTCACAAAAAAAAAAAAGGACTTTAAAATATTTGAGTACTATAGATAAAAATTCAAAATTATTACCATTCTGCAGGCTTATGATAAAGAACTAACTTAATCTTGTTAAATGTCCTCATAGGAAATAAATAAGAAGTAAGATAGGGCATAGATGTCATCTTTGGAGTAGAGGAATAGACTGCTTTCCTCAAATTTCTTTATTACTTTCTGATATAGTTATGTTCACTAGGACTGGTTATTAGGTTTTGTTTTGTCTTGTTTTTTGGAATGAGAAAAAAATAAAAACCTTCCTGGAGCCTTGTCAGTTACTTCAGAAATACCCTTTGTAAAACCCCTAGAGACTGTGGAAATCACAGTGAAGCTCCCTTATCATCTCAAAATGGAGCTACTCATACACATCTTAGGCATTAGCTAATATACACTATGGAAAGTTTCTTAGTGAATGGAGCCCAACTTCCTGTTTCTTAGGGCTTCTGATCAACTTCATAGCATTTACAATCTTCTCACCTGGAAGAGAAAGAAAAAACACCAATAAAATAGTTCTTCTTACCTAGAAGACAAAGAAAAGACCAAACACAACCACCACCACCAACTTCAATAAAATAGAAAGCTTCTTCCCAACCAAATAAGTGCTCCAGCCCAAATTGTGCTGAAAAACTTCTTGAACTGAAAGGGAACATTGAAGATCCTTGACTCCAGTATTTTGAAGATGAAGAAAATATTTTTTTTTCTTTTTATTATTGTTGTTTAATTTCCAGAGATCTCATTGTTCTCATGGGATATACCTTCACTGACAGACTAAGAAAAAGTGTGATTTTTTAACACGTGCAGATATTCTCCAAAGTATTTACAATAATAAAACTACTGAAGTGGGTTTTTGGATAGTTAAATGATTAGGTTCAAATACTAGTATTTAGCACATTAATTAAATCAGTATTCTGGGAACTATACTAATGAAAATTAAAGGAATTATTGCTACTGCCTTCCCCCAAATTCCCTTACTTTTCTGTACAGATCTTGTAAATGTCTATATATGTCTCCTAAAAGTGAATCTTTGATGTCATAGACCATTTTCCTTTCAGTTTTTGAACAGGATGTAGTATATAGCAAGTTCTTATTAAATGTTTGGTAATTCATAGATTGATTAAACCTTAATTCCCACGTTAATGTTTCAGTATATAACTTATAGGCTCCATGGTCATGCCTTTATTTTCCTCATCCTTTCAGACAGAAAAAACCTAAAAAAAAAATATTGTAAAGGGGATTTGCTATTCTATTTCAGAAGCAGGAAAAAAAAAGGTGTTTTTGGAAGACATAAAGATTTTACTGCCATGAAAGAGAACAAAGTGTCCATCATTGCATACTAACATTGATTTCCCTTCTTGGAATATCTCTGGCTATAGAATATATGTAACATATCTGTTTTGGTTAGGCAATAATGTTAAAAGGTTTGAGCAGAGCTATAGTCTTCTGGAGACTATGAGCAAATCATTTTGCTTTAGGCAAACCATAGGGGAAAATTAAATTCAATTTGAAATAAAAATACCATTTTTCTCAGTGTTTCAGTGGATGGAGTGAAGGGACTAGTGTCAAAAAGACCTGAGTTCAAATTTGGCCTCAGATACTTACTAACTGCATGACACTGATTGTCTCAGTTTCCTCAGCTATAAAATAGGGATAATAACAGTAATCACTTCACAGGTATAAAGTCAATCACAAGCAGCTCTCCTGAGGACTGCTGCTTTGAATAACTTCAAGGATCTAATCACATAGTATAGTGAACTCTTTATTCAACAATAAACTAAAGCAAAACATACAAGAAACTAAAGCACAACATTTACAACTATATAACATAGTAACTTATTACTAACGTGGCCACATAGTCTTTGTTTGTTTTGCTTTTTGGAGGGGGGAGGACAGGGCAATTGGGGTTAAGTGACTTTTCCAAGGTAACATGGCTATTAAGTCTTAAGTGTCTGAGTCCAGATTTGAGTTCAGGTCCCCCTAAATCCAGGGCAGTTGCTCCAGTTACTGCGCCACCTAGCTGCCCTGTGGCCACATAGTCTTAAACAAAACATATCATTCAGTAAGTCACAATCTCCACAATCAATATAGAGTACCCAAATTTCATCTTGAGACTGGCTTTCAATCATCTTTAAGCCAACCACCCTTAAGGAGTAATCATCCTTAAACCAATCATTTTAAGGGGTAGCAGAAAATGCAAATGCCAACTACCCCACTAGGTCACAGTAAACTTAAAATATCAGTCAATAAAGAGTGCCCAAGAAAAGTCTTCTTTTCTTTTCTTTTCTTTTCTTTTTTGTGACTTTCAGGTAGTCCAATAATCCTTCAATTATTTTTCTTGGGTCTGTTTTCCTGTTCAATCTTATGTTCCTTTTTTCCCCTTGATGAGCTATTTCACACTTCTTTGTTTTTCATTATTTTGCTTTTATTTTATTGTTTCCTAATATTTCATGTAGTCATTAGCTTCCACTTCCCTGCTCCTAATTTTTAAGTAATTATTTCCTTTAATAAGCTTTTATACCTCCTTTTCTAGTTTGTCAGTTCTACTATTTTTAGGTTCATAACTTCTTTTAAAATTTATTTTTAGGTTTCAACATTCATTTCCCAAAGATTTTGAGTTACAGATTTTCTTCACATCTCTCCCCTACCTCCCACCTTAATATGGCAAGCATAATGAATACCCCTTTCCCAAATCTGCCCTTTGGTATATCATCTATAATCTCCCCTTATTTTCTTGTATGGCAAGATATATTTCTATACCCCATTGTCCTGTTTCCCAGTTGCATGTAAAAAAGTTAATTTTTATTTTTTTAACATTTGTTTTTAAAACTTTGAGTTCCAGATTTTTTCCCTTGTCATCTCCTTACCCACCCCGCCACTGAGAATATCAATTCAATATAGATCATACATATGTAATAATGCAAAACATTTCCATAGTAGTCATATTGTGAAAGACTAACTATATTTCTCTCCATCCTATCCCAACCCCCCACTTGTTCTATTTTCTCCTTTTACCCTGTCACTTTTCAAAAGTGTTTGATTCCAACTACCCTCTCTGCCAATTTCCCTCCTCTACCCTGCTATCATGCACCCTCTTATCTCCTTCCTCCTTTCTTTGAGGGTAAAATACCCAATTGAGTGTTTATGTTATTCCCTCCTTAAGTCAAATCCATTGTGAGTAAGGTTGACTCATTCCATTCCACCTTCCTGCTCTTCCCCTCCATTTTAACAGCCCTCTTCTGTCTCCTTTACTTGAGATAATATACCCCATTCTATCTCTGCACCCTCTCCTTCTCCAAATATAAAACTCTTACCTCTTAATTTTACTTTTTTTATATCATGCCTTCACATTCAACTCACCCTTTGCCCTCTGCTATGTATACATGTACACACACATATACATACACACATACTCCCACCTGTACATAAGTATATATGTGTGTATAAACATATATACACATACATACATACATACATAATCCCTTCAATTATCCTCGTACTGAGAAAAGTCTTATGAGTTGCAAATTTCATCTTTCCATGTAGGAATGTAAATAGTTCAACTTTAATAAGTTCTTTATAATTTCTTTTTCCTGTTTACCTTCTCATGCTTCTCTTGCTTCTTGGATTTGAAAATCAAATTTTCTGTTCAGCTCTGTTTTTTTCATTATGAATACTTGAAAGTACTCTATTTCATTGAATGACTATATTTTCTCCTGAAGAATTATACTTAGTTTTGCTGGGTAGGTGATCCTTGACTTTAATCAGAGCTCTGTTGATCTCCAGAACATCATATTCCAAGTCATTAAATCCCTTAATGCAGAAGGTGCTAGATTTTGTATTCTCCTGATTTTGTTTCCACAATACTCAAATGGGTTCTTCCTGGGTTTCTTCCTGACTTCTTGTAATATTTTTTCCTTGACCTGGGACCTCTGAAATTTGGCTATGATATTCCTAGGTGTTTTCTTTTTGGGATCTTTTTCAAGAGGTGATCAGTGAATTCTTTGTTTCCATTTTATCATCTGCTTCTAAGGTATCAGGGCAATTTTCCTTGATAATTTCTTGAAAGATGATGTCTAGGATTTATTTTTATCGTGGATTTCAGGTATTCCAATAATTTTAAAATTATCTCTCCTGGATCTATTTTTCAGGTCAGTGATTTTTTTTCCAATGAGATATTTCATATTGCCTTCTATCTTTTCATTGATTTGGATATGATAGAGTAACTTGATTTCTCATAAAGTTATTAGCTCCCATTTGCTCCAATCTAATTTTGAAGGAATTATTTTCTTCAGTGAACTTTTGAAATTCCTTTCTCATCTGGCCAATTCTGCTTTGTAAGGTATTCTTCTCTTCATTGGCTTTTTGGACCACTTTTGCCATTTGAATTAGTCTATTTTTAATGTGTTATTTTCTTCAGTCAGCCTATTGATTCACTTTTCATGATTTTCTTGCATCATTCTCATTTCTCTTCCCAAATTTTCCTCTACTTCTCTTACTTGATTTTCAAAATCATTCTTGAGTTCATCCAAGACCAGTGACCAATTCATATTTTTCTTAGAGGCTTTTGATGCAGGAGTTTTGACTTCATTGTCTTCTTCTGGTTCTATGTTTCAATCCTCTTCATCCTCCAAAAAAAACTCAAGAGTCTGATTGCACTCCCTCTGTTTGCTCATCTTGACAGCCAATTACTTGACTTGAGCTCTTTACCATGGGAGAACTCTGCTTCCAGAATAGAGACTGCTGTATCCCAAATTCCTGGGGTTTTTCACAGCTGTTGTCAAAGTTTCTACCAGGTACCTATCTCAGAACTGTGAAGAAGACTTTCTCTCTACAGCCTCAACAAGCTCTGCCATACCAGTGCTCTTCACCCCAGGACCACTGCCCAAGAATGTCACCCAGATCCAAGCAGGGCAAAGCAGGAGAATCCAGTCTCAGCACCAGCAGAGATATTCCTTCAAATGCCCTCTGGATAATCACTTGGTCCCCCTATGATCTATAGGCCTGGATCTGGAGCAGCCTCAGCAGCAGCCATGGTAGCCACAGTCACCTCCATCACCACCCCTGGAGCCAGATCAGGCTCTTCTCTTACCCAGGTTCAACAAAGTTCCCTGGTGAGCTTTTACTTTTTCTTTGGTGTTTATGGATTAAGAAGTCTGGAAACCACCACAGCTGCCAGTGATTCACTCTCATGAAGTCTGCTCTGGCTGGTCTGGGCTGATGGTCTGGGCCTGGGCAGCTCACACAGATTGTGCTCCACTCCTCGCCTGGTGCAATAGACCCTTCCTGTTGGCCTGCCAGGCTGCCTTCAGCAGAAGATTTGCTTCTCTCTGTCATTTTGTGGTTTCTGTAGCTCTAAAATTTGTTTAGAGTCACATTTTACAGGTATGGGAGGTGGTCAGAGTGGGTGCTTAAACAGGCTCCTGCTTTTAATCCACCACCTTGAATCTGCCCCCTGTGAAGTCTTCTTTCTTCTTAACTGAGGCTGGCTTCCAATAATCCTTATACTAATCATCCCTAAGGATAGCATAAAGTACAAACACCATCCATCCTTAGGTCACAATAAGCCACAATCTCATCAGTCAATGCAGAGTACCCAAGTAAAGCCCTCTTTCGTCTTAAGTGGAGGATGAACTCCAAACCCCATAACTCCTCTTTTATGGACTGGCCACTCCCAACTCTTGCCGGAATTCACAGGTAGGCAGCTCTTCCAGTTCTTGCCTAGACTCACATGTAGGTAGTCTCTACTCCTGTTTCATACCTCAGTTTATGAGGGAATACTCTTTGAAGTTTCTTCCTCTAGGAGGACAAGCTTATCAGAGTTACAACAATATTTACACACATTACTGGCACTATCTTCTCAATTTACTTACTGTCTGACAAGGTAATACAAATCAAAAAACAAAGATGTGGTCTGAGAAATCAAACACAAATCAATGGCAAAGTCCCAGGACTTCTGTAAATAGCAGTAAAGTCCTCCCTCAGGATTTCTGTAACAGCAGTAAAGTCCTCTTTCAACAGACAGACAGAATGTGAAGTACCACATCAAGACAGACAGAACAGTGCCAACATCACAAACATTTTCCCTCTCAGTTCTACTTGGTCCCAGCTTGTGCTCAGCTTTTCTCTGCTCTACTACTTATTGTTCTACCCTTCATTTTCCATTCTTTCTGTTCAGCTCTTAGACAAGCTCCTCCCATGGGTGGGCTCCATGTGATGACCTTAGGCCTTTTAAGAGCAGGTAAGGTCTCCTTGTCTATTAGGCTTATTAAGAGCAACACAATGTATCCTGTTTCCAACAAAAACTTGATACAATCAAAGGTGAGGCTCAAAGACACTTGAGTAACTGAAACAAGCAGCAAAGTATTATTTTCTTGCCATTACAAGAGGTTCTTTTGAGGATTAAATAAGATAAAAATTTTAAAGCACTTAGCTCAATGCCTGACAAATAGAAGGTGTTATACAAATGTTTATTCCCATCCTTTTCCCTTCTCTTACCCATTTTATTGCTTTAAAAAAAATCTTGGGTTCCTACTAATATTTTAACACTTCTTTCCTCTAAAAAAAAAAAGCGTTGTCCATGGATAAGTTGTACATTAATAGATCTAGGAATGCACATAAGACTTGGAAAATTTCAAGTTATATTTTTCCAGATATACTAGTAGACACCCATTATTTAATCACAATTAAGGTGAGGTTTTTGTTTTGTTTTCTTTTTTAATGAATAAACCAAATAAAATTCTCTGTGTTATGTGAATTGAAGGCCACCACTTTGCAGTTGACAACATAACATTCTCAGTGTCACCAGACCCTAAATCTCAGTCTTCTCTGATTAATCCTTTTGTTCTCACAACTTCAAATCAGGTACAAAGTCCTAATGATTCTATCTGGGCAATATTAATTACAGAAATCCCTTCTACTTTTAGCGCCATCCCCTTGTTCAGCCTATCATTAACTCTCACTTTGGCTATTGTAACTACCTCCTAATCCCATTCTTCATAGAGCTCCCAAAATGTATAGATCTTACTATGACACTCCTGTTAAAATGGCTTCCCTTTTCCAATAAAATAAAAAAACAAATTTGATAGCCTTACATTTAAGGATCTCCACAATTTAGGTCCAGTATATATTGTCAGCTTATTTAAGTATATTACTCTTTGTATAATCCATGTTCCAAGTGAACATACTGATTAACTATTACATAGACTTGCCTTTTCCTCCTCCCTCTATGAATTCATTTGGGTCATGCTATGAATGTATGTCCTCTCTACTTCTACCTCATTACACTCCTTTTTTTCTGAGATTTATATGTAAATGTTTCTACCACCACCACACAGGCACATATGCCGTATGATTTCTCACTTTCCCGTCATGTTTCTTCATTGTGTATGTGGACTTACAATTTTTAGTATATAAACTTCTTGAGGAAAAGGATTTTGTTCCTCTTTAATTGTTTTATCCCTGGGGATGTTAGTGTAGTGACTTGCAAATAGTAGCCACTTAAAAATTATTTATTGGATAAGCATTGAAAAAGTCTCCTACAATACCACTATGTCTGAAATCTCAATTTAGTAATAACCCATCTAATACTGCTTTGTAACTCAACAGAAATAGGAATTTAGTTAAAATAGCTTCATGACAACAATGTTATGAATGGAAGCTTATGTACCTGAATAGAGGCAAAGCAGTGCAGTGAGGTGGCCTTGCAATGTAACTTAACTTCTTGGGGGCCCCAGACAACTATCTAAAACTCATGATTTTTGATTTTCTAATAAATTGGAGATCCATATCAATTAAGCCCATTTTCAAATAATTAGTATCTTAAAATAATAAAATCCCAGGTCTTTATTCAATCTGTCAGCAAAAAAAGTTCCTTGGTGGGCAAAATATATCTATTAACGTAAAACTGATCATTATGTAGCTCTGAGAGTGTAATAGTGCTTAGATGAATTGGCTAGAATGCTTGAATACACTAATAAACCTGATAACATCAGAAGAAACCCTGAGACTTGTAGTAGAAAGTCACAAATATAGTACAAACCTATTGTCTGTGATTATTAAGGCAAAATCAATTATCTGAAAGAAATAGAGCAGAGAAGTGATTCTGAGTTTCAGTGAAATATGTAGTAGGGGAAGATTAATTCATTAAAGTCAGACCCTAAGGGTTCAGACATTAAATATCTCTGAGCAAAGAGACAGTGACTTTGAACTTACAAAAGTTTTACTATAAGTTAAATCAGAAATATTATATTTTGTCCTTTTCATTTGTTTTTATTTTGTTTGGTTTCCCTAATATTCCTTGCCTTTTATTCTCTTAGGTACCTGTAAAGTGTGAATTTAGAAGCTACAGAAAAAAAACGACTGAGTCTCACTAGTGAAATACTTATGCAGTGTTATCACTGTAATTCTTATTAGTATCACAGATATTTAATAGCTCAAGGGGAAAGAAAAACATCTAATCTAGACACAAAAACTCTTGGATAGGTGTCCAAGTTACTGTAAGTGTAGGATGTAATGATATGTTAACAATATTATGCCAAAATATCATTGATTGGGAAAATTAATGTGGAGTATGACTATATTTGAAATTCATTGTGTTCGATTCCTTAAACTTCCATCCCCATAAGGTATTTGAAGTTGATGTAAATACGTTTATTCCTATGTATAATTAATTATTTTATTAATTTAATTTATAATTAATTGTTTAATGATGATTAGTATGACCAACTTTCTTTCTGCCAGTGAAGACACAGGGTATTACAAGTATTCTGGATGTCCTGAGCAGGGGACAGAAATGGGATGGAGAACACTAAAAAGAAAAAAAAAACAATTAAAAAAAAACAGGAGATAAAAGATCCTGAAGACTAATTTTGCCTATTTCACAATTTTACCTAGGACCAAATGTAATCATCTTACTATCCCTGGGACCTTTTCTTGCTTGGTTCAGTTTTCTTCTAAGGACACCATACAAACCAGCCTCACCATTTCTGAAAGTACAGGTAGGTTTCCAGACTTGAATTTTCTAAGAAAGAAAACCTCCATTACTTGATTGATATTTAGGTGCCTAAATGAAAAGATAAAATTACTAGTAAAAAAAAAATTACATACACAACCCCAGCCTCAGTTTCTTCCTTAGTAAAATAAGTGTGTAGGATTAGAAAGTCTCTTATTTCCCTTCCAATTGTTGTTCTATGATCCTTTTGTCCTAGAACAGAATGGTTTTAGAAAGTGGAAATAACATTTATTGCTTTTAAGCTAAAAGATCTGGGTTTGAATATGCACTCTACCACTTACTGCCTATGTAAGCTTGAGCAAATTATTTAACTCCCTTGGGTCTTGGCCTCCTCATCTGTAAAATTTCATATTCTATGTCCTCTAAGATCCTTTCCAGCTGTGAGCTGGTGATCCTGTGATCATTATTATTTTTTCTACTTACATGAATAAGGACAGGTAGGGGAATTTTCCCCTAGCTAATGATTGGTGTCATCAGCTGTGTAATATAGCCATTGGGCCATGACCACCTGTATATGCCGTTGAGTTTGCTTGATAAGGCATTTTCAATGCCTTACAGAATGGGCCTAGAAATGAAAGCAATAAAATTAGCAAGGCAAAGCTCTTCATATTTTCTAAACAGTAGAAGGCTCTTTTTAGATCCAAGTTGCAGGCTTTTAGGCAAATTGATGAAAAACTGTTTAGAGCACTGGACCTAGAATACAAAAACCCTGAGATCAAATCCTATGTCAGATACTTGCTATCTGTGTTACCCTGAGTAGGATATTTAATGACTTCAGCCTCAGTTTCTTCACCTGTAAAAGGGGATCACAGTGTTTACTTCACAGTGTGTAAGGACCAAATGATTGAAAATACGTAAAGTTCTTGAAAAACTTTTAAAGCACTCTGTGAAAATTGTTACTATAGTTATTTCTGTTTTGCTAAAAATGTAGAGTAAAACTTGCTGTGACTTCAATAGTTTTGTCATATTTCACCCCTGTGTTCTCAGTGGAGCAAATGCACATGTGTCAATGGAAATTTAAAGGCATAACTACAGTTTAGAATTCTTATTTTCACACTGTCATCATCTGATGGATTATGTCTGAGAGATTTTAAAATGTTTTTATCAGTCTGTAGGCTTTTCTTCATCATATCAAAATTTTCCTCTATATACTATGTTAGAAAATTAACTTTTAGGGGGGGCAGAGTTAAGCTGGCATTGTAAAAGCAGGAGAACTCTGCGAGCTCCCCCTATAACCACCTCAAATACCTATAAAATATGACCCTAAACAAATTTTAGAGCTCCAGGACCCATAAAATGACAGAGAAGCAAAGCTCCCACTGAAGGCAGCTCGGCAAGCAGATGGGAAGGGCTCGCTGTAGGGTGCTTGGAGCTGAGCCCAGCCTGGCCTGAAACTAGAGCTGTAGCCCCAGGGCAGAGAAGATAAACTATGGCTGGAGCACTCAAGAGAGTGGCTCACCAGCAGCTGTGACAGTTTCCAGAATTATCAACACATAAGAGCCAAGGACAAAGTGAAGGGTCAGTGGAAATCAGCTAAATTTGAGGGAAAGAAGCAGGTCCAGTCATCTACTCCCAGAGCTAGAAAGCAGTGGAAGCTGCAGCCCTGCAGCCACCTCCAAGTGCCTGCTTCAGAGCTCCTAGCCTACAGATTGCAGGGGGGCCAAGCAATCATTCAGAGGCTAAGTGCTCTTGCCTTAACCTGCCTGGATCAAGATCTTAGTCTTGGGTGGTGGTCCTGAGGTTCATGGCCAGTGAGCCAAAGCTGGAGGGGGCTACAGAGATGGTGACCTCCTAATAACTCTAGCAGCTGCAAAATCTCCACTGATTTGGAACAAAGCTCTCCCCTCTGAAAGCAGAGTTCTACTGAGCCAAAAAGTCAAGTAATTGACTGACAACATGAGTAGGCAATGGAAGCAAAGCAAGAAGAGCAACCCAACTTTAGATTCCCTTTTTGAGCACAAAAAGGATCAAAACATGGAACGGGAGGAAGACAACACAGTCAGAAAACCTGCACCAAAAACTTCCAAGAAAAATGCAAACTTTTTACAATCCATAGAGGAGCTTAAGAAGGATTTTGAAAACCAAATAAGAGAAATGGAGGAAAAATTGTGAAAAGAAGTGAGAATGATGCAAGAAAATCATTAAAAGAGAGTCAACAACCTGACTGAAGAAAATAGCACCTTAAAAAAATAGATTAACTCAAATGGCAAAAGAGGCCTAAAAAAACAAAGAGGAGAATGCCTTAAAAAGTCAAATTTGCCAGATGGAAAAAAGTTCTCAAAAGCTGGCTGAAGATATTAATTCCTTCAGAATTAGAGTGGAGCAAATAGAAGTAAGTGACTTTATGAGAAATCAAGGTACCATTAGGCAGATCAAAACAAATGAAAAAAAATAGAAGGCAATGTGAAATATTTCATTGAAAATCCCACTGACCTGGAAGATAGATCCGGGAGAGACAATTTAAAAATTATTGGACTACCTGAAAGCCATGATCAAAAAAAAAAACCAAACCTAGAAATCATCATTCGAGAAATTCTCAAGGAGAATTGCCCAGATATTTTAGAACCAGAGGGCAAAATTGAACTTGAAAGAATTTACCAATCACCTCTTGAAAACAATCCCAAAAAGAAAACTCCTAGGTGTGTTATAGCCAGGTTCTGGAGCTCTCAGATCAAGGAGTAAATATGACAAGCTGTCAAGAAGAAACAATTTAAATACTGTGGAAACTCAATCAGGATAACCCAGGATCTGGCAGCTTCTACATTAAGGGATTAAAAAGCCTGGAATATGATATTCCAGAGATCAATGGAGCTAGGATTAAAACCAAGCATCAACTACCCAGAAAAATTGAGTATAGTTTTCCAGGGGACAATATGGTCAATCAATGAGGTGGAGGAATTTCAAGCATTTTTGATGAAAAAACTAGAACTGAATAGAAAATTTGACATTCAAACACAAAAAGCATGAGAAGGAAAACATGGAAAAGAAATCATAAGAAACTTATCAAAGTTGAACTATTTACATGCCAACATGGAAAAATGATAATTGTAACCTATGAAACTTATGAGGATAGGTAAAGGGAATATAAAAGTATAAATATATATATGTATATATATGTGTATATATATATATACACACACACACATATACATATATATATATACATATATACACATATACACACACATATGTCTATATAGGAGGGTATATATGCATAGGAATACACATGTGTGTGTATGTGTACATAGACAGAGGGCACAGGATCAATTTAATAAGAAGGGATGATATTTTAAAAGGTGAGATTGAGAGGTGGGAGAGGAAATAGAATGAGAGGAGACAGGGAGAGACAGAATGGGGTTAATCATCTCTTATACAAGAGGCAAGGGATAACAGTTACAATGGAGGGCAGAACAGGAAGGCAAAGGGAATGTGGTCAACCTTACTCTCATTGAATTTGGCTTAGGGAAGGAATGACATACACTCTAAATTGGGTATCTTGCCCTATGGGAGAGTAGGGTAGAAGGCTATGAAAGGGGAGATGATAGAGGGGAAGACAGATTGGAGGGGAGGGTTATTAGAAGCATACACTTCTGTAAAGGGACATGGACAAAGTAGAGAATAGAACAAACTGGGGGGTGGGATAGGAAGGAGGGAAATGTAGTCAGTTTTTCACAATATGTCCATTGTAGAGATGTTCTGCATAACTACACATGTACGGCATGTATTAAATTGCTTGTCTTTCCAGTGTGGTGGGTGATGAGGGAGGAAGGGAAAGAATTTAGAATTTAAAGTTCTAAAATCAAATGTTGAACATATATATATATATATATATATATATAATTATTATTATTATTATTATTATTATTATTATTATTATGTACATGCAACTGGGTAATGGGATATACAGGCACTGGGGTAGGGAGATCCATCTTACCCAACTGGAAAGTCAGAAGGGTGATGGAGGAGGATATATAAGAGAGCCAATTGGGGGCAGGGGATATACAGTGGGATTGCTGTATTGGGATGGGGGGTAGGGGAGAGATGGGGAGAAGATTTATAATTCAAAATCTCATGGAAATCAATGATGTAAACTAAAAATAAACAAAAGTTAATTTAAAAAAAAGAGAAAAATAGCATTTACATATTGAATTGGTTTCAGGTTCTAAGTCTTTCTTCAACTGACATTGAACAGGGATGGGGGTAAGACATAGGGATCTTTGCTAGACCCACAAAACATTTAACAAACCCTGCTTAATAGACACAATACAAATCTATTGAATTGAAAATGATCTTTGTGGGCAGTTCTGAGCTAAGAGTGTCATATGAGGCATAGTGGTGTTGAAGTTATCCAAGACAATATGGTAAAATGAAAAGTGCTAGAAATGAGTCAGAGGTGACATGGATTGAATCTCCACCCCCAAATCATGGACCCTTAATGTCTGCATGAGTTATTAATGGGGGTGTCACTAAATTCTCCTTAATCGTGAGTTTCCATATCAACTCCCTCAAACAACTATTGTAAAAATTAAAATGAGATAATATATTATAGTCTTTTGCTGCTGAGAAGAATAAGAAGATTGAGTCAAGAGAATAAACTTTATTCCTTCTCACTATTTTTTTCACCTCTTGGCAGCAATAGGTGTCAATGCAGAGAATATTTTCTGTTTGTTTTTCTAAGCAGCAAATTAAAACATAGAGCAAAATATTCACTCTACTGCTTCTGATTATTCTCTTCAGCATCAAATAATAAAGAACCAGAAATATGTTCTTCTTCTCAGTACAAGGTGACAATAGAAAGATCTCTCTAGAGGGTCATTGGCCAAACAATCTGCTGGCAATAAGTGACAGGAAAAGAGAGTATCTATCAGTTCTCTTTAACACAACTGTAAAATCTGGCCTTTCATTTCTCTCTATGATCTTTCATAATTCAACAGGTAAGACCTTTCTGTACTTTTGCTAATGGTTTTTAACCAAATTCTTAATTCTGGTTATGAGTAGTTGTTACTTACAGAAATAGTTACTTCTTACATAGTGATAGTTAACAGTTTTCCATCATTTGTTGTTGTTGTTCAGTTATTTCTAGTGCATGAAAAATCTTTTTAAAAATCATATTCAATATTTTATTGATGGGCGGATATCCTTTTGCTCTAAAAAAATAGTTTTTTCTCATTATATAATGCTGTAGAATTAATTAACTGCTCTGGAACATAACTTTCAATTCTAATGTTGTTATGCAATTAAATGTCCCTAACAGCACTGTTTCACCTAAAGTCTCATTTTCCTGAAACTACTTATTCAGGGGGTATATCTGTAATGTAATTTCAGACAATGTTATATTTAGACTGTTCTAGACAAGATAATTTTTTAAAAAATCTTTTTTTCCCCAGTATTTCTTAATTTAAACTATTTAAGTGGCTACCTTATTCTACGTACTTATAATACAATTTCATAGTGATGACATTTGGCTATGAGTAAAAGGCTGTAAGAAGTCTTCCCTCTCTCAAGTTCTCCATAGTTCACGCCTATGAACTCTCTTGTGGGTAATTTTCACACCTTGCTTTAATTACATGTGGATTTTATTTCTCAGCAATTTAGGGCATTATTTATTCAGATTTTCATCTTTCCCAGAAAATAGGCATTCAGTAAATATGTATTGTGTTAATTCATTAATTACAAAATAGGGCTATTAAATGTAGTTAACATTAGGAGGAAAAAGAACTTTCTCTCCCTTCCCATTCCTTGGGTCCCTTAAAACAATATTTCAATTTACAGATAACATGATTTTATAGTGACTCACATTCTCTTCTAACAATATTCATTAAGACAAAAACATCAAATTTTACTATTAAAAAAATCACTGGACCACAGCCATGGAAAAACAATAGAATGAGAAGTATTCATAATATAAAACAAAGTTGTGAGAAGAATTAGGCCATCCCCATGGTAATTATTTTCTGTGGTCACACATGATTGGTGAGATTTAGGTGCCAAAATATGGTAAAAATAGGCAGAGCTGTGACTTTAGTCAAGAGTAGGATCTATAAGTAGATAGTTTGATTTTCTGTTCAATTTAACTCTAAGGGGATGAGAACCATGTCATTCCTAAATTTTATATCTCTCTGTGCAACCTAGAAGAGTACAGTGAAACTAATTTTTCATCATGATTTTTGTTTGTTTGCTCTATGCTATCTGGTATAGGTTTAATCTAATGGTTAAAATTGGGAGCTACGTTTAAATTAATTTTGCAGAATGTTTGACAAATCCTCATCCTTAAAAAAATATAGAAGTCTCACAAAAGATGTGTCCAATAATTGCCATCTAACACTGTGACTGTTTAATTTGGAGCAGAAAAATACTATAATAAAAGCTCAAACAGCAGAGTAGTAAAGAAATGGTTCTGTAGTTGCCTGAAATCTTACTATAAAGTCATTTCTTTTTCAATACTTGCCATTAGAACTCATCCTAAAAGTGAATTACTATAAAATAATGTTATCTGTAAACTGAAATACTGTTTCAAGGGATATAGAGAAGAAAATAGACTCCTTTAGGTCCTTAATATAAGAGATTTGTTATATAAAACGTGGACTCAGTCAAAAGACTGTACCCAAGGACTTAGAAAGCCAAGTGTGGCCTTGAGGCCCCAGGTTCCCCATCCCTGGTAGGGTGAGGGAAAGATGAAGTGTTCTACAATTCTTGGATTTCCAGGACAGAAGAGAACATGGAATGAAAAGAAGGGTCTTAATTTCCTGGGCTTTTCCCAAAGCACTATCCTTACAATTTTAGTATTTTTTAAAACAAAAAGAACAGCCTTGTTTTCATTTATATAGAGAATTTCTGACGAGGAAATTCCTTCTACCAGTGTAACTCATAGGTATCTGTTTTGCAATTTATAGCATAAAAGAATTATAGAGGGTACTTGAGAGATTGAGTGACTTACCTAGCATCACATTGAAGTATGTATCAGAGACTGGGTCTGAGCCCAGACCTTCATTCTAATTATGGATCTCCAACCACTCCACCAAATTGCACTTTCTCGCCTATTAAATATCATATTTGGGGAACACAAATGTTTCTTTGGTGTTTGAGCATCCTGCATTGTCTTGAATTCTTTATTAACCTAGAGTCTATGAACTTGATTTTTTTAATTTTTAAAATTTGGATGACATGATTGCAACATGATTGTCTTTCTTTGAATCTCTATGAATGGTTTGTTTTATTTTATTTCATTTTATTTAAAATCCTTATGCTTCAAAGTGATTCTTAGGCTTCAATTGACTGCCAAAAAGAACCATGACACTGACATAACAAAGATTAAAAATCTTCTCTCTATCTCTCTCTCTCTCTCCCCCCCTTCTCTCTCTCTCTTGCCCTCCCTGCCTCCTTATCTCTCTCTCTATAGATACAGCTATATACATGCATAAAAATTATTATTATAAACAGATATAAAGGGAAATATGAAAAAGAAAATATAGACAGGTGGACTGATATGGTAGAGGGACCTGAAAATATATCATAGAATTATTATTATGAATTCATTTTTAAAGTCCCTTGATAGAAGCTGGCTTTCTTGTGATTTGCCTCTTTCAAAGGTAGAAATGGGGGAAAACAAAAAAAAAATACTAGTCTATTGAAGATTCCCCATATTAATATTACTTAATAAACTGGTTCTATTTTTATCCTTCGTCTGTGAGTAGAGTACCACTGAAGCAACATAGTAAGAGACTTCTGGCCAGTTTGAAAAATTGAATATGCTCATGAGGAAAAACAAAGCAGATGTTTTATTCTTAAAATGCAATAAAAATAGAAAAAAGACATAGTTTATGAAATAGAATATAATCCTGCCATTGATACAGGTCCAATTCTTATACCTCTTCTATTTCCTTTATATGGTTATTCTTTGCGCAGAAAATAATTCCATTCATAGATTGTCATCTACCAGTAGCTATAATGGAGATGACTTACATGTTCTCATCACCAGCCCTCATCTATAACTTCTCACTCCCACCCCCAAGGCTTGTACTGTCCTAAGATGACTTCTACTTTGATGTCTCTCCAATAAACTAAATCCGTGTACTTGCAGACATTACAAAAGACAATTGTTTTTCAACAATGCTTCACAGACTAATCCAATCTGACACTGCTTATGGCCACTCAGACTCTTAAAACTTGTTAGTCATGAGTGGCTGTGGATAGGTTTTGTATCCATTCTTATTGTCACTGTCTCACACAGACAGATCCTGTCTTTAACAAATTCAGTTCAACAAGTACTTATAAAGTACTTTCTGTCTCTTCTTCTTTCTTAACTACTCTCCACGAGTGTCATTACCACTTTGTAAAAAGATTAAAGAATCTTTTTTTTCATGTACGTTTGATACCAGTGGGAAAGACTTTTTAAGCTATCAGCAGTATGCCATCTTAGTAACAGATTAAATTTAAAAATGGACAAAAAGACAATTGTGTATTTATTTTATCTTTTTTTTCAATTGCAGAAAAAGCCTTTTAAAATTCAAAACCAATACATTTATTTCAATGGTATTTTGGCAAGTAAATGAAGCTTTAAATAACAAACAAATAAAAAAAAGTCTGGTTGCAGTTCCTGTCTCAATCGGCATATTGTGAGATAGATAGTTGCTAAATTGTCTTTAGGTTCAGTTTCTCTATTCAAACATTTTGAGAGTGTAATACCTCTTGAATTTCCAGAACAAAACTAAGCATGGAAAGAAACCTAGGGCTACAATTTCCTGGGTTTGCCTCAAAGTACTATCAGAGGTTAGCATTACAATTTTATCTTTGCTGTGTCTATAGTCTATCTGACATCAATCTGGTATTGGATGCTTTTGTGTCACTCTCTAAAATGATTCTTATAACTCTCAGGATAATGTAAGAAGGAATTCAGCCTTAGCAATGTCTATTCTTTAAGTTCCAGAGATTAGTTCCATAATAAATTCTGCTGACTGACACAGTGTCCACTTTTAGAGGTAATCTTTGGCATAAAAAAGCACCTTCTCACAACCTGATTTTCCCTAAGTGTGGAATTCTTCAAAGCTTTATTTTGGTCTTTCTTTTCAACCTCAGATCACAAGAAAAGAGCCAAAATTGCTGGTCATTTAGCATTTCCAAAGCAGAAAATGTATTGGCATCTTTTAGGTTTGGGAACTTCTGGCAAATAAAATTGCAATATGTCTTGTATCATTTGGGGATCCTGAGTTCTTAATCTGAACAAAGACCCCGATAAACAAATTCTCTACTGCTGAACAATGCTTCTGGAGATGAATGGTGTTATTTGACATGGCTCACAATTCCTTCTGCATAACATTTCCTTCAATAGCAAGTTCCAATATTAACCAGACTTCTGATATGAATATCCCCTGGATGTGCTTATTACAGTATAGCCAGGGAAAACCACTGGGGAAGTCTTACAAGAAAACATTTTGTTTTTAAGTTTTTCCCTGGGTTGCATATTGGTGGTGCCTCAGCAAATGCTTCAGTAGCAAGCAAGCAGATTAATATTTTGGTTCTTTTTCACTAGAGACAAGAAAATAAACTAAGTTGGCTTTCTCTAGAGAATGACAGAGGGTAGCATTCTTAAATGAAATTGTGTGATGCCAACACTTAAACTTCTCTTGCTCTTCCCTTTATTTGATGTGATTTCCCCATGCCTTGATTTTCTATAGCTTTCCCATTAGGAAAAAGGCATAGGAGAGATTCTTGTAGCCTCTATGAAAAAAAAAGAAGGGCCAGTATTTAAATCCTGATATTATACAAAAAGTATCCTGTTTAAACATGAAGCTGCATGATGCAGCGCACCCAAAAATGCATCATAGCATTGATCCATATGTGCTACTCTGTGGCCAAAAGACATAAAAGATGACACATTCAAGCTATTTCTTCTCCATGTCTTTCTGAGAGTTTATATCCCAAACTCAATCCGCCTATCTGTGACTTCAAACATCTCCACCAATGAGATATATATTCAATGATGCATAAATATATGAATGTATACATATATGCATACATATGTATATCAGCATGTGTGTGTTTGGGTGGGTGGGTGGGTGTAAAATTTCAGGGAGTACTTTTTATACAACTCAAAAGAATTCGAGAGTTGGTTGTTTGGTTTTCTATTTGATCTGCTGCTAGGACCACAAATTAAATTTTCTTCTTCCAGGAATAAAATCTCCAAAGTATACTATTTGCCTTTTATTCAGAGTAACCACATGTAGACAATCTTAGATATTTGGATCAATATTAATAACAATAATAAAAACACATTATACATATATATGTATATAGATATAAATACAGTAGTGGGGTTTTTTTGGGGGGGTGATAAATAGTGCATTTTAAAAATCTTTCTTATACAGATAAAAAAATAAACACAATTCAGAGTGGTGAACAAACTTATCCAGACCACAGCAAGTTAAAGAATATCCCTTACCTCCTCTCCTCAGCCTTGATAACTCTTTTATAGTTATAAATAGATTTGCTCTCCAGTGCTCGAGCTTCTTAACCTGGTTACCTTCAGTTGATTGTTCTAGCCACAGTATCCCATGACACAACATTTTACTGGGGTAAAGGAGGTTCTTTGTTATTCTCCAATTTTCCTAACGGGGTAAACCCTGTGCTGGGATTGCATTTTCAATGTGTTACCCTGGGCAGTTTGAATAGGCTTAGATACATATTCACTAAGTAACTTAAAACCTTATGCAGTTGAGTATGGACGCTGTTTGGAGAAACAGCGTTAAGGAAAGTTCAGCTCTTGGCATCAATTTTGCATACAGTCAAGCTGCACTAACACACTGTTGTCTGAGACTGTGGAAATTATATACAGTTACAATTCATGTTGGGGTAATGTCGAGGTGAGGTGATCATTTGTGTATGTGTGTGTTTTAGGTACAGCTGCACAAGCAGAGCAGGTTAGAAAGCCTATGCAGTTGCTTTACATCTTTATCGATGTAAAGCTGGGGGTTGGGGGAAGGGGGAGAGAAGGGAGTGATCTATCTCCTGCAAACCCTTCGCTGCCCTGGCTAGATTGGAGTACGGCATTAAAGGACATCATTCAAGCTAAATCTCAGTGCCACTACCAGACTATGGATCACTGATGAATGAGCCAGCAGTTGAATGTTTAGCAGGCTGTGACGACTTTGCACTGAAATATGAAAATTTATTACCAGCTTGCCACATCACTGCCTCTCTGCCTGCTTTCCCTGTTCCTCCGTGTGCGCACTCCCACTCCATCTGACAGCCAAACCCCTTCTTACCCCTGCCTTCCCTCCTCCACGAGGGATTGATGGACTAACTGTCACGGAGTCCCGGCTGTCATTTTTCAAGAGCTGTAGTCCTACAGGGTCCTTCTGGCAGAGACGCTGCTGTTAGACAAGGATTGCTTTTAATATTATTATTAGCTATGCTTCCTACCACATGACCTTGCTGAGAGGGTTAAAGAGGACCTGCGCCCTGGTGCTGTAGAATGCGCTCTAACCCAAAAGTGCTTGAGATGGAAAAAACAACGGGGCAGGAGGGAAAGGGAGTAAAGGAGAGAGAGAGGAAGGGAGAGAGAGACAGGGAGAGAAGAGAGGAGAGAAGTGGATCAGGCAGACAGGCGGTGCCAGCCAATCAGAGGAGCGCTCCCGAGCTGCAGAAGCAGTGCATCTGAGCCGAGAGGTTTGGAGGTGCCCGAGCCGGAGTCGGGTGGCTCTCTGAGGATTGGGAGCAGCTGTGAGGTGCTGTGAGCACTGAGAAAGTCCCCCTTTGCTTCTTGTAAATTAAGTTCCTTGTCACCAGTTAGGGCAAGTCAGCCAAGGTAAGGCTTATATGAATGACACTTTAATCTATAGTAGCATTAAGATTTTTGGTACAGTGGGGCTGCTAACCCAGTACAATCAGAGTAAATAATAATCATAATCATAATAATATTTTGTGGAATCTTCCTGTAGTGAGGGTTTCACAGCCTCTGATTGTTTATCTTGAAAGTTGTGTCTAATGCCGTTAAGCCTTATCCTCATTGCTGTTGTAACATTTTTGTTTGCTTATCTAGGGATATTGCGATAGAGCCTGGCTACAGATTAAGAGTCTAAGAGTACAGCTGTATTTTCTGTATATTTTAATCTGTGAATGTGTTAATATTGGCTCTGCTCCGGAGTAAGTTGGGAGGATACTGGGCAGGCAGGCACATTTTAATAGTAGGTGCATCCAAATAGACTCTCACTTACGGATGTGTATTAAAATGAGGCGAAACCAATGTAAAGACGAAAAACAAACATTAAACTCCAGATTTTGCTAGTGGTTTTTAATCACTGCCTTTCTAGGATCTGTGAAATTTCATGATATCTGAACACTGAAACTGCATTAGAGCAGGGCTTTTTTTCCACCTTCAAGGGATGCCTCCGTAACTGCTTATTAAGCCTTAAGATGAAACTTTTACTTCTTGAAAAGGGCACTATAAATGATGCATGAAAAGAAATTAGCCTGCCTCCTCTAGTCAGCCCCCCTCCCCTTTTAGCATTAGAGGATGTTTACTCTTTTATTAGCATTAATTCATTTCCCCTACTTCAACTTCCTAAACTGGTGAAAGAAGAATGTGTAGTACAGCATTTTAATAAGCATGCAGTTCAGGACTATTGCTTCTCTCTTTCATATTTGGAACGCAGAAAGATAAAATTGCAGTGTGTGTGTGGTGTGTGCATGTGTGTCCTGTGTCAGTGAGTGCAAATGCATGTGTGTGAAGAGAAGAAGCTGGGAAAGGAACTCAAATGTAACAGGTGTAAAGAAATTGAAATGGAATTCCCTAAAGTAGACTTTGAATTATGTTAGATCTGATTTCCTTAATTTTCATTAAATTTCCTACTGTAATAAATTAACTTGCAGTTTAATTGACAGTAAATTCATCTTTCTGACACCCTCCCCTCATCAAAAAGAAATACAAAAACCCAAAATAAAATAATCATTGTTTGCATTTACTTTAGGTAATGGCATCACTGCTTCTTGTTATGCAGCTTAGATAACTACAGCTCCTAGCTGTTTTCAAACCTTTATTTAAAAAAAAAAACCTGAAATAATTGAGGGATTTCTGAAAATATCAAGCTTTTCTCCTGTAATAACTATCTGTGACAGACCTCTGTAATATCAGAGAAAAATATTATATTTTAATTTAGGGCTTGGGATATAGTTTAGATACATTGGGAAAAGATTGGCACGATCCCATTATAAAATTCATTTCCATTTCTTACCATCATGATTTAACCACCCATAATAACCCCATTATCTTCCATTTTCTCTTGATGTCTTTTAATTCAAGTTTCCTTGTTAATTAATTTTTACTATTCATGTAGCAGACCAGTGTGTTTATCTCTCTTTCATTAGGCATGAGACCAAGTAGCATGTAAACATTCCGAGGAATATTTTTGATGCAATATCCTGGAGATATCTAAATTGAAAAAAATAATTATAATTCTAAAAAAAAAAGTACTGATATATTAGACACCCCCCCCCCTTTCCTATCCCTCTGCACCTTAAATAGCATTATAGAAAGACTCCACTCTTTTTTGGTGCTTTCTTTCCTTCTTTATAAAATCACTTAGAGCTTTGTATGTGCTCAGTAGTGTTTTAGGTGTTATAGAAGATGCAAAAAAGAAAACTGCACTTCCTGCCCTCATGGAGCTTGTTGCAGAGTAAGGAAAACAACACATACATTTTGTGTATATTTATATTACAGTACTATACTTAGCATAGTGCTTGTAACATAGGTACTTAATAAATGATTGTTGACGTGTCTAAATGCATGGTTCAAATATGACATTATGGAGAAGAGGTTTAAGTAATGTGTGTTTCAGGGGAGAGTTTTCTTTTAGATGGAGGTGGGGAATGGAGAAGGATTTATGGAAATGGTGGTATTATGGCAATTCTGATACGATGAGAGTCAACTGAAAGCAGTAGAAAAGAATAGAAAAACAACCAGTAAGAAAGAGAAAACACAAGATTATCTATCTTGAATTTCAACATAATTGAATTTCCTCTTGGAAACTAGGGCCAATAATGCTTTAATACTTCAAGGAATCACTGGTGTGAATATTCTTTTCAATCATGCAGATCATGAACCCTCTATACCTTGGATGACAATCTTTAAAAGTTTCTGTGTTAAAATAATTTTTCGTGTGACTAATCTGGTGACAAGTTTCTCTGAGCATATCTAGACAATTAGTCCTGTTGTAAGTTTACATATTCAAAGCTATTCTAGCTTGCATAGAACTGACCAAGCTAGTGTTCCATTGGCACAGCATTAAAAAAAATTCAAGGTTATCACCATTCCATGATGAGGCAATGGAAAAAAAAAAAGACTTTGGTAAAGGATAATTTGTATTCCACAATATTTGAAGGTTATACAAAAGGTTGATTATATTGAGAATGAAAAAGTTCCTAATGTCAAAAGAATATCAAAGTTTGTGGGGGGGGAGGGGGAGGAAGAAACATTGCATTTATATACCACTTTAAAGTGTACAAATCACTTCATATATTCCTCTGATCCTAACATCAATGCTTTGAGATGAGTCTTAATACACATATGATTATTATTTTTATTACTTGTCCTGATACTCACATCAATGCTTTGATATAGGTATTATTACTATCTTTGTTTTACAAATGAAGAAAGTGAGGATTAGGCAAGTAAACTAACTAGTCAATGGTCATACAACTAGTTAAGTGTAGAGGCAGCATTTGGAGACCAAATCTTACCTGATTCCAAGTAAAGCATTCAATTTACTATGCCTCCTCCACTGGGGAGAAGAGGAAGTGAGATCAATTAAAGGAAAGTAAAGAAATGTGGTGGCAATCATGGTTTTTTTTCTTAATTTTGTCCAATGAACAAATGACATTTCTTGTTGGTGGTGGTGTCAATATTCAGTGATTTCAATCATAATTCTCTGATTGTGATGGTATGATCATGACTGATAGAATAGATTAAATGTCTTCACTGAGTTTTATTGCTCCAGTTGTCCTGGATCTTTCTCTTTATATTAAATCTTTGTGTCTGTAATAGGTTGACTCATGACTCTCCTTCATGATAAAAGAAAGTTAAGAGAAGGTTGAACACTATAGAAACATTGATTTTATCTTTTTCAGGGACAATATTGTAAAGGTCAGAGATTTAGATATGGAAGTAATCATAAATGTCAATTAGTGTAAGATAGATGAGAAACTATGATTCCAGGAGGGAAAGGATTTGCCCAAGGTCCAACTCTCATCATGTAACAGGGTCAGGATTTATACCCAGGTCGTTAGACTGCAAATCCAATATGTTTTATACAACACTTTTAATTCCAAACTTCGATCTCTATGGTATCATAGGCACATAGCTGTCCAAAGATAGTATTTGAGCTCCTAATTGCCATTTCAGTTTGTCCTCTCTTTGACCTGATACCTTTCTATATAAACTTATCCATTTCTAAAGAAAATGATGTAGAGGATAACGATCAAATCGCTCAAGATGGGTTGGATGAGAAAGATGGCTTCCTAACTTGGGTACCATAAATGCTATTAGTTATGTTCATAACTCTACTTTAATATAATTAGTTTCCTTTATAATCTGTATTTTAGTTTAGTTCAGTTTAGTTTTTTCTCAGAAGGATGACATAGACTTTGTTAGACTGATAACCGTGTCCATGACATACCAAAAAAAGGTTAAGTACCCCCTGGATAAGGTGGTCCTTTCTAAGTCAGGGATTCTATGATTCAGATTCTTTTTACTTCAGAACATTTTTATTTGTTTTAGATAAGTATTTATGTGCATATCACTGGGTGCCAAAATACTACTCTTATGGAAAAAGGGAATGCAAGTAGGGCACTTGAGTAAACAGGTCCAAATATACTAAAAAAAAAAAATCAGGAACTATAGGTGAATGAGTCTCAACAGTTTACTGCTGATACTATTTTACATTCTTTCTACTAGTCTAAAAAGCTTATGAGCAAAACCACAACCACTACGTATTATTTTTCTGACTTTTGATCTGGACCAAATAAGTGGTTGGAAACACTGATCTTTTCACCCATCTAAACTCTGTATCATGCCATACCACACATAATACTTTTTCTCCTATGGAATTTTGCATGATTTTACTTGCAAATACTTTTCCATCAGTAAGATTATTCAGTAGCTGGGGCAGCTAATTATTATTTTAAAGAATGGTTCAATAGTTGTGCATTAATTCAGACTGAGTCTACATTTAAGCAGATGAAATGGAAGTGACTAAGACATTCAATTGAAAAATTTTTAAGCAATTAGTATAAAGGGTTATGGAAGGGTTTTTTAAAAGTTAATTATATATAGCATTACATACCTATACATATAGCCATACCTACTTGTCACAGCTTGTGCTGAATTCTTCATGACAGAAGGAATACTTTGATTTGCTTATGGTCATATACGTATAAATACATATCAATATGATTTTATAAATGCACACTCATATGTATATGTATGTGAAGTTATATACATTCAAATATATTTAGAAATAGATTTATTAGAGTGCACTATGGTAATTTTTATGTGTTCTTTTCTTCCTCTTCTGCTACAGACTTCATGAGAATAGGGATGCATCTCTATGCAAAACATATATGTGGGTATTATTGCACATACATACACACATATACACATACCTGGAAATCCATTTTTTGTGGCTTCTTAGGGAGTCACCGTGAACTGTGACAGTTTGAACATTTTTTACCTTTTAACTGATTCTATTTTATTGATACAGATAAACTTAAGCCACCTATTTATTACTATCATTATATCTACTTTTTTCTAAATTATGAGTGTATATTTGGTCATAAGATTAAATTCCATTCAACAAATGTTTATTTTGCATGATTTATCAAGCCTTGTGATAAATGCTAAGGGAAAGTTAAGTAAAAAAAATGGCTGGCTCCTGCCTCTATGAAGTCTATTGGGAAGACAAAATAGTTACATCACAGTAACATACTCTACTATATAATTACATAAGGGAAGTACCAACAAATCCTTCAAAAGCTCCTAGACAGGTCATTATTAGCAATGCAAATATGAGAAGACTTGATGGGGGATATTAAATTTATGTTGATCGCTCAAGTATAGATAGATATTCAAATTATTGACTTACTCAATTGAGCAACATAAGGAGAGGAGGCATCAGACTATTATGCAAACCTGAGCAGAAATATTGAAATAGGAAAGTGCACGTTATATTTGGAAAAGAGAGGGTACTTACTTTAACTTCACTGGAGTGGAGAGAAAACAGAGGGGAGTAATATCAGCTAATCCAACAAGGATCAAGTGATCATACCATATTTTAGATTGTGTGCTAAGCAAAGGATTTCAAATTAACACATAATGGAATAGGGAGTCAGTGTAAATTTTTGACAGAGTAATGACATGATGTATATTACATTTTTATGCATGATAGATACTCTTATTCTGACAGTGGTGTGAAGAATGGATTGGAGGAAACAAAAGAGTCAGGTTGATAAGACCAGTTAGGAGAGTGTTGAAATAGTACCAGTGGGTTTTATTGAGCGCCTGTGCTAAGATCATTAAAGTAGCAATAAAGCATAGAGAAAAACAGCAAGTGATGTAGAAGCACAAGGAACAGAAGCTTTTGAAGAGGTAAGTTGGTTGAATGATTATTCTGTCAGGAGAAATATTGTGATCATATGAGTAAGCAGATTTCTAGAAAATTATAACAAGCTTAATCATTGGCCTATACAATTGAGGATACCAGTAAGGCATCAAGGTGGATATGTGAGTTGGAAATATGGGTCTGAAATTTTAAAAATAATTCAGGAATGAAAATGCAGATAGAGAGTCATTTTCATGGTAATGGTACATGGTAGATATTATTTCATTTTTTTCTACTTTGTATCTTGGTTCATAGTAGGTGTTTATTAACTGATTTAATTGATTGACTTAGTACATCAGATTGGCATGTAATATATTTATACTATGTGCAAATCTGATGTACTAACTAAGTCAATTGAGTATTGAGAAAAGACAAAAAGGATTAGGATAAAATTCTGAATAACAGTGACTTTAAGAGATTGCAATCAAAACAAAGATTTAATTGAGAGAGAGACAGAGAGACAGAGAGAGACAGAAACAGAGACAGAGACTGAGAGAGACAGAGACAGAAACAGAGAGACACAGAGAGAGAGATGGTCATAGAAAAAGATCAGTTAGAAATATACAGATAGAAACAACTCTGAAGCCAAGGGAACAGAGAATACCCAAGTAGGAGCGAGGTATGATAAACTTGCCAAATACTTCAAAGACAAGGAACGTGAAGACTGAATCAAAGTACTCTATTTTGCAACTACTAGGCCATTGGTGTACTTTGATAGAATAGATTCAGTAAATTGGTGGAGGGAGAAACTGGAGTCCAAATAGTTTAAGGCAGGTTTGTTTTTAGATTTAGAGAAATATTAAATAAATATAAGAGTTAATAAAGATGGGAAAAGTGCCTACTTGAGGTGAAATAATTGTCAGGTCAGGGACTGTCAGGAAACAGGAGTTAATGGAAACAAAGATGTAAAAAGTAGGTACTTGTATAAGTGAAAAGTAAGAGTACTTCTGGGGCACCATGGAAGAAAGAAAAAGTGATTGATAATCTGGGAAAGTTTTCAGGAGTAGGGAAAGGAAATCAAGGTAGCTCACATTCAAAGACATTAATTCTGGAAAAGAGGAGTCTAAATCATATGCTATTAGTGTGGGATGAGAAATATGGTTAAGTCTTGAGGACAGAAGAAAATCTTTGATCAGTCACTATGAAGAATGAGCTAGAAACTCTCAAGCCAAGTCAGTTTTATTAAAACTTTTTTGCACTAAGTATTAAGTATTAGTAATATAAATCCTTGTTCTCATAAAGACTAGCTTTGCCTATTTTCACCACTCATAAAAGAAAGAACAATTGAATACTGCCTCTTTTATAAAAGGTAGTTTGTGTATATTTGAAAAAGGATTAAAAACACAAACAAAAAGATACTCTTCTCTTTCTCTCATTTTAATACCAGGAAACGGAAATCCATTTTCCTTAAAGTGACTTAAAAATAGAGGGCGGAGATTTCTTGCTCACTTCAGAATTATTCTAAAAATCCTTCATTTCTTTTAAGTTGTAAATAGCCAAAATTAGGCACAACATGATTAAATAATTAGAAAAAAATTAATGAAGCAAGGTTTGGGATAGAATACATTTTTCCAGATTTCATATATATATGTATGTATGTATGTATATATATACATATACATATATATACACACATATATATGTGTGTATATGTATATATATTCCAGATTTTATATATATATATATATATAATATTATATAATATATATCCGTGAATACTATTAATAACAATAACAGTTCCAGTTTACATGGCACTTCAGAGTTCTTACAATTCTTTTATGGAAGTGATACAATATTGCTTATTGATGAGGAACTGCAAGGCCCAGAGACAATAATTAATTGTTGATGTTAGGCATCATAAGTAGCAGAGCTAGGATTTGATCCCAGTTTTCCAGATGATAACTTTCCCCACTATGCTGCACTGTCTTTCTACTTTAAAAAAGTTTGTGGTTAATTCACAATTTTAACAAAAAACTTTCTTTTATTGATAATTCCTTAGAGAATTTTACTCATATACCTGACCTATCAACCTACACTTGTTCTACAAAGCAAGGTAATAGAGAAAATTAGATAAGACATGAAGAGATTTCTGTAGCCAGTATTTCTAATAAATGCTCTATGTTTTCACTTTGATATAGCATTAGTGTACTGTCTTATATGGATAAGCACAAAGTCCTTTATCTTACATTCATGAGCAATGACTATGAAATTTTAAGACCGTTAAATAAGTCCCTATTGTCAAATGAACCATATTCTTTAAATAATCATCCTAGAAGACTGCTTACTTATTCCAGAAATCTAGAGGTTACTCCTTGCTTATATCTTTCTTCCTTTTTTGCATTTACCTTCATGGCCAGCTAGTGAACAACACAAGCAATGTAGCTATCCATTCCTTGGATATTCAAACCTCATGTTATAAGAAAAGAGATATGACCTCGATATGTATGCATTTAGTCTACCAGATCTGACTTGGATTGATCTCTGTTTGGGAAAATCAAACTAATCCCCTTAAAGAACAAAGATTTGTCCCCATTTTAGCATTCAAGTAAATATCATACCTCCTCTGCACAGAACCATGAATATACAGACTTTATTAAAAAGCAATAGTAAAATGTGTTTAACTGTAAAGGATTATGTTATTCCACATTTATATAGTGACAGAGTCACAATAATGACAAGGAAATTAACTGAAAACGAGGGTATGTTTGCTTCTGCTTTTAATTGAAAAAGAAGGCTTGCTAGTTTCAGTATTAATGCTTGATTGAAATGTTTTATTTGAAATTACATTATTCATTTCATTTGATATTCCTTGAATCCATTGTTAGTTCTTGTGTAATCATGATCCCAGGGGAAAGAAGGGTATTTTGGGCACTTTTGTGATGTAAGTATTACATATAGCTTTAGTTACCACTCAGTGCACAGTTCAGTAAAGAGGTAAGTCAAAGTTCACCAGACTCTCAGATGAGATTTGTTCAGCCATGTCATCAACAGTATAATATTAAAGACCAAGTTGTACTCCCTGAAGATATTCTCTAACCTATCCCCTTTATTCCACTTAGGTCACACTCAGATCCATTTGCCCTTACATATTCTTTAGTATGTTTCTTAATTATTTGCAAAGATGCATTTTCCATATCATTAGTATATAACACTAATTGTACTTACATATGCCTATGTGTGAGTATGCATATATGTATGTATATATGTTTATGTTTATGTGTATGTATATACCTATGTGTATGGGCTTAGTTGAACTGGTTTGCATATTTCTCTGCCTACTAGTAGAATTATAAGTTTTGAGTTCTCCAACTTTTGAATCTCTTGGACCCATCCTTTTGTAAGAGACTCTTCCCATGGATTTTAAGATGTTACTTTCTACTGATTCTCCTCCTTCCTATCTGACCTCTCCCTTTCAATCCACTTTTCTTGTTTATCATCTGTCTCCTGTACTCTGTGCATGAATGCCTCTCATGACTTTTTCCTTAGCCATCTTTTTTTCTCACTCCACAGTTTCTCCCATGGTGATCTCTTATACTTTCATGAGGTCAAGGATAGCTCTCA